>OX421289.1:620000-996440 GCA_949125355.1 Agriopis leucophaearia | reverse complement strand
TTATGCCCCTAAAGCCAATTCTATAAGTTACATTAATTTTTGCTAATAACAGAACAAACCGGCACTTTTTTATTTTCAGTGAAAATAACTCTGGAGTAGTTATGAGTGAGTTTTTTTTTGTTGCGATATTCGATGTATCTATTTATGCCCCTTAAACCAATTCTATTAGTTACATTGAATTTTGCTAATAACAGAACAAACCGGCACTTTTTTATTTTCAGTGAAAATAACTCTGGAGTAGTTATGAGTGAGTTTTTTTTGTTGCGATATTCGATGTATCTATTTATGCCCCTAAAGCCAATTCTATAAGTTACATTAATTTTTGCTAATAACAGAACAAACCGGCACTTTTTTATTTTCATTGAAAATAACTCTGGAGTAGTTATGAGTGAGTTTTTTTTGTTGCAATATTCGATGTATCTATTTATGCCCCTTAAGCCAATTCTATAAGTAACATTGATTTTTGCTAATAACAGAACAAACCGGCACTTTTTTATTTTCAGTGAAAATAACTCTGGAGTAGTTAAGAGTGAGTTTTTTTTGTTGCGATATTCGATGTATCTATTTATGCCATTAAAGCCAATTCTATAAGTAACATTGATTTTTGCTAATAACAGAACAAACCGGCACTTTTTTATTTTCAGTGTAAATAACTCTGGAGTAGTTATGAGTGAGTTTTTTTTGTTGCGATATTCGATGTATCTATTTATGCCCCTTAAGCCAATTCTATAAGTTACATTGATTTTTGCTAATAACAGAACAAACCGGCACTTTTTTATTTTCAGTGAAAATAACTCTGGAGTAGTTATGAGTGAGTTTTTTTTGTTGCGATATTCTATGTATCTATTTATGCCCTAAAGCCAATTCTATAAGTTACATTGATTTTTGCTAATAACAGAACAAACCGGCACTTTTTTATTTTCAGTGAAAATAACTCTGGAGTAGTTATGAGTGAGTTTTTTTTGTTGCGATATTCGATGTATCTATTTATGCCCTTAAGCCAATTCTATAAGTTACATTGATTTTGCTAATAACAGGACAAACCGGCACTTTTTTATTTTCAGTGAAAATAACTCTGGAGTAGTTATGAGTGAGTTTTTTTTGTTGCGATATTCGATGTATCTATTTACCTAAAGCCAATTCTATAAGTTACATTGATTTTTGCTAATAACAGAACAAACCGGCACTTTTTTATTTTCAGTGAAAATAACTCTGGAGTAGTTATGAGTGAGTTTTTTTTGTTGCGATATTCGATGTATCTATTTATGCCCCTTAAGCCAATTCTATAAGTTACATTGAATTTTGCTAATAACAGAACAAACCGGCACTTTTTTATTTTCAGTGAAAATAACTCTGGAGTAGTTATGAGTGAGTTTTTTTTGTTGCGATATTCGATGTATCTATTATGCCCTAAAGCCAATTCTATAAGTAACATTGATTTTTGCTAATAACAGGACAAACCGGCACTTTTTTATTTTCAGTGAAAATAACTCTGGAGTAGTTATGAGTGAGTTTTTTTTGTTGCGATATTCGATGTATCTATTTATGCCCCTAAAGCCAATTCTATAAGTTACATTGATTTTTGCTAATAACAGGACAAACCGGCACTTTTTTATTTTCAGTGAAAATAACTCTGGAGTAGTTATGAGTGAGTTTTTTTTGTTGCGATATTCGATGTATCTATTTATGCCCCTAAAGCCAATTCTATAAGTAACATTGATTTTTGCTAATAACAGGACAAACCGGCACTTTTTTATTTTAAGTGTAAATAACTCTGGAGTAGTTATGAGTGAGTTTTTTTTTGTTGCGATATTCGATGTATCTATTTATGCCCCTAAAGCCAATTCTATAAGTTACATTATTTTTGCTAATAACAGAACAAACCGGCACTTTTTTATTTTCAGTGAAAATAACTCTGGAGTAGTTATGAGTGAGTTTTTTTTGTTGCGATATTCGATGTATCTATTTATGCCCCTTAAGCCAATTCTATTAGTTACATTGAATTTTGCTAATAACAGAACAAACCGGCACTTTTTATTTTCAGTGAAAATAACTCTGGAGTAGTTATGAGTGAGTTTTTTTTGTTGCGATATTCGATGTATCTATTTATGCCCCTAAAGCCAATTCTATAAGTTACATTAATTTTTGCTAATAACAGAACAAACCGGCACTTTTTTATTTTCATTGAAAATAACTCTGGAGTAGTTATGAGTGAGTTTTTTTTGTTGCGATATTCGATGTATCTATTTCCCTAAAGCCAATTCTATAAGTTACATTGATTTTTGCTAATAACAGAACAAACCGGCACTTTTTTATTTTCAGTGAAAATAACTCTGGAGTAGTTATGAGTGAGTTTTTTTTGTTGCGATATTCGATGTATCTATTTATGCCCCTTAAGCCAATTCTATTAGTTACATTGATTTTTGCTAATAACAGAACAAACCGGCACTTTTTTATTTTCAGTGAAAATAACTCTGGAGTAGTTATGAGTGAGTTTTTTTTGTTGCGATATTCGATGTATCTATTTATGCCCCTTAAGCCAATTCTATTAGTTACATTGAATTTTGCTAATAACAGAACAAACCGGCACTTTTTTATTTTCAGTGAAAATAACTCTGGAGTAGTTATGAGTGAGTTTTTTTTGTTGCGATATTCGATGTATCTATTTATGCCCCTAAAGCCAATTCTATAAGTAACATTGATTTTTGCTAATAACAGGACAAACCGGCACTTTTTTATTTTCAGTGTAAATAACTCTGGAGTAGTTATGAGTGAGTTTTTTTTGTTGCGATATTCGATGTATCTATTTATGCCCCTAAAGCCAATTCTATAAGTTACATTGATTTTTGCTAATAACAGGACAAACCGGCACTTTTTTATTTTCAGTGAAAATAACTCTGGAGTAGTTATGAGTGAGTTTTTTTTGTTGCGATATTCGATGTATCTATTTATGCCCCTAAAGCCAATTCTATAAGTAACATTGATTTTTGCTAATAACAGGACAAACCGGCACTTTTTTATTTTAAGTGTAAATAACTCTGGAGTAGTTATGAGTGAGTTTTTTTTGTTGCGATATTCGATGTATCTATTTATGCCCTAAAGCCAATTCTATAAGTTACATTAATTTTTGCTAATAACAGAACAAACCGGCACTTTTTTATTTTCAGTGAAAATAACTCTGGAGTAGTTATGAGTGAGTTTTTTTTGTTGCGATATTCGATGTATCTATTTATGCCCCTTAAGCCAATTCTATTAGTTACATTGAATTTTGCTAATAACAGAACAAACCGGCACTTTTTTATTTTCAGTGAAAATAACTCTGGAGTAGTTATGAGTGAGTTTTTTTTGTTGCGATATTCGATGTATCTATTTATGCCCCTAAAGCCAATTCTATAAGTTACATTAATTTTTGCTAATAACAGAACAAACCGGCACTTTTTTATTTTCATTGAAAATAACTCTGGAGTAGTTATGAGTGAGTTTTTTTTGTTGCGATATTCGATGTATCTATTTATAAAGCCAATTCTATAAGTTACATTGATTTTTGCTAATAACAGAACAAACCGGCACTTTTTTATTTTCAGTGAAAATAACTCTGGAGTAGTTATGAGTGAGTTTTTTTTGTTGCGATATTCGATGTATCTATTTATGCCCTTAAGCAAATTCTATTAGTTACATTGAATTTTGCTAATAACAGAACAAACCGGCACTTTTTTATTTTCAGTGAAAATAACTCTGGAGTAGTTATGAGTGAGTTTTTTTTGTTGCGATATTCGATGTATCTATTTATGCCCCTAAAGCCAATTCTATAAGTAACATTGATTTTTGCTAATAACAGGACAAACCGGCACTTTTTTATTTTAAGTGTAAATAACTCTGGAGTAGTTATGAGTGAGTTTTTTTTGTTGCGATATTCGATGTATCTATTTATGCCCCTAAAGCCAATTCTATAAGTTACATTGATTTTTGCTAATAACAGGACAAACCGGCACTTTTTTATTTTCAGTGAAAATAACTCTGGAGTAGTTATGAGTGAGTTTTTTTTGTTGCGATATTCGATGTATCTATTTATGCCCTTAAAGCCAATTCTATAAGTTACATTGATTTTTGCTAATAACAGGACAAACCGGCACTTTTTTATTTTCAGTGAAATAACTCTGGAGTAGTTAAGAGTGAGTTTTTTTTGTTGCGATATTCGATGTATCTATTTATGCCCCTAAAGCCAATTCTATAAGTTACATTGATTTTTGCTAATAACAGAACAAACCGGCACTTTTTTATTTTCAGTGAAAATAACTCTGGAGTAGTTATGAGTGAGTTTTTTTTGTTGCGATATTCGATGTATCTATTTATGCCCCTTAAGCCAATTCTATTAGTTACATTGAATTTTGCTAGTAACAGAACAAACCGGCACTTTTTTATTTTCAGTGAAAATAACTCTGGAGTAGTTATGAGTGAGTTTTTTTTGTTGCGATATTCGATGTATCTATTTATGCCCCTAAAGCCAATTCTATAAGTTACATTAATTTTTGCTAATAACAGAACAAACCGGCACTTTTTTATTTTCATTGAAAATAACTCTGGAGTAGTTATGAGTGAGTTTTTTTTGTTGCGATATTCGATGTATCTATTTATTAAGCCAATTCTATAAGTTACATTGATTTTTGCTAATAACAGAACAAACCGGCACTTTTTTATTTTCAGTGAAAATAACTCTGGAGTAGTTATGAGTGAGTTTTTTTTGTTGCGATATTCGATGTATCTATTTATGCCCCTAAAGCCAATTCTATAAGTTACATTAATTTTTGCTAATAACAGAACAAACCGGCACTTTTTTATTTTCATTGAAAATAACTCTGGAGTAGTTATGAGTGAGTTTTTTTTGTTGCGATATTCGATGTATCTATTTATAAAGCCAATTCTATAAGTTACATTGATTTTTGCTAATAACAGAACAAACCGGCACTTTTTTATTTTCAGTGAAAATAACTCTGGAGTAGTTAAGAGTGAGTTTTTTTTGTTGCGATATTCGATGTATCTATTTATGCCCCTAAAGCCAATTCTATAAGTTACATTGATTTTTGCTAATAACAGAACAAACCGGCACTTTTTTATTTTCAGTGAAAATAACTCTGGAGTAGTTATGAGTGAGTTTTTTTTGTTGCGATATTCGATGTATCTATTTATGCCCCTTAAGCCAATTCTATTAGTTACATTGAATTTTGCTAGTAACAGAACAAACCGGCACTTTTTTATTTTCAGTGAAAATAACTCTGGAGTAGTTATGAGTGAGTTTTTTTTGTTGCGATATTCGATGTATCTATTTATGCCCCTAAAGCCAATTCTATAAGTTACATTAATTTTTGCTAATAACAGAACAAACCGGCACTTTTTTATTTTCATTGAAAATAACTCTGGAGTAGTTATGAGTGAGTTTTTTTTGTTGCGATATTCGATGTATCTATTTATTAAGCCAATTCTATAAGTTACATTGATTTTTGCTAATAACAGAACAAACCGGCACTTTTTTATTTTCAGTGAAAATAACTCTGGAGTAGTTATGAGTGAGTTTTTTTTGTTGCGATATTCGATGTATCTATTTATGCCCCTAAAGCCAATTCTATAAGTTACATTAATTTTTGCTAATAACAGAACAAACCGGCACTTTTTTATTTTCATTGAAAATAACTCTGGAGTAGTTATGAGTGAGTTTTTTTTGTTGCGATATTCGATGTATCTATTTATAAAGCCAATTCTATAAGTTACATTGATTTTTGCTAATAACAGAACAAACCGGCACTTTTTTATTTTCAGTGAAAATAACTCTGGAGTAGTTATGAGTGAGTTTTTTTTGTTGCGATATTCGATGTATCTATTTATGCCCCTTAAGCCAATTCTATTAGTTACATTGATTTTTGCTAATAACAGGACAAACCGGCATTTTTTTATTTTCAGTGAAAATAACTGTGGAGTAGTTATGAGTGAGTTTTTTTTGTTGCGATATTCGATGTATCTATTTATGCCCCTAAAGCCAATTCTATAAGTAACATTGATTTTTGCTAATAACAGGACAAACCGGCACTTTTTTATTTTAAGTGTAAATAACTCTGGAGTAGTTATGAGTGAGTTTTTTTTGTTGCGATATTCGATGTATCTATTTATGCCCCTAAAGCCAATTCTATAAGTTACATTGATTTTTGCTAATAACAGGACAAACCGGCACTTTTTTATTTTCAGTGAAAATAACTCTGGAGTAGTTATGAGTGAGTTTTTTTGTTGCGATATTCGATGTATCTATTTATGCCCCTAAAGCCAATTCTATAAGTTACATTGATTTTTGCTTATAACAGAACAAACCGGCACTTTTTTATTTTCAGTGGAAATAACTCTGGAGTAGTTGTGAGTGAGTTTTTTTTGTTGCGATATTCGATGTATCTATTTATGCCCCTTAAGCCAATTCTATAAGTTACATTGATTTTTGCTAATAACAGAACAAACCGGCACTTTTTTATTTTCAGTGAAAATAACTCTGGAGTAGTTATGAGTGAGTTTTTTTGTTGCGATATTCGATGTATCTATTTATGCCCCTAAAGCCAATTCTATAAGTTACATTGATTTTTGCTAATAACAGGACAAACCGGCACTTTTTTATTTTTAGTGAAAATAACTCTGGAGTAGTTATGAGTGAGTTTTTTTTGTTGCGATATTCGATGTATCTATTTATGCCCCTTAAGCCAATTCTATAAGTTACATTGATTTTTGCTAATAACAGGACAAACCGGCACTTTTTTATTTTCAGTGAAAATAACTCTGGAGTAGTTATGAGTGAGTTTTTTTTGTTGCAATATTCGATGTATCTATTTATGCCCCTTAAGCCAATTCTACTAGTTACATTGAATTTTGCTAATAACAGAACAAACCGGCACTTTTTTATTTTCAGTGAAAATAACTCTGGAGTAGTTAAGAGTGAGTTTTTTTTGTTGCGTTATTCGATGTATCTATTTATGCCATTAAAACCAATTCTATAAGTAACATTGATTTTTGCTAATAACAGAACAAACCGGCACTTTTTTATTTTCAGTGTAAATAACTCTGGAGTAGTTATGAGTGAGTTTTTTTTTGTTGCGATATTCGATGTATCTATTTATGCCCCTTAAGCCAATTCTATAAGTTACATTGATTTTTGCTAATAACAGGACAAACCGGCACTTTTTTATTTTCAGTGAAAATAACTCTGGAGTAGTTATGAGTGAGTTTTTTTTGTTGCGATATTCGATGTATCTATTTATGCCCCTAAAGCCAATTCTATAAGTAACATTGATTTTTGCTAATAACAGGACAAACCGGCACTTTTTTATTTTAAGTGTAAATAACTCTGGAGTAGTTATGAGTGAGTTTTTTTTGTTGCGATATTCGATGTATCTATTTATGCCCCTAAAGCCAATTCTATAAGTTACATTGATTTTTGCTAATAACAGGACAAACCGGCACTTTTTTATTTTCAGTGAAAATAACTCTGGAGTAGTTATGAGTGAGTTTTTTTTGTTGCGATATTCGATGTATCTATTTATAAAGCCAATTCTATAAGTTACATTGATTTTTGCTAATAACAGAACAAACCGGCACTTTTTTATTTTCAGTGAAAATAACTCTGGAGTAGTTATGAGTGAGTTTTTTTTGTTGCGATATTCGATGTATCTATTTATGCCCCTTAAGCCAATTCTATAAGTTACATTGATTTTTGCTAATAACAGAACAAACCGGCACTTTTTTATTTTCAGTGAAAATAACTCTGGAGTAGTTATGAGTGAGTTTTTTTGTTGCGATATTCGATGTATCTATTTATGCCCCTAAAGCCAATTCTATAAGTTACATTGATTTTTGCTAATAACAGGACAAACCGGCACTTTTTTATTTTTAGTGAAAATAACTCTGGAGTAGTTATGAGTGAGTTTTTTTTGTTGCGATATTCGATGTATCTATTTATGCCCCTTAAGCCAATTCTATAAGTTACATTGATTTTTGCTAATAACAGGACAAACCGGCACTTTTTTATTTTCAGTGAAAATAACTCTGGAGTAGTTATGAGTGAGTTTTTTTTGTTGCAATATTCGATGTATCTATTTATGCCCCTTAAGCCAATTCTACTAGTTACATTGAATTTTGCTAATAACAGAACAAACCGGCACTTTTTTATTTTCAGTGAAAATAACTCTGGAGTAGTTAAGAGTGAGTTTTTTTTGTTGCGTTATTCGATGTATCTATTTATGCCATTAAAACCAATTCTATAAGTAACATTGATTTTTTCTAATAACAGAACAAACCGGCACTTTTTTATTTTCAGTGTAAATAACTCTGGAGTAGTTATGAGTGAGTTTTTTTTTGTTGCGATATTCGATGTATCTATTTATGCCCCTAAAGCCAATTCTATAAGTTACATTGATTTTTGCTAATAACAGGACAAACCGGCACTTTTTTATTTTCAGTGAAAATAACTCTGGAGTAGTTATGAGTGAGTTTTTTTTGTTGCGATATTCGATGTATCTATTTATGCCCCTAAAGCCAATTCTATAAGTAACATTGATTTTTGCTAATAACAGGACAAACCGGCACTTTTTTATTTTAAGTGTAAATAACTCTGGAGTAGTTATGAGTGAGTTTTTTTTGTTGCGATATTCGATGTATCTATTTATGCCCCTAAAGCCAATTCTATAAGTTACATTGATTTTTGCTAATAACAGGACAAACCGGCACTTTTTTATTTTCAGTGAAAATAACTCTGGAGTAGTTATGAGTGAGTTTTTTTTGTTGCGATATTCGATGTATCTATTTATGCCCTTAAAGCCAATTCTATAAGTTACATTGATTTTTGCTAATGACAGGACAAACCGGCACTTTTTTATTTTCAGTGAAAATAACTCTGGAGTAGTTATGAGTGAGTTTTTTTGTTGCGATATTCGATGTATCTATTTATGCCCCTTAAGCCAATTCTATTAGTTACATTGAATTTTGCTAATAACAGAACAAACCGGCACTTTTTTATTTTCAGTGAAAATAACTCTGGAGTAGTTATGAGTGAGTTTTTTTTGTTGCGATATTCGATGTATCTATTTATGCCCCTAAAGCCAATTCTATAAGTAACATTGATTTTTGCTAATAACAGGACAAACCGGCACTTTTTTATTTTAAGTGTAAATAACTCTGGAGTAGTTATGAGTGAGTTTTTTTTGTTGCGATATTCGATGTATCTATTTATGCCCCTAAAGCCAATTCTATAAGTTACATTGATTTTTGCTAATAACAGGACAAACCGGCACTTTTTTATTTTCAGTGAAAATAACTCTGGAGTAGTTATGAGTGAGTTTTTTTTGTTGCGATATTCGATGTATCTATTTATGCCCTTAAAGCCAATTCTATAAGTTACATTGATTTTTGCTAATAACAGGACAAACCGGCACTTTTTTATTTTCAGTGAAAATAACTCTGGAGTAGTTATGAGTGAGTTTTTTTTGTTGCGATATTCTATGTATCTATTTATGCCCTTAAAGCCAATTCTATAAGTTACATTGATTTTTGCTAATAACAGGACAAACCGGCACTTTTTTATTTTCAGTGAAAATAACTCTGGAGTAGTTATGAGTGAGTTTTTTTTGTTGCGATATTCGATGTATCTATTTATAAAGCCAATTCTATAAGTTACATTGATTTTTGCTAATAACAGAACAAACCGGCACTTTTTTATTTTCAGTGAAAATAACTCTGGAGTAGTTATGAGTGAGTTTTTTTTGTTGCGATATTCTATGTATCTATTTATGCCCCTCAAGCCAATTCTATAAGTTACATTGATTTTTGCTAATAACAGAACAAACCGGCACTTTTTTATTTTCAGTGAAAATAACTCTGGAGTAGTTATGAGTGAGTTTTTTTTGTTGCGATATTCGATGTATCTATTTATGCCCTTAAAGCCAATTCTATAAGTTACATTGATTTTTGCTAATAACAGGACAAACCGGCACTTTTTTATTTTCAGTGAAAATAACTCTGGAGTAGTTATGAGTGAGTTTTTTTTGTTGCGATATTCGATGTATCTATTTATAAAGCCAATTCTATAAGTTACATTGATTTTTGCTAATAACAGAACAAACCGGCACTTTTTTATTTTCAGTGAAAATAACTCTGGAGTAGTTATGAGTGAGTTTTTTTTGTTGCGATATTCGATGTATCTATTTATGCCCCTTAAGCCAATTCTATTAGTTACATTGAATTTTGCTAATAACAGAACAAACCGGCACTTTTTTATTTTCAGTGAAAATAACTCTGGAGTAGTTATGAGTGAGTTTTTTTTGTTGCGATATTCGATGTATCTATTTATGCCCCTAAAGCCAATTCTATAAGTAACATTGATTTTTGCTAATAACAGGACAAACCGGCACTTTTTTATTTTAAGTGTAAATAACTCTGGAGTAGTTATGAGTGAGTTTTTTTTGTTGCGATATTCGATGTATCTATTTATGCCCCTAAAGCCAATTCTATAAGTTACATTGATTTTTGCTAATAACAGGACAAACCGGCACTTTTTTATTTTCAGTGAAAATAACTCTGGAGTAGTTATGAGTGAGTTTTTTTTGTTGCGATATTCGATGTATCTATTTATGCCCTTAAAGCCAATTCTATAAGTTACATTGATTTTTGCTAATAACAGGACAAACCGGCACTTTTTTATTTTCAGTGAAAATAACTCTGGAGTAGTTATGAGTGAGTTTTTTTTGTTGCGATATTCGATGTATCTATTTATAAAGCCAATTCTATAAGTAACATTGATTTTTGCTAATAACAGAACAAACCGGCACTTTTTTATTTTCAGTGAAAATAACTCTGGAGTAGTTATGAGTGAGTTTTTTTTGTTGCGATATTCGATGTATCTATTTATGCCCCTTAAGCCAATTCTATTAGTTACATTGAATTTTGCTAATAACAGAACAAACCGGCACTTTTTTATTTTCAGTGAAAATAACTCTGGAGTAGTTATGAGTGAGTTTTTTTTGTTGCGATATTCGATGTATCTATTTATGCCCCTTAAGCCAATTCTATTAGTTACATTGAATTTTGCTAATAACAGAACAAACCGGCACTTTTTTATTTTCAGTGAAAATAACTCTGGAGTAGTTATGAGTGAGTTTTTTTTGTTGCGATATTCGATGTATCTATTTATGCCCCTAAAGCCAATTCTATAAGTTACATTAATTTTTGCTAATAACAGAACAAACCGGCACTTTTTTATTTTCATTGAAAATAACTCTGGAGTAGTTATGAGTGAGTTTTTTTTGTTGCGATATTCGATGTATCTATTTATAAAGCCAATTCTATAAGTTACATTGATTTTTGCTAATAACAGAACAAACCGGCACTTTTTTATTTTCAGTGAAAATAACTCTGGAGTAGTTATGAGTGAGTTTTTTTTGTTGCGATATTCGATGTATCTATTTATGCCCCTTAAGCCAATTCTATTAGTTACATTGAATTTTGCTAATAACAGAACAAACCGGCACTTTTTTATTTTCAGTGAAAATAACTCTGGAGTAGTTATGAGTGAGTTTTTTTTGTTGCGATATTCGATGTATCTATTTATGCCCCTAAAGCCAATTCTATAAGTAACATTGATTTTTGCTAATAACAGGACAAACCGGCACTTTTTTATTTTAAGTGTAAATAACTCTGGAGTAGTTATGAGTGAGTTTTTTTTGTTGCGATATTCGATGTATCTATTTATGCCCCTAAAGCCAATTCTATAAGTTACATTGATTTTTGCTAATAACAGGACAAACCGGCACTTTTTTATTTTCAGTGAAAATAACTCTGGAGTAGTTATGAGTGAGTTTTTTTTGTTGCGATATTCGATGTATCTATTTATGCCCTTAAAGCCAATTCTATAAGTTACATTGATTTTTGCTAATAACAGGACAAACCGGCACTTTTTTATTTTCAGTGAAAATAACTCTGGAGTAGTTAAGAGTGAGTTTTTTTTGTTGCGATATTCGATGTATCTATTTATGCCCCTAAAGCCAATTCTATAAGTTACATTGATTTTTGCTAATAACAGAACAAACCGGCACTTTTTTATTTTCAGTGAAAATAACTCTGGAGTAGTTATGAGTGAGTTTTTTTTGTTGCGATATTCTATGTATCTATTTATGCCCCTTAACCCAATTCTATAAGTTACATTGATTTTTGCTAATAACAGAACAAACCGGCACTTTTTTATTTTCAGTGAAAATAACTCTGGAGTAGTTATGAGTGAGTTTTTTTTGTTGCGATATTCGATGTATCTATTTATGCCCTTAAAGCCAATTCTATAAGTTACATTGATTTTTGCTAATAACAGGACAAACCGGCACTTTTTTATTTTCAGTGAAAATAACTCTGGAGTAGTTATGAGTGAGTTTTTTTTGTTGCGATATTCGATGTATCTATTTATGCCCCTAAAGCCAATTCTATAAGTAACATTGATTTTTGCTAATAACAGGACAAACCGGCACTTTTTTATTTTAAGTGTAAATAACTCTGGAGTAGTTATGAGTGAGTTTTTTTTGTTGCGATATTCGATGTATCTATTTATGCCCCTAAAGCCAATTCTATAAGTTACATTGATTTTTGCTAATAACAGGACAAACCGGCACTTTTTTATTTTCAGTGAAAATAACTCTGGAGTAGTTATGAGTGAGTTTTTTTTGTTGCGATATTCGATGTATCTATTTATGCCCTTAAAGCCAATTCTATAAGTTACATTGATTTTTGCTAATAACAGGACAAACCGGCACTTTTTTATTTTCAGTGAAAATAACTCTGGAGTAGTTATGAGTGAGTTTTTTTTGTTGCGATATTCGATGTATCTATTTATAAAGCCAATTCTATAAGTAACATTGATTTTTGCTAATAACAGAACAAACCGGCACTTTTTTATTTTCAGTGAAAATAACTCTGGAGTAGTTATGAGTGAGTTTTTTTTGTTGCGATATTCGATGTATCTATTTATGCCCCTTAAGCCAATTCTATTAGTTACATTGAATTTTGCTAATAACAGAACAAACCGGCACTTTTTTATTTTCAGTGAAAATAACTCTGGAGTAGTTATGAGTGAGTTTTTTTTGTTGCGATATTCGATGTATCTATTTATGCCCCTTAAGCCAATTCTATTAGTTACATTGAATTTTGCTAATAACAGAACAAACCGGCACTTTTTTATTTTCAGTGAAAATAACTCTGGAGTAGTTATGAGTGAGTTTTTTTTGTTGCGATATTCGATGTATCTATTTATGCCCCTAAAGCCAATTCTATAAGTTACATTAATTTTTGCTAATAACAGAACAAACCGGCACTTTTTTATTTTCATTGAAAATAACTCTGGAGTAGTTATGAGTGAGTTTTTTTTGTTGCGATATTCGATGTATCTATTTATAAAGCCAATTCTATAAGTTACATTGATTTTTGCTAATAACAGAACAAACCGGCACTTTTTTATTTTCAGTGAAAATAACTCTGGAGTAGTTATGAGTGAGTTTTTTTTGTTGCGATATTCGATGTATCTATTTATGCCCCTTAAGCCAATTCTATTAGTTACATTGAATTTTGCTAATAACAGAACAAACCGGCACTTTTTTATTTTCAGTGAAAATAACTCTGGAGTAGTTATGAGTGAGTTTTTTTTGTTGCGATATTCGATGTATCTATTTATGCCCCTAAAGCCAATTCTATAAGTAACATTGATTTTTGCTAATAACAGGACAAACCGGCACTTTTTTATTTTAAGTGTAAATAACTCTGGAGTAGTTATGAGTGAGTTTTTTTTGTTGCGATATTCGATGTATCTATTTATGCCCCTAAAGCCAATTCTATAAGTTACATTGATTTTTGCTAATAACAGGACAAACCGGCACTTTTTTATTTTCAGTGAAAATAACTCTGGAGTAGTTATGAGTGAGTTTTTTTTGTTGCGATATTCGATGTATCTATTTATGCCCTTAAAGCCAATTCTATAAGTTACATTGATTTTTGCTAATAACAGGACAAACCGGCACTTTTTTATTTTCAGTGAAAATAACTCTGGAGTAGTTAAGAGTGAGTTTTTTTTGTTGCGATATTCGATGTATCTATTTATGCCCCTAAAGCCAATTCTATAAGTTACATTGATTTTTGCTAATAACAGAACAAACCGGCACTTTTTTATTTTCAGTGAAAATAACTCTGGAGTAGTTATGAGTGAGTTTTTTTTGTTGCGATATTCGATGTATCTATGTATGCCCCTTAACCCAATTCTATTAGTTACATTGAATTTTGCTAATAACAGAACAAACCGGCACTTTTTTATTTTCAGTGAAAATAACTCTGGAGTAGTTATGAGTGAGTTTTTTTTGTTGCGATATTCGATGTATCTATTTATGCCCCTAAAGCCAATTCTATAAGTTACATTAATTTTTGCTAATAACAGAACAAACCGGCACTTTTTTATTTTCAGTGAAAATAACTCTGGAGTAGTTATGAGTGAGTTTTTTTTGTTGCGATATTCGATGTATCTATTTATGCCCCTTAAGCCAATTCTATTAGTTACATTGAATTTTGCTAGTAACAGAACAAACCGGCACTTTTTTATTTTCAGTGAAAATAACTCTGGAGTAGTTATGAGTGAGTTTTTTTTGTTGCGATATTCGATGTATCTATTTATGCCCCTAAAGCCAATTCTATAAGTTACATTAATTTTTGCTAATAACAGAACAAACCGGCACTTTTTTATTTTCATTGAAAATAACTCTGGAGTAGTTATGAGTGAGTTTTTTTTGTTGCGATATTCGATGTATCTATTTATTAAGCCAATTCTATAAGTTACATTGATTTTTGCTAATAACAGAACAAACCGGCACTTTTTTATTTTCAGTGAAAATAACTCTGGAGTAGTTATGAGTGAGTTTTTTTTGTTGCGATATTCGATGTATCTATTTATGCCCCTTAAGCCAATTCTATTAGTTACATTGATTTTTGCTAATAACAGGACAAACCGGCATTTTTTTATTTTCAGTGAAAATAACTCTGGAGTAGTTATGAGTGAGTTTTTTTTGTTGCGATATTCGATGTATCTATTTATGCCCCTTAAGCCAATTCTATAAATTACATTGATTTTTGCTAATAACAGGACAAACCGGCACTTTTTTATTTTCAGTGAAAATAACTCTGGAGTAGTTATGAGTGAGTTTTTTTTGTTGCGATATTCGATGTATCTATTTATGCCCCTAAAGCCAATTCTATAAGTTACATTGATTTTTGCTAATAACAGGACAAACCGGCACTTTTTTATTTTCAGTGAAAATAACTCTGGAGTAGTTATGAGTGAGTTTTTTTTGTTGCGATATTCGATGTATCTATTTATGCCCCTAAAGCCAATTCTATTAGTAACATTGATTTTTGCTAATAACAGAACAAACCGGCACTTTTTTATTTTCAGTGGAAATAACTCTGGAGTAGTTATGAGTGAGTTTTTTTTGTTGCGATATTCGATGTATCTATTTATGCCCCTTAAGCCAATTCTATAAGTTACATTGATTTTTGCTAATAACAGAACAAACCGGCACTTTTTTATTTTCAGTGAAAATAACTCTGGAGTAGTTATGAGTGAGTTTTTTTGTTGCGATATTCGATGTATCTATTTATGCCCCTAAAGCCAATTCTATAAGTTACATTGATTTTTGCTAATAACAGGACAAACCGGCACTTTTTTATTTTTAGTGAAAATAACTCTGGAGTAGTTATGAGTGAGTTTTTTTTGTTGCGATATTCGATGTATCTATTTATGCCCCTTAAGCCAATTCTATAAGTTACATTGATTTTTGCTAATAACAGGACAAACCGGCACTTTTTTATTTTCAGTGAAAATAACTCTGGAGTAGTTATGAGTGAGTTTTTTTTGTTGCAATATTCGATGTATCTATTTATGCCCCTTAAGCCAATTCTACTAGTTACATTGAATTTTGCTAATAACAGAACAAACCGGCACTTTTTTATTTTCAGTGAAAATAACTCTGGAGTAGTTAAGAGTGAGTTTTTTTTGTTGCGATATTCGATGTATCTATTTATGCCATTAAAACCAATTCTATAAGTAACATTGATTTTTGCTAATAACAGAACAAACCGGCACTTTTTTATTTTCAGTGTAAATAACTCTGGAGTAGTTATGAGTGAGTTTTTTTTTGTTGCGATATTTGATGTATCTATTTATGCCCCTTAAGCCAATTCTATAAGTTACATTGATTTTTGCTAATAACAGGACAAACCGGCACTTTTTTATTTTCAGTGAAAATAACTCTGGAGTAGTTATGAGTGAGTTTTTTTTGTTGCGATATTCGATGTATCTATTTATGCCCCTAAAGCCAATTCTATAAGTTACATTGATTTTTGCTAATAACAGAACAAACCGGCACTTTTTTATTTTCAGTCAAAATAACTCTGGAGTAGTTATGAGTGAGTTTTTTTGTTGCGATATTCGATGTATCTATTTATGCCCCTTAAGCCAATTCTATAAGTTACATTGAATTTTGCTAATAACAGGACAAACCGGCACTTTTTTATTTTCAGTGAAAATAACTCTGGAGTAGTTATGAGTGAGTTTTTTTTGTTGCGATATTCGATGTATCTATTTATGCCCCTAAAGCCAATTCTATAAGTAACATTGATTTTTGCTAATAACAGGACAAACCGGCACTTTTTTATTTTCAGTGAAAATAACTCTGGAGTAGTTATGAGTGAGTTTTTTTTGTTGCGATATTCGATGTATCTATTTACGCCCCTTAAGCCAATTCTATAAGTTACATTGATTTTTGCTAATAACAGAACAAACCGGCACTTTTTTATTTTCAGTGAAAATAACTCTGGAGTAGTTATGAGTGAGTTTTTTTGTTGCGATATTCGATGTATCTATTTATGCCCCTAAAGCCAATTCTATAAGTTACATTGATTTTTGCTAATAACAGAACAAACCGGCACTTTTTTATTTTCAGTGTAAATAACTCTGGAGTAGTTATGAGTGAGTTTTTTTTGTTGCGATATTCGATGTATCTATTTATGCCCCTTAAGCCAATTCTATAAGTTACATTGAATTTTGCTAATAACAGGACAAACCGGCACTTTTTATTTTCAGTGAAAATAACTCTGGAGTAGTTATGAGTGAGTTTTTTTTGTTGCGATATTCGATGTATCTATTTATGCCCCTAAAGCCAATTCTATAAGTTACATTGATTTTTGCTAATAACAGAACAAACCGGCACTTTTTTATTTTCAGTGAAAATAACTCTGGAGTAGTTATGAGTGAGTTTTTTTTGTTGCGATATTCTATGTATCTATTTATGCCCCTAAAGCCAATTCTATAAGTTACATTGATTTTTGCTAATAACAGAACAAACCGGCACTTTTTTATTTTCAGTGAAAATAACTCTGGAGTAGTTATGAGTGAGTTTTTTTTGTTGCGATATTCGATGTATCTATTTATAAAGCCAATTCTATAAGTTACATTGATTTTTGCTAATAACAGAACAAACCGGCACTTTTTTATTTTCAGTGAAAATAACTCTGGAGTAGTTATGAGTGAGTTTTTTTTGTTGCGATATTCGATGTATCTATTTATGCCCCTTAAGCCAATTCTATTAGTTACATTGATTTTTGCTAATAACAGGACAAACCGGAATTTTTTTATTTTCAGTGAAAATAACTCTGGAGTAGTTATGAGTGAGTTTTTTTTGTTGCGATATTCGATGCATCTATTTATGCCACTAAAGCCAATTCTATAAGTAACATTGATTTTTGCTAATAACAGGACAAACCGGCACTTTTTTATTTTAAGTGTAAATAACTCTGGAGTAGTTATGAGTGAGTTTTTTTTGTTGCGATATTCGATGTATCTATTTATGCCCCTAAAGCCAATTCTATAAGTTACATTAATTTTTGCTAATAACAGAACAAACCAGCACTTTTTTATTTTCAGTGAAAATAACTCTGGAGTAGTTATGAGTGAGTTTTTTTTGTTGCGATATTCTATGTATCTATTTATGCCCCTAAAGCCAATTCTATAAGTTACATTGATTTTTGCTAATAACAGAACAAACCGGCACTTTTTTATTTTCAGTGAAAATAACTCTGGAGTAGTTATGAGTGAGTTTTTTTTGTTGCGATATTCGATGTATCTATTTATAAAGCCAATTCTATAAGTTACATTGATTTTTGCTAATAACAGAACAAACCGGCACTTTTTTATTTTCAGTGAAAATAACTCTGGAGTAGTTATGAGTGAGTTTTTTTTGTTGCGATATTCGATGTATCTATTTATGCCCCTTAAGCCAATTCTATTAGTTACATTGATTTTTGCTAATAACAGGACAAACCGGCATTTTTTTATTTTCAGTGAAAATAACTCTGGAGTAGTTATGAGTGAGTTTTTTTTGTTGCGATATTCGATGCATCTATTTATGCCACTAAAGCCAATTCTATAAGTAACATTGATTTTTGCTAATAACAGGACAAACCGGCACTTTTTTATTTTAAGTGTAAATAACTCTGGAGTAGTTATGAGTGAGTTTTTTTTGTTGCGATATTCGATGTATCTATTTATGCCCCTAAAGCCAATTCTATAAGTTACATTAATTTTTGCTAATAACAGAACAAACCGGCACTTTTTTATTTTCAGTGAAAATAACTCTGGAGTAGTTATGAGTGAGTTTTTTTTGTTGCGATATTCGATGTATCTATTTATGCCCCTAAAGCCAATTCTATAAGTTACATTAATTTTTGCTAATAACAGAACAAACCGGCACTTTTTTATTTTCAGTGAAAATAACTCTGGAGTAGTTATGAGTGAGTTTTTTTTGTTGCGATATTCTATGTATCTATTTATGCCCCTAAAGCCAATTCTATAAGTTACATTGATTTTTGCTAATAACAGAACAAACCGGCACTTTTTTATTTTCAGTGAAAATAACTCTGGAGTAGTTATGAGTGAGTTTTTTTTGTTGCGATATTCGATGTATATCTATTTATAAAGCCAATTCTATAAGTTACATTGATTTTTGCTAATAACAGAACAAACCGGCACTTTTTTATTTTCAGTGAAAATAACTCTGGAGTAGTTATGAGTGAGTTTTTTTTGTTGCGATATTCGATGTATCTATTTATGCCCCTTAAGCCAATTCTATTAGTTACATTGATTTTTGCTAATAACAGGACAAACCGGCATTTTTTTATTTTCAGTGAAAATAACTCTGGAGTAGTTATGAGTGAGTTTTTTTTTGTTGCGATATTCGATGCATCTATTTATGCCACTAAAGCCAATTCTATAAGTAACATTGATTTTTGCTAATAACAGGACAAACCGGCACTTTTTTATTTTAAGTGTAAATAACTCTGGAGTAGTTATGAGTGAGTTTTTTTGTTGCGATATTCGATGTATCTATTTATGCCACTAAAGCCAATTCTATAAGTAACATTGATTTTTGCTAATAACAGGACAAACCGGCACTTTTTTATTTTAAGTGTAAATAACTCTGGAGTAGTTATGAGTGAGTTTTTTTTGTTGCGATATTCGATGTATCTATTTATAAAGCCAATTCTATAAGTTACATTGATTTTTGCTAATAACAGAACAAACCGGCACTTTTTTATTTTCAGTGAAAATAACTCTGGAGTAGTTATGAGTGAGTTTTTTTTGTTGCGATATTCGATGTATCTATTTATGCCCCTTAAGCCAATTCTATTAGTTACATTGATTTTTGCTAATAACAGGACAAACCGGCATTTTTTTATTTTCAGTGAAAATAACTCTGGAGTAGTTATGAGTGAGTTTTTTTTGTTGCGATATTCGATGCATCTATTTATGCCACTAAAGCCAATTCTATAAGTAACATTGATTTTTGCTAATAATAGGACAAACCGGCACTTTTTTATTTTAAGTGTAAATAACTCTGGAGTAGTTATGAGTGAGTTTTTTTTGTTGCGATATTCGATGTATCTATTTATGCCACTAAAGCCAATTCTATAAGTAACATTGATTTTTGCTAATAACAGGACAAACCGGCACTTTTTTATTTTAAGTGTAAATAACTCTGGAGTAGTTATGAGTGAGTTTTTTTTGTTGCGATATTCGATGTATCTATTTATGCCCCTGTAACGTCCCTAGTTAGATAGGGAAGGAAAACTAGGAGATTACAATATACAACATTTATTTAATAACTAGGAGGTAGGTAGTAAGTACACATTAGAAAAATATAAGTAATTAATTTAGACAAGTAGGTAGATAGGAATTATAATAGTCCGGGTCGTGGATTTTACACTCATGCGCTAAATCACGTTCTTCTACTGAACGACCCACTAGCCTTAGCGTCGGCGTTAGAGTAGCACGGTGTAGCGGCGGCAGCACCAAATGCAGCATGCAGAGAGTAGGTGCAGCAGGCAGAGAGTAGGTATGCAGCAGCGCAGCGTAAACTACGAGACTGAGCTTCCGTGGGCAGAAC
Organism: Agriopis leucophaearia; assembly: GCA_949125355.1. Classification (NCBI taxonomy): domain Eukaryota; kingdom Metazoa; phylum Arthropoda; class Insecta; order Lepidoptera; family Geometridae; genus Agriopis; species Agriopis leucophaearia. The sequence goes on along the minus strand of OX421289.1, from coordinate 975,900 downwards.
AACAGATGGCGCCACTAGTAGGTTGGAGCGGTAAGGGTGAACCCTGAAATCCGTTAACACGGATGTCTTAGAATATGTCCAAGAATGAGTTTGACTGCTCCCCTTGTACTAATGCGCGAGGCTTAAAGCGAGGGATGTCTAGCGATGAAATAGAATCAAAGATGAGGCAGTCAAACAACAAGATGTAAATTCTATGCAGCGAATACAATAATAATTTTAGATGCACAACAATTCCTGATAATTATTATTAGGTACCCACATTCAAATGCAATGAAATGAAAAGATAAATTGATTTAATAGGTGACTAATTACAAGGAAATGCTTGTGTAATTTAGTTTGTAGTTAGCAAGATAGTTCCAGTAGACAAAATAAAACTGCAGTGTCATAAGTTGACCGATGGCTACGAAGATAATATTTGAATGTACTTACGTTAAACACAATGGATAGTTAACGCACAGATCAGTCACCCAATATAGGACACGGGGTTCACAACTTTTATAAAGGAATTTAATGGTAATCGCATAAAACTCGCGAATGATTTAGATTAATTCGAGGCAGCTGATAATTTTACCCAGAATGCAACCGTACAATGTCGTATCAATGTGTCATGCGTACGTTCGCTCAAACGTCAGGTGATCCACACCGGTAAAGATCTGCCGCTCGCTCATTGGCTGAGACGCGCGGTAGAATTGTGTGTGAAAACTGTTTTAGTCACTTTGTTGTTCTAGTGTAGGTAGAAAGTAGATTATAATTAAATAAATTAGGATAAATAACATTAGTTATATAACGAACCGTTACATACCCCCCTTTTTAGGTTAGGATTTTACCTATGAAAAATCCAGTAAAGCTAAATAGTAAGCTTAAAATCTTTGACATGCCAAGCGCCTAGGTTGTGACCTGACATGTCTACAAGTTCGTAAACAAGTTTAGATCTTTTACAAACGATGCGACATTTTACAAATTTAGGAGCTAATTTTTTTGTGAACTTGTTATCCTTACTGCTCTGAAAGAATGTTCGCTTCCAAACTATGTCTCCAACGTTAAACTCAACTTTTTTACGGCGTAGATTATAATTTGCACTATTTCGAGAGTGTGCTTTAAGAAGTGCTAGCTGCACTTTATCGAAAATTTTCTGTAGCACACCTAGATTCTCCACGTAGCTATCACGAGGGACAAACACAATTTGATTTCCTAAATCTGGATCAATATAATGCGAACCGTCACTTATCAACTCTCGTCCAAAAACGAGAAATTATGGGGTGTATCCTGTTACTTCATTTACTGCGCTGTTCAGGGCAAATTGTATTTTAGCGATGTTGGCGTCCCATGACCTATGGTCGTTCTCGATAAAGGTGGACACAGCAGTAATTATAGTTTTATTGTAACGTTCAACTGTGTTTACCTGAGGCGTATATAGTGGAGTGTAGTACACGTTAGGAATATTGTAGGAAGCAAACAAGTCACGCATGATATTACTAGTAAACTGCTTTCCGTTATCCATAAGTATTGTACTAGGGATACCATGGACAAGGAAGACTCGTTCTTCCAAGATTTTGGATATGATATCGGAAGTTGCTCTTCGTATGGGAAAGAGCAAGCTGTATTTCGAGAAGCAACAAGTAATTACAAGCAGAAAGGTATTCTGCTTTCGGGAAACTGGCAAGGGACCGACCAAATCCATACTCAACATTTGGTAAGGACGGCAGCAGTCCTTTGGTCTACCCATTGTCCCAAGAGTAGAGTGGTTTGGATATTTGTATGATAGGCAAGTTTCACAAGTTGTAATGAAATTTATGACATCTTTATGTAGGCTAGGCCAGAAATATTTTAGGCTAAGACGCTTATGTGTTTTGAAAATGCCAAAGTGGCCAGACGTAGGTTCCGAATGGTTTTTGGAGATAATTTCCTGTCGGTATTCCGTTGGAATTACCTCTTTCCATTCGAACTCTCTAGTTAGTGGGTTAAGAGATTTCATGTAGCGAAAGAGTAAACCATTGGTAACGCGATAGTTTAGAAAAGACGTAGGGGAAGTCTGGCATCCGTTAAAAATAGAGAGGTACCAGACGTCGTTAGTTTTCTTAGCCGGGTTGTCCAGTACAGTGTCAATGGCCGTAATTGGAACAGAGCGACTCAAACTATCTGGGACAACGTTTTCGGTGCCTTTTCTGTGCTTAATTTCAAAGTTGAATGCAAAAAGGCGTACACCCCATCGAGCCAGTCTCCCAGTAGGATTATTTAAGTTTAAAAACCACTTAAGAGAGGAGTGGTCAGTAAAGACAGTAAACTTAAGGCCGTTTTCAATATAGCAACGCCAATGCTCGATTGCAATGAGTACTGCTAACGCCTCGCGTTCCGTGGCACTATAGTTCCGCTCTTGCTGCGACAAGGATTTGCTCATGTACGCTATGACTTTTTCCTGCCCATCTAGTGTCTGAGTGAGCACCGCACCAAGACCATAATCACTTGCGTCAGTGTGTACTTCAAATGGTTTTGAGTAGTCAGGGCACGAAAGTATAGGCGCTGAGACAAGGCACTTTTTAAGTTCCTCGAATGCCTTGTTAGCTTCTGGGGACCATATAAAAGGTAGAGCATTTTTGCCTTGTGATGTGAGTTTATTTAGTGGAGCGGATAGTGTACTGAAGTTGGAAATAAATCGGCGATACCAAGATGCAGTACCTATAAATCGCCTAACTTCCTTCCGATTTGTAGGAGTAGGGTACTTGACAATTGACTCCACTTTTTCAGGGTCTGCGTGAAGGCCGTCTGAATCTACTATACAGCCAAGGTATCTGAGTTGCGACCGAAAAAATTGACTCTTTTCATAGTTTATAGTCAGATTTGCAGTTTTCAATTTTTCAAGAACAAGGTTTAGTAAGGACATGTGGCGTTCGTAGCTTTCGGAGACAATGATGACGTCATCGACGAAAACGAACACCCTGTGTTCGAACTCCGGTCCATAGAATAGGTTGTCCACTAATCTTTGTTGCGTAGCCGGCGCATTAGTAAGTCCAAAAGGCATAGACTTAAATTGAAAGGTGCCGCGGGTAGGAATGTAGAATGCGGTCTTTTGTCTATCCTCCTCCTTAATCAAGACTTGCCAATAACTTTTAGAGAGATCGATACTTGATAAAAATTTCGCATCACGAAGGTTATCGAGAATCTCAGCGATATAGGGTAGACTATACGCATCCTTCTTGGTAATGGCATTTAGTTTCCTGCTGTCAAGGCAGAATCGCATCTCTCCATTTTTTTTCGGGGTTAGTAGAACAGGAGATGACCACGGGCTCTCGCAGGGTTCAACGATGTCTTCCTTCAGCATCTCGTCTAACTGTTCAACAAGAATGCGTTGCTTTTCAGGTGACATTCGATAGTAGCGTTGACGAATGGGGGCAGCATCCCCAGTGTCAATTGTATGGGTAGTCAAGGTAGTGCGACCTAGGCCACGCTTTTCATAGGAAATGTCGTGAAACTGCGATATTATACTGTCCGCTATTGACTTTTGTTCCTCGGTTAAGTGATCGTAAGAACACAATAGTTTAGACTTTTCGTGCTCAATATCGGTCAGATAGACTTTTTCCGATTCCTTATAAAAGGCAATGCGATCTAAATTTTTGGGGAGAAGTCCAAAGAGTCGCCAAAAATCCATTCCCAATATTAGATCGTGCTTAACATTAGGTATAATGTAGACTTGAAGAGTGTGAGTCTGGTCCTCGAAGGTTATTGGTAGGTGAATAACTCCGGCAGAGTTTAGTTTTTCACCACCGGCAGCTACGAATCTAGGTGTGTCGCAAGTTTCTAGTTGATATCCTGCAGTCAATAATAGTTCATGACTCATATTACCTAATATGGTTGCAGATGACCCAGTATCCAGAAGTCCTGTTAGGGGGCTTTCATCGACCTTGACAGAGACATATAGACGAGACTTATTGATGTTGCTATCATTATCGCGGATTGAGAAAACAGCATTTAGGGTAAAAAATTTAGAAACGAAATTCAACCACTCTTGCCATTCAGTTGAACTAGTCTTAGTTGGATGTATTTCCATAGTGCTATTTCTACAACCCTGTCTTATTAGTTTTTTGGATTATTAATGCTGGAAGGACTGCAATTTGGACAGTTCGTGTATCGAACATCTTTTTTTCCACATTTAAAGCAAACGAGGAAACGTTCCTCTTTACAAGTTCGCAGCGTATGACTGTCAGTTCTGCACCTAGGACAGTACCGTGTAGTTGGACCCCCAGATATGGCAGCAACTGTGATATCATTTAGATTCGATTCCGAATCTCCCCTAGAGTAGTTAGTATTAGTTTTAGTAATAGAGTTTAGGTTTGGGTTAGTGTATGTGGTTTTATAGTTAAAGTAACGAGACTTATTAGTTGAAGTACTCGATACATTTTCAGGCTGTTTGTAAGCAAACTCAGGAGCGAGTGTGGAACTAGTCACTTTTGGTGGTTCGTGATAGTTTGCGAAACGCGATTGAATATTTTCGTAGTTCCGACAAATATTTTTTAGTATATCAATACTCTGGATTTCAGGCGATGCAGCCAATGAGCTAGCGTAGCTAGGGCGAATGTTATGTAGCAAAATTTCTAATTTTTCCGCTTCCGAAAAGGACTTGGTAAGGCGAGAAAACATGCCGTGCATAATGGAGAGGTAGATAGTGATGTTTTCAGTTTCACCCTGGGTTCGCGCTCGAATTTCAGCAGCAAGCCAGTAGTCGTAATCCTTGCTGCTGAAGTCGTCTTTTAGTAAGTCGCGCAACTCTTGCCATGACTTGATTTTATCCTTATTGCATCTATACCAATGCAAGGCATCATCCGTGAAGATTTCGTAGGCCAGGGACAGAATTTTATTATAGGCAATTCCCCGTGAAAGAACGAATTCCTCAACTTTTTGTATGAACGAGCGCACACATGATTTTCCCGAATATCGAAGTTTAGCGACATCAGCAGTTAGGCTGCGTTAATGTAACGTCCCTAGTTGGATAGGGAAGGAAAACTAGGAGATTACAATATACAACATTTATTTAATAACTAGGAGGTAGGTAGTAAGTACACATTAGAAAAATATAAGTAATTAATTTAGACAAGTAGGTAGATAGGAATTATAATAGTCCGGGTCGTGGATTTTACACTCATGCGCTAAATCACGTTCTTCTACTGAACGACCCACTAGCCTTAGCGTCGGCGTTAGAGTAGCACGGTGTAGCGGCGGCAGCACCAAATGCAGCATGCAGAGAGTAGGTGCAGCAGGCAGAGAGTAGGTATGCAGCAGCGCAGCGTAAACTACGAGACTGAGCTTCCGTGGGCAGAACAACAGATGGCGCCACTAGTAGGTTGGAGCGGTAAGGGTGAACCCTGAAATCCGTTAACACGGATGTCTTAGAATATGTCCAAGAATGAGTTTGACTGCTCCCCTTGTACTAATGCGCGAGGCTTAAAGCGAGGGATGTCTAGCGATGAAATAGAATCAAAGATGAGGCAGTCAAACAACAAGATGTAAATTCTATGCAGCGAATACAATAATAATTTTAGATGCACAACAATTCCTGATAATTATTATTAGGTACCCACATTCAAATGCAATGAAATGAAAAGATAAATTGATTTAATAGGTGACTAATTACAAGGAAATGCTTGTGTAATTTAGTTTGTAGTTAGCAAGATAGTTCCAGTAGACAAAATAAAACTGCAGTGTCATAAGTTGACCGATGGCTACGAAGATAATATTTGAATGTACTTACGTTAAACACAATGGATAGTTAACGCACAGATCAGTCACCCAATATAGGACACGGGGTTCACAACTTTTATAAAGGAATTTAATGGTAATCGCATAAAACTCGCGAATGATTTAGATTAATTCGAGGCAGCTGATAATTTTACCCAGAATGCAACCGTACGATGTCGTATCAATGTGTCATGCGTACGTTCGCTCAAACGTCAGGTGATCCACACCGGTAAAGATCTGCCGCTCGCTCATTGGCTGAGACGCGCGGTAGAATTGTGTGTGAAAACTGTTTTAGTAACTTTGTTGTTCTAGTGTAGGTAGAAAGTAGATTATAATTAAATAAATTAGGATAAATAACATTAGTTATATAACGAACCGTTACACCCCTAAAGCCAATTCTATAAGTTACATTGATTTTTGCTAATAACAGGACAAACCGGCACTTTTTTATTTTCAGTGAAAATAACTCTGGAGTAGTTATGAGTGAGTTTTTTTTGTTGCGATATTCGATGTATCTATTTATGCCCCTTAAGCCAATTCTATTAGTAACATTGATTTTTGCTAATAACAGGACAAACCGGCACTTTTTTATTTTCAGTGAAAATAACTCTGGAGTAGTTATGAGTGAGTTTTTTTTGTTGCGATATTCGATGTATCTATTTATGCCACTAAAGCCAATTCTATAAGTAACATTGATTTTTGCTAATAACAGGACAAACCGGCACTTTTTTATTTTCAGTGTAAATAACTCTGGAGTAGTTATGAGTGAGTTTTTTTTGTTGCGATATTCGATGTATCTATTTATGCCCCTAAAGCCAATTCTATAAGTTACATTGATTTTTGCTAATAACAGGACAAACCGGCACTTTTTTATTTTCAGTGAAAATAACTCTGGAGTAGTTATGAGTGAGTTTTTTTTGTTGCGATATTCGATGTATCTATTTATGCCCCTAAAGCCAATTCTATAAGTTACATTGATTTTTGCTAATAACAGGACAAACCGGCACTTTTTTATTTTCAGTGAAAATAACTCTGGAGTAATTATGAGTGAGTTTTTTTTGTTGCGATATTCGATGTATCTATTTATGCCCCTTAAGCCAATTCTATTAGTTACATTGATTTTTGCTAATAACAGGACAAACCGGGACTTTTTTATTTTCAGTGAAAATAACTCTGGAGTAGTTATGAGTGAGTTTTTTTTGTTGCGATATTCGATGTATCTATTTATGCCACTAAAGCCAATTCTATAAGTAACATTGATTTTTGCTAATAACAGGACAAACCGGCACTTTTTTATTTTCAGTGTAAATAACTCTGGAGTAGTTATGAGTGAGTTTTTTTTGTTGCGATATTCGATGTATCTATTTATGCCCCTAAAGCCAATTCTATAAGTTACATTGATTTTTGCTAATAACAGGACAAACCGGCACTTTTTTATTTTCAGTGAAAATAACTCTGGAGTAGTTATGAGTGAGTTTTTTTTGTTGCGATATTCGATGTATCTATTTATGCCCCTTAAGCCAATTCTATTAGTAACATTGATTTTTGCTAATAACAGGACAAACCGGCACTTTTTTATTTTCAGTGTAAATAACTCTGGAGTAGTTATGAGTGAGTTTTTTTTGTTGCGATATTCGATGTATCTATTTATGCCCCTAAAGCCAATTCTATAAGTTACATTGATTTTTGCTAATAACAGGACAAACCGGCACTTTTTTATTTTCAGTGAAAATAACTCTGGAGTAGTTCTGAGTGAGTTTTTTTTGTTGCGATATTCGATGTATCTATTTATGCCCCTAAAGCCAATTCTATTAGTTACATTGATTTTTGCTAATAACAGGACAAACCGGCACTTTTTTATTTTCAGTGAAAATAACTCTGGAGTAGTTATGAGTGAGTTTTTTTTGTTGCGATATTCGATGTATCTATTTATGCCCCTTAAGCCAATTCTATTAGTTACATTGATTTTTGCTAATAACAGGACAAACCGGCACTTTTTTTATTTTCAGTGAAAATAACTCTGGAGTAGTTATGAGCGAGTTTTTTTTGTTGCGATATTCGATGTATCTATTTATGCCCCTAAAGCCAATTCTATAAGTTACATTGATTTTTGCTAATAACAGGACAAACCGGCACTTTTTTATTTTCAGTGAAAATAACTCTGGAGTACTTAGTTATGAGTGAGTTTTTTTTGTTGCGATATTCGATGTATCTATTTATGCCCCTAAAGCCAATTCTATAAGTTACATTGATTTTTGCTAATAACAGGACAAACCGGCACTTTTTTATTTTCAGTGAAAATAACTCTGGAGTAGTTATGAGTGAGTTTTTTTTGTTGCGATATTCGATGTATCTATTTATGCCCCTTAAGCCAATTCTATTAGTTACATTGATTTTTGCTAATAACAGGACAAACCGGCACTTTTTTTATTTTCAGTGAAAATAACTCTGGAGTAGTTATGAGTGAGTTTTTTTTGTTGCGATATTCGATGTATCTATTTATGCCCCTAAAGCCAATTCTATAAGTTACATTGATTTTTGCTAATAACAGGACAAACCGGCACTTTTTTATTTTCAGTGAAAATAACTCTGGAGTACTTAGTTATGAGTGAGTTTTTTTTGTTGCGATATTCGATGTATCTATTTATGCCCCTAAAACCAATTCTATAAGTTACATTGATTTTTGCTAATAACAGGACAAACCGGCACTTTTTTATTTTCAGTGAAAATAACTCTGGAGTAGTTATGAGTGAGTTTTTTTTGTTGCGATATTCGATGTATCTATTTATGCCCCTTAAGCCAATTCTATAAGTTACATTGATTTTTGCTAATAACAGGACAAACCGGCACTTTTTTATTTTCAGTGAAAATAACTCTGGAGTAGTTATGAGTGAGTTTTTTTTGTTGCGATATTCGATGTATCTATTTATGCCCCTAAAGCCAATTCTATAAGTTACATTGATTTTTGCTAATAACAGGACAAACCGGCACTTTTTTATTTTCAGTGAAAATAACTCTGGAGTAGTTATGAGTGAGTTTTTTTTGTTGCGATATTCGATGTATCTATTTATGCCCTTAAAGCCAATTCTATAAGTTACATTGATTTTTGCTAATAACAGAACAAACCGGCACTTTTTTATTTTCAGTGTAAATAACTCTGGAGTAGTTATGAGTGAGTTTTTTTTGTTGCGATATTCGATGTATCTATTTATGCCCCTAAAGCCAATTCTATAAGTTACATTGATATTTGCTAATAACAGAACAAACCGGCACTTTTTTATTTTCAGTGAAAATAACTCTGGAGTAGTTATGAGTGAGTTTTTTTTGTTGCAATATTCGATGTATCTATTTATGCCCCTTAAGCCAATTCTATAAATTACATTGATTTTTGCTAATAACAGAACAAACCGGCACTTTTTTATTTTCAGTGAAAATAACTCTGGAGTAGTTATGAGTGAGTTTTTTTTGTTGCGATATTCGATGTATCTATTTATGCCCCTAAAGCCAATTCTATAAGTTACATTGATTTTTGCTAATAACAGGACAAACCGGCACTTTTTTATTTTCAGTGAAAATAACTCTGGAGTAGTTATGAGTGAGTTTTTTTTGTTGCGATATTCGATGTATCTATTTATGCCCCTAAAGCCAATTCTATTAGTAACATTGATTTTTGCTAATAACAGGACAAACCGGCACTTTTTTATTTTCAGTGAAAATAACTCTGGAGTAGTTATGAGTGAGTTTTTTTTGTTGCCATATTCGATGTATCTATTTATGCCCCTTAAGCCAATTCTATTAGTAACATTGATTTTTGCTAATAACAGGACAAACCGGCACTTTTTTATTTTCAGTGTAAATAACTCTGGAGTAGTTATGAGTGAGTTTTTTTTGTTGCGATATTCGATGTATCTATTTATGCCCCTAAAGCCAATTCTATAAGTTACATTGATTTTTGCTAATAACAGGACAAACCGGCACTTTTTTATTTTCAGTGATTTTTTTTATTATTTTTTTATATGTGGGACATTATTGCACACATGGTCATCTGACCCCAAACTAAGCAGAGCTTGTAATATGGCTGCCAGAGACTGATATACATACATATATATTTTTAAATACATACTTAAATAGATATTAACACCCAGACATAGAACAAACACAAATGTTCATCACACAAATGTTTGTCCTAGATGGGAATCGAACCCACGCCCCCAAGCACAGAAAGTAGGATCACTACCAACTGAGCCACCGAGGCAGTCAATAACTCTGGAGCAGTTATGAGTGAGAAATATTTTTTTGTTAATTTGATGTATCTATTTATGTCCCTAAAGCCAATTCTATAGATTACATTAATTTTTGCTAATAACAAGACAAACCGGCACTTTTTTATTTTTAGCGAAAATAACTCTGGAGCAGTTACGAGTGAGAATTTATTTTTGTTAATTTGAGGCATCTATTTTTGTCCCTAAAGCCAATTTTATAGATTTCATTGATTTTTGCTAATAACAAGATACACCGGCACTTTTTTATTTTCAGTAAAAATAACTCTGGAGCAGTTGAGTGAGAAATATTTTTTCTTAATTTGATGTGTCTATTTATGTCCCTAAAGCCAATTCTATAGATTACATTTATTTTTGCTAATAACAAGACAAACCGGCACTTTTTTATTTTCAGTGAAAATAACTCTGGAGCAGTTATGAGTGAGAAATATTTTTTGCTATAATATTGATTTTCATACTAATTCTGCCGGCTGCTTGCCTGTATTTGACGAGTGCAGCAAATTCGTTTTAACTCGAAGAATATTGCCAATTCTTTGTTCGAATTCCCAAGCATGTCTAATAAAATAAAGTTTAAAGGTTTTAGGTATTGTGCAATCAAATTGCCGAAGATGACGTACTAACTATACTACCATAGAAAATCCTTGCATTGCGCTTAGGTATCTCTTGTCACAAATAACTTGAATGACAGTTCAGAACACGTGACAGTGTTACTTGACAGTTTACTTTAATTAAATTATGATGTAATTAAACAATTATTATCATCCACATGAACAGAAAACAATAGCAATTATCAAAGTGTGAAGAATGACCACCTTTGTGTCGTAGATGTGTTTAATTTTAGAGATCCCTTGAAGATGGAATGTTAGCAACAATGAAACCCAACACGACTTGCAAATAGCAAATGCAGCAAACGTATGATACCAGAAGAGTTAGTTGAAAAAAGAATATACCTAACATAATCTATTTAATCTGACATAAATATATTGTGTCAGATTCAGATCAGAGAAACAAGGGAGATATGGTAAGGTAGTGTGGCGGAGGGTGCAAACGCATCAGGCTAAATCACCCTTGCCTTGCCTGCCTTTAGTCGAACTTGGTCGAACTCACTCTACAAACGATTTTGCTACTTTTTTGAAGCAAACACTTTTTTACGCGCGTTTTTTTGAGTGAACAATAATCATGGAACTCGTGTCATTGTCACGCTATACCGAGTATTTTAAAACAGCGCCATCTCTTGTAGAATAGGTGAATTACTATTTAAGTTTTCACTTCTGACGTGCAGTCCTATGACTGATGAGTTTTTTGGCATGTGGATTATTAGTACGTATACGATATTATGTACCTACCTATTCTGTGATATAAGTTCATTGATGTCGCTACATATTCATTATCGTGCGTGAAAAACGAGAAAGTGTACCATACTTAGTTTTAGCGCCGGTTTTATGAAAAAAGTCAAGACATATAAACACTATATAACTGATGTTTATATCATTGAAACCAATTAGTTTTGATGAAGAATTTAACTAAATATAATTTTTTTTTTTTTTTGTGTGATAATTTGACTTTATACTTAAGTATTAGTATGGAAATTGATTATGTATGATGGAGAAGGTAGGCTATCCTCCATTATCATTAGTGATTTTATTTCGTCTTCCTTGTGGGCGTAAAGAACTGATCGACGAGAGTACTTGTTCGACTCTGCCACTTCTGACCGAGTACTATGATTCTACAGACTAGATAGAGAAACTTCGAAATCTCTATCATTTATTACTTCTGTAGACCTTCACATCGCATCAACGCATCGACAGGCAGAAGACGTTCCCCGCTGAACGACAGCCTGCCATCCGCATCCATCGGATGCCCGTGGATCTCACGATGTCGTGTCTCACGTTGGTCCTACCTACGCTGCGTCTTCAGGTTCACGGTTTCCACTCAAGAACCTTTCGTCCCCATCGGCTACCGGTTCATCGAGAGATGCGGCCCGCCTACTGCCACTTCAACTCTCAAACCCTAACAGCCATGTCGATGACTCTGCCTCTTCAGCGAACATCCACATTCCGGATCCTACCGCGCAAAAAAACCACAAGCGCAGCCCTCTCCACTGCCCGCTGTGTGACACCAATAAACCTTACTATGACATATTTACAACTGATATTTTTTATATATTTTTTTCACAAAAGTAAAGGTTGAAATCTAATTCAAGTAGGAATCACATTACATTTAAATGAACCGAACACCAGTAGGTACCATGAGGTTGTGAAATCATTTCGAATACGAGAATCATTAACCAGGGCCATGTACCACCATCGTTTGTTTCAAACCAACCAACAAATTAATGTACTTAACACGATTCAACTTCTGAAACCTTACGAGTAAGATCCTCTATCGCCACGGCTCTCCAGCCGAAACGCAATCACAATAAAATTGCTCTCATCATACGCATATCCATCAAGTGGATCGCACGTGTGCATCACTACACTCTACGGTCTGTACAGACCACGACCTCCGCCAGAGCTAAACGCGCATCGCGCACCCACGGACTACTTGAGTTGCCCCAAGTGATACCGATTTCTAACGGGCTACGACTACGTAATAGCAACTGGTACGGTCGAACTCAGGACGGCCAATAAGAGTACCTTACTCAAGTTTACACTACAAAATAAGCTTACCCATCATCATAAACATCAACTACGGCTGGTACATGACTTACTGGTATCTTCCACAACCTATGGTGTGACTACTTGTAATCGTTTGAGTTTAAAGATTTCAACGTTTAACTTTTAATGTCTAAAACTTCTATCATTTTAAACATCGTTAAATTATGTTCTTTGCTCGTACGAAATCGCTAACCAAAAGTTTTGTGATAGTTACTTTTGTTTTGTTAAATCGATCTTTATCATAATTTGTTTTTTTTTTCGTTTTTTTTTTGCGAAGGCACTCTTAACGTAATTTACCTGTCCATAAACACGGGAAGAACTAGTCATTACTAGATTTAAATTAATGTTATAGCTCTCACTAAAATCACCGAACTATTCACTAGCAAACATCTTCGTTTAGTCGGCAATGATGTCAAAAAAATGCAAAACTTTGTGTCACCGCGCAAACACTACTCTTAGAACAATGAGGTTATATTGTACTGCGTACATCATTGTCTTAGAACCATAAGTTCGTCCACAAACATATTATAAGGTTGCCGCTGTACTTTTTGTTTCAGACCAATCAACCTAATTTTAAGCTCACCCGTGTTAAAATGCATCGTATATGCAATCCGGTATTTAAAAAAACACATCAGTCATAGGACTGCACGTCAGAAGCGAAAACTCAAGCAGCAACTCACCCATCCTACAAGAGATGGCGCTGTTCAAAAACGAACACGGTACAGCGTGACAATGTCGCGAGCTCCATGACCTTTGTTCACCCGAAAAGTGCTCAAAGCACCCAAAGAAGTGTTCCCTTAAAAAAAAATGAAAGTCGGTTCATCGCTCTCAATGTTTTTGTACGTACCTGTCACAACCGTAGGGACCGGACGAACGGAGGAGTTCAGATTGCCGTGAATTGTCGTCGCTCACTGAATTTAGGTACACAAAGAATTTAATTTAACGAAAACTCATTTGCCGCTATGTTTACAGAAAAACTCTTGACTCACAATTTCGCATCCTATCATAACATCCTTTTGGAATGATCAAGAAAATATGCAATAAAATTTCAAGAGGGTAGTCGTTAATAGTCATACCTACAACATAAAATCTGCTTCGTACTGAATACTCGTGTTCTACCAATATCCATCATTGTAACAACAATACTAACATGTTTTCCACTCAAATTGGATGCAAAACTTTCTTTGACCAACGAGCATTCAGCACCAGCAACATAAAAAAATGAATGAAACTTCCCTTTTAGTTCCAATGTGCCCGTAGGTGGTTGTACGACACAGACATCAACATGCCGTCCACCACGCTCGCACCGCCTTCGCCTTGGCTGCTGCCAGTCGTACACATGCTTTTGAAGCACACCAGGACTACACACACAGTCACACATACACACGCACACTCTGATCACTAATGGCCCGTATTCCGCAGTCAAAACACCAACAACGATCCCACTTCTGATGACGGAGAAGGTAGGCTATCCCCCATTATCTTCAGTGATTTTATTTCGTCTTCCTTGTGGGCGCATCGTGGGATATGTTGGTTCGGATGAAAGAAACCGTTATGTCACCGATTCAAACTATAATTTCTGATCGACACTTAATTAGAATTTCACTAGCAATTATTATTGGACACACACTACACGGAACGCGAGATAGTTTTTAGACGTCCTTCCAAATCGACTATTGCCACCCAACTGTGTCGGGAATTCCGTCGACCGCTACGTCCTAGACTCCACCTAGTGCCAACAGATGGCGCTTGCGTCCCGATTAATTCGAATAATCGCGGTTTTGACGACTCAATTGTGACTATTTGCGACATGTATATTGAAAAATAATTTAATTCGGTTATTAATGTTCTGATATAATATGCGTTCAAAATTTTTGGTATAGAAAACTCTGTCCCTCTCCCACATAACAAAAAGTGACGTCACGTCTCTGTGCGCTATACTTGTCAGAATATAATTTATATGGCGTACAGAGAAGTGACGTCAAATTTGCTGTTATTTTATAATAAGTAATAGGCTTGCGTTTGACCGGCATGTTAAGCGTTCTACGATAAAGCACGCTTGCCTGGAAGAAACCGATTCACTCGTGATTTGAAGATACCCAGATTGTAAGCATGTGTTTCATGCTCTCTGTCTACCATGATATTAAAATGCTTATAAGTCGCTTATTTTTATCACATTTTCATTTTGTTTCCATTAATTAGCTATATTTATGAGCTACATTTTAATAAGACAGTAAAAATAAACAGCCATCTAGCCTTATTGTACGAAGGCATAATTATCCCTAATGTGTTTGATCTGATAACATAACATACGTAAATATATTATTATAAATATGTAAAACTGGCGCTGGCAGTAAAACTCTCCTGGTGCCTTACCCCTAGCTCGAAAAGTTGACCCGCATAGGTGTTATTTGTCTAAACGGTACCAAAGAGAATGTAACGCTACGCTAAGACAGTTACACGTACGTGTACAGTTCACGGTGGTGTACAGGGGCCTTACCCCTAGCTCGAAAAGTTGACCCGCATAGGTGTTATTTGTCTAAACGGTACCATCAACTACGATAAGCGGTAGTTATTTGATAGCCACCAAGCTTTGCTATTTTCACGCACACACGCATAGTAAAACGGATTTTCATTTATTCAAGTTAGACGCTTTTAAACGATGCAGCTTAAATGAGTTGGTTAATTTTAGGTGCCTATCAGGTACTTACTAAAAGTTGGCTCGCAAAAGTGAAGCTAGGGGTAAGGCCCCAGGCCACGTGTCAAGATGATAAAACCTGACATCAATTAAAATAAATTAATTTCCAATCTGATTCCAATTATACAATAATGTATAACTGTGGGAAATCTATAATTATAATAAAGAAGACGCCGCGTCTCTTTTTATTTCAATTAAATGAAAGAGAGGCAACGAATATGCACGCGTTAGATATCTGTAAGCGGCATGAGAAATTGAGAATTGTGCTTGCCTTTTTGAAGCGTGTTATTCAATAAAAGAAAAATATTTAAAATACTGGCAAATGCACGAAAAGTGCAACGCCAAGTTCCACTCAGTTGGAAAAAGTCTATAATTAAGGAATAGATAATCAACTACGCGCATACGCAACAGTGTAAAGGTCACAGTAACACAAGTAGCAACAAATCATTTCACATTATTCACACTAGTTATTAATACAGTACATTATGTTGTAACGCAGAAACAAAGTAATCTGACTATTGCGATACTGTAATTGTGCGTGCCCGCAATATTATATTGAGGTACAAGGTGCGACGTGTTTTGATACTTGAACGAAGCAGTCACGAGTATAAATAAGATGTTTTTGTAGTGGTAGGACTCTTTTGCAGAGGTCCGCCTGGGGAAGTACCACACCTTTGCCAGATATTCAACCGCCAAGCTGTAGTGTGCAAACACTACTGTGTTCCGGATTGAAGGGCAATGTTTGCAGCGAAATTACAGGGCACACAGAGATTTGACATCTTATATCTCGGGGTGACGAGCGCAGTGCATTGCCATCCAGGGTTTTGAACTGTTGAAGTTCGAAATTCTGAGTGGCGTTGAGCTGTTATGGGCAAGCGTGAAGAGCCATCAGGCGAGCGAATACGCTTGTCTCGTCAGTATCATAAAAAATAAGATGTAGGGCCGATGCGGCGGCCAATTTGGTGGAGCAGCGCAAGTGGAGCAAATATGCTAACCTTGGCAGTGCTTACATATTTGAAACGTTTGGGGTCGAGACATTGGGCCTTTGGGGACTGGGAGCTTACCTTATTTTCAAGAAATTTTTAGAGGTCTGGTTAATGTGACGTCTGATTTATGCATCACATCTTGCCATTAAGCTTAGTAATGCCCTCAGTTTGCTGGGTACGCTGCCAACTGGCAGCGACATCTTGAGACATTCAATGGTTTATGGGCAGCCCAACTGTTTTTGTAGTTTTTGTTATTTTTTACTTTGTTTTGTTATTGAAGGCATGCCAATGATATTTTTTTAGTTTTAAAACAGTTTAATTTAATATGGTAAGTATAGTTTCTACTTTGCGCTATTTTTAGGCCTTTCGTGACTTCGTGGCATGGATTCAACAAAAGAATCAGCGCTGTTTGATATACAGCATTATGCTGAGTCACAGAATATATAAAGTACAAGTACAGAAGGTTTATTCTGCAAAAGCATTTAAATAAGTAGCGACTCTTACTACCACACAATAAAGTCCAATTCAGGAGGTGCGAGCGCTAACTACCTACTGCTCCTGTACCTAAAAGTTGCCTCTATGTCTATCGCGTAACTCTTGTCGCGTTATCTCTGTCTATCGCGCGGCAGCGGGCACGGCAAGTCCGACAAGACGACTACTTGTAGCTTCATACCTAAAGTGCGGAGTGCGCCAGGCCTGGTTGAGTTGAGGCAATTTTTGTAACACAGGGCATTAATGAAGCTATAGTTATAGATTATAGATATGTAATATTTTTCACAAGTCTATATTGATTGATTTTGCTTATATTACTCAATAAAATTATATATCTTTTTTTCTTACAAGATGTTTTGTTTGTTGCCATGCGCGTACTGACTCCACTGAAACTGGTTGTAGGCTGATGAACAGGTGTGGATTTAAGGCGAGGTTTTCCCACTTTTACCCAACGCTTTTTACTACAGTTGACAAAAAGAATTAATATATTGTATTAAAGTCGCATTTAGTGGAGTAAAACCATGGCGCTTACACACGGTCGTGCGTTTCGCTACTTCTTCTATCTTTGAGGTTTTCCTCATATTTTTCGAAAAGTATAGCTGTAATGTGTATGGTTCCCTCCATAATTATGAAATCTGTATATTAAAATATCGTAGACAACCTTTTGCCACTTTGGCGGGCCATATTTCGCAAAGTATAGACTTAATAAAAAAAGTGATGTGAGAAATTTTACCTTCATTTTAAAAGACTTTTCAACGATAACCCACACGAGCAGGTGGAGTGAAAAAAAATTTCATCCCCATTTCACGTGTACCAGAGCCACCCCTAAAATGCAATATTATATATTTTTTATACTTTTAAATATGAGATCTATATTACTACTGTTATTATGCAAAATTTCATTTACTAATCTTAATAATTATAGAAGTTTAAAGATTCTAAAAAATTTGGACGGAAGGACAGACAGACAGACACACAGATGGACGGACAGAACAAATTTATAAGGGTTCCTTGTCGGGCTACGGAACCCTAAAAGAGGGAGAAAAGCGCAAATCAGTGTAACTTGATATGTTTTTCTATCGAACGATATGTCTTTAATCGTTTTTCGGTCTGTACATTTCTCATTTATTTTATTTGTGTACTAGTGCTCTTGCCCGTGACTTCGTACGCGTAGATTTTCATATAAACTTTGAACCCTTTTTTCCCCCCTATCCGACCCTCGCGCAAAATGACATAGCCTATACTTCAATCTGGTTATAGCTAAGCATATTCGTGAAAACCGCATTTAAATCTGTCCAGTGAAAGCGAAAGGTATCTATTTTTACCTATATTTAATAGTACGCGATAAGTCCCGATAAATATGAAAACATGTGTTTCAAATCGCGAAAGTTTAAAAATTACTATCTGTCCAGTGGTTTAGATGTGCGTGGACAAACAAACAAACAGACAAAAATTCTAAAAACTGTCTTAACGTGTTCAGCTGCTTATTTTAAGACGCCCTGTGTGTATTTTTTTGTTATATCGCAATTACAGATTTTTTTATCTCTACGTTTTTATTATATGTATAGAGAGATCGCATTTACAGTTTATTTTTATCTCAAAGTTTTTATTATAGGTATGTATAGATATATAATCGAAAAAAAATCTCAAGTATCAAAACGGTTCAGCCGCTGTAGATGCCCATCGTTTAAGCATTGCAAGTAAACTGTGTGAACCAGCAGTACAGTTTAGGCAATAATACCTATCTGGTAACCTTGTGCACTTTGTAGAGATGGGACGTTTGCTTTCCGGTTTGTAACCGATGAAAGCATAGCCAACAAGTATAATCAGATTGTTTTAAACCTCTATAAAATATCTGATAATCTTCAAAGGGCTTTTTTTATGATACTTGGTGACGAGAAGAGCGAAGTCGCTCGCCTGATGGCCCTTCACGCTTGCCCATAACAGCTCAACGCCACGAATTTTGAGCTTCAACAGTTCAAAACCCTGGATGGCAATTCACTGCGCTCGTCACCCCGAGATATAAGATGTCAAATCTATGTATTGCCTGTAATTACGCTGGAAACATTGCCCTTCAATCCGGAACACAGTAGTGTTTGAACACTACTGGTTGACGGTTGAATAACTGGCAAAAGTGTGGTACTTCCCAAGGCGGACCCCTGCAAAAGAGTCCTACCACTATAAAACCGGCTTTCTTCATGAATCTTGAGTCTAAGAACACCCTTGACATTAGGCCCTTGGGGACCGGGAGCGCCTGGCTAATGCGCCGCGTGACCAAAATGCTGGCGTGTATCTGGCTCAACGCACAAGCATTGCCATTCAACGTGGTAATGAGCTACCCGAATCCGTTCCCCGACAGTTACAATCTGGGTGTCTTCAAGTCAAAAGTGAATCGGTTTCTTGTAGGCAAGCGTGATCCATCTTAGGCCGCATCATCGCTTAACATCAGGCGAGTTGGCGGTCAAGCGCAAGCCTATTTTACAATTTAAAAAAAAATGCCGCCAACATGCTGGTTACGCTGCTAACTGATAGTGGGCTTGAGCATTTGGATTGTCTTTAGACCTTCAACGGTCTATGGACAGTCTAACTGTTTGTGTAGCGTAAGTGTTAGCTTGTATTTTATTTAGATCATAAACGCACATGCCCGTTTAAAAAAGAACACTCTTGATCAAGTCATCTTTCAAACAAAACAAGTGAAACAATGTCTGCCCTAGTGGCTCAGTTGGTAGTGGACCTACCTTCTGCGCTTGGGGGCGTGGAATCGATTCCCATCTAGGACAAACATTTATGTGATGAACATTTGTGTTTGTTCTATGTCTGGGTGCTAATATATATTTGAGTATGTATTTAAAATTATATATGTACTTATATCAGCCTCTGGCAGCCATATTACAAGCTTTGCTTAGTTTGGGGTCAGATGACCGTGTGTGCAAAATGTCCCAGATATTTATTTATTTAAGTTGATCACAAAACCAACTTCAATATTAGTAAACACGCAATTTCGTTTACTTTGATGACATGTTTCTTTTAGTTTTTTTAATTTAACAACTAAACTACTTAACTGATTTTGATGAAATTTTAATGGGACTACCTCTAAAGTATGGCCTACCAAAAGAAAAAGAATCATCAAAATCAATTCATAATTGACGGAGAAATCAGTGAGCATACAAAAAAAACAGTACAACATACGATAGAACCTCCGCCATTTTTGAAGTCAGTAAAAAAACTAAATCGTTCAGCATTTTTTTTTATCTCAGTGAATAACGTACATGTATGCTATGCTATATAATTATACACATTACAACTCTGCCAAACTGCGTAGCAGTTTGTATTGGCAGGCCTGGCGCACTCCGCACTTTAGGTATGAAGCTACAAGTAGTCGTCTTGTCGGACTTGCCGTGCCCGCTGCCGCGCGATAGACAGAGATAACGCGACAAAAGTTACGCGATAGACAGAGAGGCAACTTGTAGGTTTAATAATTATAGCAGTAGATAGTTAGCGCTCGCACGTCCTGAATTGGACTTTATTGTGTGGTAGTAAGAGTCGCTTCTTATTTAAATGCTTTTGCGGAGTCAACCTTCTTTACTTGTACTTTATGTACCTACCTATTTTGTGGTATAGGTAAATATTTGTGCTCTCATTACGAAATTTTATTATTGAGTAGGAACCAGGTAGGAACACAACATTTTTAGATATAATATTCAAATATATTATTATAATTTCTTTTTGAGGCTTAAATGATTGCATCTTTTGAATTTGCTTTGAATGTTACAAAACATTTTTGCCAGTACATACCTGCACCATCTCCGCGGCGGCGTGGGAAGATTCAAATGACCCTATAACAGATAATAGATCGAAACTCTCCTAATTGTTTCTCGTGATCTTCAAATAGCCGATGGGTTGAAGCTATTATCGGTTTTGAAAGGTCAAAGTTTGGTTACAGAATAAACAATACTTACCCCCGGTTTTAATACAGAGATTCCGATCCGCCTTTCAACTACGAGGTCAGTTTTGAACATGAGGAAGGTAACTTCTGTTCGCTACGGTTCTTTTTATTAACAAGCTTGCGCTTGACCACCACCTCACCCGATGTTACGCGATGATGCGGTCTACGATGTACTTGCCTAGAAGAAACTGATTCTCTCCAACGCAAGCCTATATTTTTAATTTAAAAAAAAAAACAATCTTGTTGAGCTATTCAACGAGGTCGGAATGTTTTAACTGAAAAAAAAAACGCTCTACAAATTCATCACGCTTTAATTTCGATGAAGACTACTTTTGCGCACAGTTGCCTTAGTACGAGCACTTGCAAAAAGTTATCGTTACGTAAACGATAGCAAAATGTATGAAAAATTGAACAGCGCCTCTATCGGACGTGAAAGGAAACTGAATTTTTCAACGATAACTTTTTCGCAAGTGCTCGTACTAAGGCCACTGATTTAAACGATAAAGAAAGCCTTTCTGAACTGGTGAGATGAAATGATAATTATATGCCAGGTGATGCGTATAGTACAAGATTTGAATCAGATATTCAGTATGACCGGTCAATATAAGTACATTTTGGTTATTACCTCGCCAAAAGAGAATGGCCAAAATGTAACATGGAATCTTACGGAATGTCCAGTCACTGTGACATTTAGTCTGCAGCATCATTTAACTTACTTGGAATATAATTCAGGTCAAAGAATGGGTAAAAACAATCTACCTAGTTTACACTTCTATTTGTATGTATGTTTGTGATATATTATCTCTGGAGCTATTTTACGTGTGCAGAACAACAAGTAATAATTCCCAATACAAAAAACAGACTTCATAAAAATGTCAGAACTGGACCAAATTGAAATGGGGGACCACACGGGAAGTACCAGCTTTCAAATTAAAAATGAATCAAAATAATCGGTTCACCCAGTCGAAAGTTTTAAGATAACAAACATTAATAAATAATGAAAGAATAATAATGAAAAGAGCTCAGAATTTGGATCAATCACAGCAACGAACCTGTTTTTAAATAATAATAAAAAACACGTTAAATCGCGTTAGCCATTTTGAAATACAAACAACCTCTTTTCGCAAACGGAAAGAACCTCCGTTGTATCGTTAAAAAAAATCCAAGCCATTCTTGGCTACACAGAAAATTTGGCTAGGTCTTACCAAAAAGTTTTCAATGTCAGAAAATTCATACATAATGAAAACCTGTGCTCGTACTCAATTACTGTTGTAATGTAATTTTTAGTTCTATTTATTTATTACATACATTATTATTTTAATTAGATGTACATACCTACATAATAATATTAATTGTATGCACATACAGGACATTACGCAGAAAGAGTGTACCTACTAACCCAGAATAGACAGTTTCCGAGATATCAACCAACAATTTTGACAGCTGTCATCCGAAATGAAAATCTCTATGAGATCTATTTTTTCTGTAAAGAAACTGCTAGTTATTAAGATATAATTTTTATATACATTGTTGTAGAAGAGTGTACTGGAGAAGTTTGACTTGTAACTATGGAGTTATGAATAAAGTATTGTATTGTGAGAGTTTTGGCGCCAACATGAAAAAAGCATATCCCCTTTTTTGTTAGGTATTTTCCTTAACTATTATCGAGTGTTAATGCGTAATAATGGTGGACTATTATTTATTGAGTGTTCGTGGAATTGCTCGAATATGGGTATTAATATTAAAGCGGTGAAACATGCATTTTCTCCACCACTTTGCTGGGCTATGACTGTGACTTGACCGTGACTTAGTTTGCTTGACTCTGACTGTGCTGTGACCGACTGTCGATGAAATGATTCGAATTCAAAATTCAATTCATTAAACTTGATAATATAATACTGCCCTCGTTATAACAAATGCAGTACTTGCAAATGGCGGTTTCGAGAAAAATGCGGAAAATGATTTTTTTTATATGTATAAAACAACATGTCTTTGTTTTATAACTTTTTAAGTGTATCTAAAGAACAAGATCAAAATTATTTTTTGTGCATAAATTATCCTCTATGGGATACTATCCCCTTGGGATACAATTTCTGCAAAAACATTGACCCAAAAATGTTGATTACTGTAAGTGGAATTAGTAGGGCAGAATACTTGTCACTGACAAATGCACAAAAGTGCGACGCCAAAGTCCGCACAGACGAAAGATTAAAAAAATACTCATGGATAAAGATTATATACTATACGTATGTATAAAATCTTTGCTCATGAAGTAACAAGCCGGATGAGTAAACGTAAAATATGTTAAAAATTTACATTTCTTTAGAAGTATTAAAAACTTGTAAAACTACTACTTGTAAAACTACTTGTAAAACTAAAAATCATTCATAATAACACCAATTGTATTACTGTAATTGTTTGTTCATCGACTTAAGATTTTGAAGGCCGTTTTTAAAACGCTTCCATCTAAGAAGGTCAGAGAGGATCTTCAAAAAGGCTGTGAAAGGTCGGCAACGTATCTATGATGCCCATTGATCTAATATAGTATACTAGCTGCGCCCTGCGTGGTGATGAAAATCAGTGATAATGATGACTATGAAAAGTAGCCTATGTGTTAATCCAGGACATAAGCAATGTATATTCCAAATTTCATCCAAATCCATCCAGCCGTTTCTGTGTGATTGAGTAACAAACATCCATCCATCCATCCATCCATCATCATCAGCCAGAAGACGTTCACTGCTGAACATAGGCCTCCCCCTTTAACCTCCACACTGAACGACATCATGCCATCAGCATCCACTGGATGCCCGCGCTCTCACAATGCCGTCGGTCCATCTAGTGGGAGACCTACCTACGCTGCGTCTTCCGGTTCGCGGTCTCCACTCAAGAACCTTTGTTCCCCATCGGTTATCGGTTCTTCGAGCGATGTGGCCTGCCCATTGCTACTTCAACTTGCAGATTTTTAATAGCTATGTCGGTGACTCTGATTCTCCATCAATCGAAACTTTCACATATATTTATGATATTAGTGTGATTATTTGCTAGCTACCGAAAAAAGTCTGCCAAAAACTAAAGGAGTCTAGGCTCGCACACGTATTGCACATACTGACATATTTTTATTAATTCTACAAACGCATACTTCAATATAGGGCGTCATACAACTATAAGTCATGTGCTTAATATGTAATGAAACCAATGGGTGTAAAAAAGGAAAACTGCATACGATTCCATTAAGCTAGGCTACGTTTTAATAAAATGTGACAACCACACTATTAAAATTTTTTTTTTTCTTTTAAATTAGAACTTGTCAGCACAACAGAGGTTCATCTTCTAATCAGTCAGGGTTAGGTCAAGGTTTTTTTCGAGCAGGTATAATTATTGTTTCAAGTTACGCTAAATTAGCATTTTTGACACAAACAAATTTCTTTAAGCATAAATAATTGATTCCCATATTCTTTATTGCACTAGAAATTCGTAAAAAACGACCTCAAAAAAGGTTCTCATTTCGGTTGTTTTTTTATTGTATTAGAACTCCATTCATGAACCGATTTAGAAAATATATTTTTTAATTCAAAGTACATATATATACCTAAATATTTTTTAACGCGAATAAGTCCGCGATTGACCACCAACTCACCTGTTGGTAAGCGACGATGTAGTCGAAGATGAAGCACGCAGACTCAGAAGATACCTATTCACCCTCGCCTTGAAAAGGCCCAAATTATATCTCTCAAGAAACAAGGAAGCCGAGGCAGGTTGTTCCAATCCTTGTATAGTACTTTCACATTTGTCCCATAGAAATTTCCATCAAAATAGGTTCAGTAGTTTCGCTTTTAAATGAAAATAACTGGAATTTTTGTTAAATGAATGATTTATTTTAGGCTTGGTAATTCCTGTAACGTTCACTAAGCGGCCTTATCACTGCCACCAGCCTCTCCCAGACGTGTAGAAGTATATTTCCGTGAGTTGGACACATTCTCCGGCCACGTGTGAGGCAAGTTTAATTGTTAGCGGTATTAGTACAAGATCACTGTGACCGCTACCCGTGGGAAACTAGACAGAGGAATGTGGATACGACTATCTTCTACTTACTTCAAGAATATTATAAAAACTATTCAATTTGACATCCGAAACGTAGATATTCGCCAAAGAACCAAAGTCACCGTGGTCTCCACTTAAGAAAATTTCTTCCCCATCGGTTATCAGTTCTTCGAGCGATGTGGCCTGCCCATTGCCACTTCAAATTGCAAATTTTCATAGCAAATGTAGGTGACTCTGGGTCTTTGGCAATGTTCCACGTTCTTGGTTTCTATCGCTTAAAGAAACTCCGAGCATCATCATCAGCTATCTCATTCCAATAATTATTACACTTTATTCAATGAATAATTATTATTCAATTATTATTATTGTTATTTAATCATAAAGCGTGTAAAAACACTTAAAATTTTAATAATTGAAATTTGTAATATCATACTGCTTTTATAATAACCATGATGGGTACGCATGTTTTGGGAAATGGTTTTTATTTAGCTCACAATTGTCATCACACTTAATTTAGATTTATTATGACTATATTCTGTTTTGTGTACCTCAATAAATAAATAAATAAAGTTATATCCATACTATGTCTACTACTCCACGTTATAAAACCACGTTGCGCTCGCGTTCACATTTCAGTCTTATTGTGCGATCCGGAGTGTGTGTGTGTTTGTCGGTTGATCTTTATTTAGGTATGTAATTATCTATTATTTAGTTACTTAAGATAAATAATTTCCATAAAAACGCAGTTAGATTTTGCGACCTTTTGGAACTTGGTCATGAAGTACCTACTGTCATTTTGTGGAGATTTAAGTAGGTATGTATGTATTTTTATTTTTCAACAAGGCAAGTAATATACTTTACTAGCTGCGCCCCGTGGTTTCACCCGCGTGGTGATGAAAATCGGTGATGATGATGATAATGAAAAGTAGCCTATGTTTTAATCCAGGACATAAGCTATCTCTATTCTAAATTTCATCCAAATCCGTCCAGCCGTTTTAACGTGAAAGAGTAACGAACATACACACTCACACACACACAAACTTTTGCATTTATAATATTAGTGTGATTTACAATAACTTAAATTACATTCCAATAAAAAAAGTAGTAGTAGTATGTAGGTATTTATAGTAATCAATATCTGACTGGACAAATGTTGTCCTCATCCAAATTCCATTTAAAAAAATGATAGTTTTTAGCGAATTTTCATTTTTTTGGGAATATTTACATTTTTATTTTTCGTTTAAACCATCACTGTATTGAAGCGAACAATAAAATAAAACAGTCAAGCCATTTTTGAGTTTTAGCAAGACTAACGAACAGCAATTGATTTTGTGCATTGTAACCTAAACATAAGCTGACCCGAAAACCTTTCGGTCTATTCTGCAAGCTAAGTGAACGCGCAAGTGAAGTGATAAGCTAAGTGAATGTTATTTTTTTGCCTATTTCTGCAGATAAATGTCAGAACATCGAATTATAAGGGTTAGGGACTACAGTCAAGGATGATCACTCGACATTTTGACATTTCTCTATAGTAATCGACAAGAAAAATACACGTTCACTTAGCTTATCACCTCACTTGCGCGTTCACTTAGCTTGCAGAATAGCCAGCTTGGTCTGTTCAAATTCCATAGGAAAGAGCCGAATTTTTCAATTCAGGGGCAATTTTTATATTTAATTTTTGTATTGAGGCGAACAAAACAAAAAAACAAATATTCAAATCGGCTAAGATGTTTTTGGAGATTTAGCGAGACTAACGAACAGCAATAGATTTTTATTTATAAAAAAAAAGAAAAAGAAGAAGATAAGAAAGAAGAAAGAGAAAAAAAAAATGTATTATAATATATTTATGTCGCTGGTAAACAATGCCGTGAAATTTCAATTTCACTGATGAAATTATAATTTAACGGTAGTTTTTTTTTCAGGTTTTTTACAAATTAACGTAATGTAACCTAGTGAAATTATAATTTTACGGCTTTGACAATTAAATTTACCTGCGACATATATTTTCAATACTATTGTGCAATAGTTTAATATTCCCTTGCACACACATTCTATAATTGTATTCCATATTAAACTAGCTGCACCCCGCAGTTTCACCCGCATGGTGACGAAAAGCGGTGATGATGATGAAAAGTAGTCTAGGTATTAATCCAGGACATAAGCAATGTATATTCCAAATTTCATCCAAATCCATCTAGCCGTTTCTGCGTTATTGAGTAACAAACATCCATCCCATCCATCCAAACTTTCACATATATGATATTAGTGAGATTAGTGTGATTAGCTGCGCCCACGATGTGACCCGCGTGTTTTTTTAAAATGTATTAATAGGCTTGCGTTTAACCGCCAATTCGCCTAATGTTAAGCGATGATGCGGTCTATGATGGAGCACGCTTGCCTAGAAGAAACCGATTCACTCGTGATTTGAAGACACCTAGATTGTAATTATCGAGGAACATCCATTCAGGCAGCGCATTCCACAGACTAGCAGTTCACGCAATAAAAGTGGAATCAAAGCGCTTTGTACGGGTTTTCGGAATATCAACCATAAAATGGTGTCAATTTTTCGTGCCCACTGGCAGTCTGATAGAAAAATGGGTAGGAGGGAATTATATCATGCAAATCTGATGCACACTCTCCAAAATGTATCCGATAATAAATCGATAGACTAGCAAATTTGCACCGATGCTCAAGACTAAGAAGCTTAGTCTGAACTAGGGATTCGTTGCTGATGAGCCTCTTGGCACGTCTCTCAATTCAGCTTGTGCTTGTTAATCTATGTTCCCTATGGACTCCTAAATTGCTGGACCGATTTTGACGGGAATTTCACTGGCAGATAGCTGATGTTATAAAGAGTAACTTAGGCTTCTTTTATGAGGGTACTCCATGAGGGTAGACCATGGGGTAAAGTGAAAGGAGCAGTCGCTCCAGGCGCTAGATAGTAAGGGGCGCCAAAATGACTAAAGCGAGAAAAAAAACAAGCAAAAATGTTTTTATGGCGCCTCGCGCCTCGGTGCATATGCTCGGCACACTTGAATTGTTTGTAGCCAGCATAAAATGTTGATGTGGAAATAGTTTACATCCTAGATTAGCTTAGATTCAGGTTTAGATTCCTGTACGATAGTTTGTATAAATAATTATAAATAAAAAAACCGACAATATTTTTTTTCAGTCATTTTGATTTAAAAACCAAACTACTAAATCGATTTTGATGAAATTCATATAGAACCACCTCTGAAGTATGGCCTACCAAACAAAAAATGAATCATCAAAATAAACTCATAATTGGCGGAGAAATCGGTGACCATAGACTACCTAGGTGTCTTCAAATCACGAGTGAATCGGCTTCTTCTAGGCAAGCGTGCTCCTTCGTAGACCGCATCATCTCTTAACATCAGGCGAGCTGGCGGTCAAACGCAAGCCTATTTATGCATAAAAAACAGTGGAATATAGAACCACTTCCTGTTTTAAAGTCGGTTAATGAAACGCGGTGAATTAATCTCGTTTTACCCTGATAAAAATCTAGACCCAGCTCTGAGGGTATCCCAGTGGGTGAAACCGCGAGGTGCAGCTAGTTATAAAAATATGAGAAAGGGTTTCCCTGTTACAATTGATATTGCGGCACAAAAAAGCAATTGCATGATAAATTTCTTCAATTAAAAATCTCAAACTTAAAAGACGTATATTAACTTGATTATCATATTAACCGAGATCATCATAAAATTTATGAAGTGTAAACAATTTTCTTGACTATTCTTTGTGATATTTTTCAACGGATTACTCAAAAAGATTTTAAAATTATTAAAATGATTGGTAGAGGCGTCGGGTGTTCAGAATACTGGCTTCTATTTCGGACAGAAATTGAGCTGCCATTCAACGTGGCAATGTCGCAAACATTCTGGGGACCTTTCCCTCCACTAATGTTTTTTTTTTTTAGTTGTTATTTTTAGTTTTCTTTAATTTTCTGTTTTTTTAAGTTGTGTCAGAAATAAATTATAATAACATTAAATTATATGAATTTAGCTTAGTTCTATTCTCTGTGATCTTTTGAACGGGTGATTCATTTTTTAAATTAATATTCATATTTATTATTTAATTATTTATAACTACTAATTTCAGCCTGCCAAATTAACGCCAGGGTTTTGAACTGTTGAAGTTCAATATTCTGAGTGGCGTTGAGCTGTTATGGGCAAGCGTGAAGAGCCATCAGGCGAACGACTTCGCTCGTCTCGTCACTCAGTATCATAAAAAAAACCCATTAAATATAACTTTTAAACGTTCGTGATTTGTGTTTAGACACATGACAGCATGGTTTAAATGTATCAAATGTAAAAATAGGTTCCTTGCGTTCGTTCTTGGTCCCGCTAACAAAAAGAGGGTAGTAGCTAGCTGACATAGTAATTTCATCAAAATCGCTTCAGTGGTTTGGTTTTTTAATCAAAATAACTAGAAGAAATATCCACCTAAATGAAATTGCGGAATTGTTTAAGTTAATGTGTTCAGCGCTAGTGGAAACAGTGCCTTAGTTACGTCATCGCAATTTCTAATGATTTCCATAAGTGTGAAGATTAGGTAATATTATATTACCTGCTACTTTAACACCTAACTACTTTAGATACCTATTGATGAGTCAAATCAAATAAGAAAAGAAATCTAGACAACGTGTGTGGATCTATAGCCCCGTTGGCACAGTTGGTAGTGAACCTTGCTTTTACGCTTGGGGGCGTGGGTTCGATTCCCACCTAGGACAAACATGTGATTAACATTTGTGTTTGTCCTATGCCTGGGTGTTAAAATCTATTTCAGTATGTATTTAAAAATATATATGTATATTTTGTATGTATATCGGTCTCTGGCAGCCATATGACAAGCTTTGCTTAGTTTGGGGTCAGATGACCGTGTGTGCAATAATGTCCCGAATATTAGGCTTTTGTACCCAAAAGGTGTATATGGGACCCTATTGTCCATTCTTCCTTTTAACGGCTATATCTTTCAAACGAAAGGCTCGAAGAACCGATAACCGATGGTGAAGAAAGGTTCTTGAGTGGAGACCACGAACCGGAAGACGCAGCGTAGGTAGGCCTCCTACTAGATGGACCGACGACATTGTGAGAGTCGCGGGCATGCGGTGGATGCAGGTGGCTGTCGTTCAGTGTGGAAGTCTTCTGGCTGATAATGATAACTTTATTCATAATAATAATTACATGTCAACAGTTAAAAATATATCATAAAAATAATAATATTAAAAAAAATAATTAAAAATGTCATTCTAATAATTTTATTTTGAAAGGCATTAGTTATTAACTCCAGTTTTTGGAATGAATTCGTCTACGCTATATAAATATCTGGGACATTATTGCACACATGGTCATCTGACCCCAAACTAAGCAAAGCTTGTAATATGGCTGCCAGAGACTGATATACATACATATATATTTTTAAATACATACTTAAATAGATACTATGGTGCCATATCGGTCAGAAATAATTTAATTTAATTTTTGAATAAATAAAGCGACTTGGCATCTCTTTTGGATTTTGGCAAGGCGTAAAATATTTTTATACCAAAATGTGTGATGATGATACCACTTTTGATTACTTACTCTACTTTTTGAGTCTGTCTTGCGTCTTAGATGATTCAAATCAGTTATACCACTTTTATATTATACGACCCGGGTATGTCCTAAAACTGCGACCAGAACCACCGGATAGGCAGCAGCGTCCTAATAGTACACGGTGAACGTACTGCGATCCCCAAGCCGCCTGCCAAGCGTGGGGAGTATGGCAACACCCCTCTCTATGAGAGAGGCCTTGTCCAACAGTGGACGTTAATTGGCTGATGATGTGATGTGATACCACTTTTGTACATTTGCTCTTACTTTTTATGTGAAAATTTTGATAAAATCTATATTGTTACATAATCCTTGTTGCAACTGATATCAAGTTGGATATTGAAGTTTCAAGTTGGATTGACTCTGGAATGTTTGCGTTTTAAATCAGAAAATAGGAAGTTTCTAGTTACGTGTCAGGAAGGAATGGTCACGCTATTCTATACGTTAACATACAAATGTGTGGTGATATCTAAAAATATAGCCAGGGTTTTTTTTCTGTTAATAAATAAGGCATGCACTTGAACTCAATCTAGCCTGACGTTAAGTGACGATGCGGTCTACGATGGAGCATGAAGAAACCGATTTACTCGCAGTTCAAAGACACCCAGATTATAACTATCAAGGAAAACTCATTCAAGCAGCTCATTCCACTAATAAAAGTAAAATCGAATCGCTTCGTGTGTTTTTTCAGAATATCAACCAACAACAATAAGTGGTGTCGAATTTTCGTGCTAACTCTGGCAGTCCGATAGAACAATGGGCAGGAGGGAATTAGATCATGCAGATCCGATGCATACCCTCCCAAATGTATCCGATAATAATTATCAATATAAAAAAACCGACTTCATCAGACCAGGGACCTTACTCCTAGCTTCACTTTTGCGAGCCAACTTTTAGTAGGTACCTGATAGGTACCTAAAATTAACCAACTCATTTAAGCTGCATCGTTTAAAAGCGTCTAACTTGAATGAACGAAAATCCGTTTTACTATGCGTGTGATCGTGAAAATAACAAAGCTTGGCGGCTATCAAATAACTACCGCTTATCGTAGTTGATGGTACCGTTTAGACAAATAACGCCTATGCGGGTCAACTTTTCGAGCTAGGGGTAAGGCCCCTGGACCAAATTGAAATGGGATCAAATGGGAAGCACCAGCTTACAAATAAAAAAAGAATCATTCATCAGTCAAAAGTTCTGAGGTAACAATTTTTTTTTTAAAACAGTCGAATTGATGACCTCCTCCTTTTTGGAAGTCGGTAAAAAAATCGATAGACTAGCAACTTTTCACCGACGCTCAAGAATAAGAAGCTTAGTCTGAACTAGGGAATCGTTATGCTAAAGAGCGTCATGGCACGTTTCTTAATGGACTCCAACGCCCTTAGTTCTGATAGATTATTCATCATAACATTATAAATGCGAAAACGTGTTTGTTTGTTTCTCTTTAACACAGAGTTTGATCGAAGTTTTTTTTTGTACAGATATTTGGAGGGTCGGAGAGTAACATAGGATACTTTTTATCCCGGATAAATGGCTGCTGAGAGAATATCCAGCTATATAGTCTATCTATCTATCTATACATATTATAAAAACGTAGAGATAAAAAAAACCGGATATTGTGATTGCGATATATAAAAAAAAACACAGGGCGTCTTAAAATACTGCTTATTATAAGACGCCCTGTTTTTTTTTTATTTTTTATTTATCGCATTCAAAATATGCAGATTTTTTTATCTCTACGTTTTAATTGCGATATATATTTAAAAAAACAAAACACAGCGCGTCTTAAAATACTGCTTATTTTAAGACGCCTTGTGTTTTTTTTTTATATATCGCATTTTCAATATGCAGATTTTTTTATCTCTACGTTTTAATTGCGATATATATTTTTTTGAACACATAGGGCGTCTTAAAATACTGCTTATTTTAAGACGCCTTGTGTGGTTTTTTTATATATCGCATTTTCAATATGCAGATTTTTTTATCTCTACGTTTTAATTGACATATATATTTTTAAAAAAAACACACAGGGCGTCTTAAAATACTGCTTATTTCAAGACGCCCTGTTTTTTATATTTTTTTTATTTATCGCATTCAAAATATGCAGATTTTTTTATCTCTACGTTTTAATTGCGATATATATTTAAAAAAACAAAACACAGCGCGTCTTAAAATACTGCTTATTTTAAGACGCCTTGTGTGTTTTTTTTTTATATATCGCATTTTCAATATGCAGATTTATTTATCTCTACGTTTTAATTGCGATATATTTTTTTTTAAACACACAGGGCGTCTTAAAATACTGCTTATTTTAAGACGCCTTGTGTGGTTTTTTTATATATCGCATTTTCAATATGCAGATTTTTTTATCTCTACGTTTTAATTGACATAAT
Organism: Agriopis leucophaearia; assembly: GCA_949125355.1. Taxonomy (NCBI): domain Eukaryota; kingdom Metazoa; phylum Arthropoda; class Insecta; order Lepidoptera; family Geometridae; genus Agriopis; species Agriopis leucophaearia. The sequence continues at coordinate 943,065 of OX421289.1, read as the reverse complement.
TATATATTTAAAAAAAAACACACAGGGCGTCTTAAAATACTGCTTATTTTAAGACGCCTTGTGAGTGTTTTTTTTTATATATCGTTTTTCAATATGCAGATTTTTTTATCTCTACGTTTTAATTGCGATATATATTTTTTTAAACACACAAGGCGTCTTAAAATACTGCTCATTTTAAGACGCCTTGCAGATTTTTTATCTCTGAACACGTTTTGACAGTTTTCAGAATTATTGTCTGTTTGTTCGTTTGTCCACGCACATCTCCTAACCTAAACCACTGGACCGATTTAAATGCGGTTTTCACGAATATGCTTAGATATGGCCAGATTTAAGTATAGGCTATGTTATTTTTCGCAAGGGCTGGATTAAGGAAGGAAAAAAGGGTTGAAATTTTGTATGAAAATCTACGGGAACAATAACTAACACTAGTTATGAATAAAGTTATTCACCCGAAAACCAACAGACAAATTTTTCATACTAAAATTTAAGTTAATTACATAAAAAGTGCAAATCCGTACGAAAAGGTCAATAGAAAGGACAATGCTGAACCAAAAATGATGCGGTTTGACCTTTGTGCTCTAATGAACAAATTAAATTGCCGTATCTTCCATCTCTTGACTCATTTAAATTAGTTAAAGGTAGCTCTATATTTTATAACAGAACGGATAGTTATAATCGCAGATCACAAAAATAAGGGAGATATGGGAAGGTGGCGTGGCGAGTGCGAACGCAACAGGCCTAAATTAGGCTTGATGAGGCTTGAACTATTAGTTCTTTGGCGTGGCTACAAGTTTATTAGTGTGCGTAGAAATGAGTAAGTGAGCCGTAATTACAGTTTTTAGCGAAATAACTAATCAAAAGGGACAACTGGAGGTTGTAATTTCTATAATATGGAAATAATTTTAATTATCTAATTTTTATATATATTTCTGGAATGCGCTACCGGAATGGGTGTTCCCCGATAGTTACAATCTGGGTGTCTTTAAATCTCGAGTGAATCGGTTTCTTCTGGGCTAGCGTGCTCCATCGTAGACTGCATCATCGTTTAACATCAAGCGAGTTGGCGGTCGAACACTATTACAGAATTAAAAAAAAAAACTTGTGCGAGTGTGAGAGTCGAGTCGAGATTTGTGAGAGTTAACAAGTGCGAGTAGGGTTCGCGCACTGAGGGATCCGTACCACCACAAATTAAAAACCTGACTTCAAAATTAGTAACATATGCAATTTAGATTCGGTGAAATAAATGATAAGATCGTCCAAGTAACCGAATACATTGCTTAACTTAGTAATGACAAGGATGGTTTTAATGAACAGAAATTTATCACCGACTCGCACTTGGCCATTATTCATTTGTTTAGAGTGTGTATAATCATGCCAAGTTTGACGCTTGTAGTAAATACAAAAATGCGTTAAAAAAAATACGTTTGTTGTATGGGAGTAGAGAAAGTTCTTTTATTTTTAATTTTTTGATATTATTTTTATTCCTTAATTAATCTGCCGTAACATTAAATATTCTGTAAAATTTCAACTGCCTGTCTCTTGCGGTTCCAAAGATACAGCCGTTTTAAGGCAGGACGGAGAGACGGACAGATGGATGGACGGACAGACAGCGTAGGCTTAGTAATAGGGTCCCGTTTTTCCCTTAGGGTACGGAACCCTAAAAACCTACGCGTACGAAGTCGCGGGTAACAGCCAGTCAAGTTTATTCAGTCGCCAGATTTTTAATAATCTATGTGTAGTAATAGGATCTTATGACCGACCGAATGACATACATTGTGTTGTGGTTTTTGGCCATTTCCTTGTAAAGTGTTGAGAAATGTGTACCTAACACTAGCTACACCCTGCGGCTTTACTAGCGTGGACGGGAATTTAACTTACCCATATCAAGTTTCGTTGATTTTTCATAATATCGTATCCATCAGTCTCATGTAGAAAATGGGGCAAAGAAAAGAACTTGTGCATTTGTGCTACACAACACGTAGGGGTATTTTAACCGACTTCCAAAAAGGAGGAGATTCTCAATTCGACCGGTTTTTTTAATGTTTGTTACCACATATCTTTCGACTGGGTGAACCGATTTTGATCATTATTTTTTTTATTTGAAAGCTGGTGCTTCCCGTGTTATCCCATTTCAATTTCGTAGTTCTGGCGTTTTTATGAAGTAGGTTTTTTATATTGATATGTGCTATGCATTCTACTGCGTGGTAAAAAGACCTTTATTTTTTTACGAAATCAAATCTTCTTCACACCGAATACATAACCATGTTATTGTAACTTTTTTTATATGGCTGTTTGCTGTTCCTTAGTAAATAAAATAAAATATGGATTTACTGCGGACCCATTTATTTCAAAGTACTACGTACATTATATTTAATACTCTACGTAAATATATTTAGAACTAGATATTTTTCATATGAATTTGTATAATAAATAAATCTTAAAAAAATTTTTTTTTTGTAGTATGACGTGGTATTCTGAAAAACAATATAATTTATACTAACAATGCCGCTATGTTTATATTAGCAAATTTGTAATCTTTTTTCTTTACCAGTTTTTAAGTATATAAGCATAATTTGCTGATTATTTATTTTTATACCTAACCATGTATACATATTTTTTTAAGTTATGTACATAAAAATACATAAGCTGTTTTATGGTTGACTGGCTAGGCGTTTGGCCACTGTTCTCTAAGATGGTAAACACGCTTGCCAGGAAATTTGAACTGTCGTTTGACCAATTCTAAAACAAATGCGGACAATATGGCTAGCTACTCCAAAATTCTAACACTAGAGCCAGCTACTCCAAAATTCTAACACTAGAGCCAGCTACTCCAAAATTCTAACACTAGAGCCAGCTACTCCAAAATTCTAACACTAGAGCCAGCTACTCCAAAATTCTAACACTAGAGCCAGCTACTCCAAAATTCTAACACTAGAGCCAGCTACTCCAAAATTCTAACACTAGAGCCAGCTACTCCAAAATTCCCTAGTGACCGGATTAACACAACCATTCGCTAAAGATGTGTAGATAAAAAAACTACACAGCATTGCATACCATAACAAATTTAACAATATTTCTAAATAGACCAACTGATCAGTGAATTTGAATGTGGGAGCCACTGCAGAGTTTTGCAAACAAAACCGAAATTTTACTTCGAACATTTTTAGTTCCATGATTTGTTCAATTGTACAGATAAGTTTGTTGGTCTTTTCGTGGGAAAATGATACCATCTATAAGCCATCTTGGAAAACAATGGTAGTGGTTGCCAATATTTGGCAAGGTTAGGTTACAAATACTTTATTTATGGACTAGTGCTGATGCCCGCGACTTCGTACGCGTAGATTTTGTGCAAAATAACATAGCCTATACTTCAATCTGGTCATAGCTAAGCGTGGCTTAGGAGATGTGCGTGGACAAACAAACAAACAGACAAAAATTCTAAAAACTGTCTTAACGTATTCAGCTGCTTATTTTAAGAGGCCGTGTTTTTTTTTTATATCTCGCAATTACAGATTTTTTTATATCTATGTTTTTATTATATTATGTATAGACATATATAGATAGATTAAAATCCCTCAATTTTAGGTAGGAATCTGTATTTTCAGGCATAATACTAACAAATGAAGCCGTAATTGTCAAGACAAATATAAAACAAGCAAGCAACAGTAAAATTGTTTATTTTCTGTCAGTAATTTAGCAAAATCCAGTCTCAAACTTTTTCTCCGAGAATTTTATGAAAAACTACTTTTATAAATTGGATTTAATAAGTTGATAATATTATCTTGAGTTTATCAAAAATTTGGATCCGTCGTCTATCTATACATCTATACCTAACTCTCTATACATATGATAAAAACGTAGAGATAAAAAAATCTGTCATTGCGAGTTATAAAAAAACACAGGGTCTCTCAAAATAAGCAGCTGAACACGATAAGTTTTTAGAATTTTGTCTGTATGTTTGTTTGTAGTGGTAGTACTCTTATGGCGGACATGACTCTTTCGCAGGGGTCCACCTGGGGAAGTACCACACCTTTGCCAGTTATTCAACCGCCAAGCAGTAGTGTGCAAACATAACTGTGTTCAGGATTGAAGGGAAATGTTTCCAGCGAAATTACAGGGCACACAGAGATTTATTTATTATTTATTTGACATCTTATATCTCGGGGTGACGAGCACAGTGCATTGCCATCCAGGGTTTTGAACTGTTGTACTTCAAAATTTTAAGTGGCGTTGTGCTGTTATGGGCAAGCGTGAAAAGCCATCAGGCGAGAGACTTCGCTCGTCTCGTCACTCAGTATCATTAAAAAAACGGTCTAGTCATTTTGGAAAAAATGGTAACAGACATTTATAAACACAAGCACGCAACCTTTTACCCCAAAAGCATAACCTTCTACGTTTTATCGTGGGTAAGAAATAAAATAAAAACAAGGACTTCTTTCGTCGCATCGTATTTGCAATGTCGCATTAAAATTGCAATTTCACTTTTAATTATACTTGAATTGAATTAATTTACGTAAATAAAATTGCGCTTTGCAATTGTGTTTGTTTGAAAATTTTAATGTTTCTTGCTTCATTGGAGAATTGTTTTTGCAAAATGAGGAACAAGATACCATCTTTAAAAAAAATTTGCTTATTTAGATTACCTTAAGAGCCTTGCGCCATGTCTTATATTTAGCTAACGCATTACAAAAATTTGAAGATATAAAATAATTCAATATACTTATGTGAAATCTATGGAGCGATGGTGGCCAAGCATGTGCGCTTTACATTTTGACCCCGCCCGGTTCGATCCTCAGCCATGTCATCATCATCATCAACCATCAGGAGACGTCCACTGCTGAACATAGGCCTCCCCCTTTAACCTCCATACTGAACGACATCCTGCCATCTGCTTGCACTGGATGCCCGCGACTCTCACAATGTCGTCGGTCCATCTAGTGGGAAGCCTACCTACGCTGCGTCTTCCGGTTCGTGGTCTCCACTCAAGGACATTTCTTCCCCATCGGTTAGCGGTTCTTCGAGCGATGTAGCATGCCCATTGCCACTTCAACTTGCAAATGTAATAGCTATGTCGATGACTCTGGTTCTTTGGCGAATATCCACGTTTCGGATTTTTTCGCGCAAAGAAACTCCGAGCATAGCTAGCTCTCTCCATTGCTCGTTGTGTGACTATGAGTTTTTACATAAGGCCAACAGTTAAGGGCCACGTCTCAGTACCATATAATATGTCAGTAGTAGTTATTTCTAATACCAATACCTGATTAATTATTTTTAATACCTGTCATGAACACCCACTTTAGAAACAAACGAAATTGACTTATTCTAGGATTACAGCTAAAACCACAGAGCCCAGCTTGAAGTCAATAAATCAAGATTATAAATCAGGGAATTACACCAACATAGCAAATATACAGACGGACAAAAACCGCACAAATGTGGAAGTAGTAGATATAAAAACAAGCACGCACGCCGCCTGCTTCCTACTCGTGGGAGAGTAGATATGGTGTGTTACATTAACATTTATTCGGATTGTACTGTTTGGGGAAGTCAATTTTAGTAAAGAAAAATAACTACAATCAACACATAAAAGTAACACCTAATATTCATACAATTATTCGAGTAATGATCAAAACTTAGAGGGTAGCAATAGGTACCTTTTTTCAAGGTCATAGTTTTTTATTTGCTTGCCAACGGGTATACAAGGTCTTAAAATATAAAACATACATGCATTAACAGCCCTTAGGGCGTTTTGTTGTGTTTTATAACCCCACTACACTATTTCCACTATTTTTTTAATATAGAATAGTTCTCCGTTTGGCCACCAACTCGGCTGATGGTTAGCAACGGTGTGGGCGAGGATGGAACACGTTGATCTAGAAGAAATATATTCACTCTAGCCTTGAAGATGCCTAGATTGTAGTTCTCAGGACATATGATTTTTCTATAACTATATCAATTTCTGAACTATGACTACAATTATAATTATACTTGTTCTTTATACATATATGTATACTAGCTGTTCCAGTATATACTAGTTACTCGGATGGGCTGGGTTTGGGAAATTACGTGACATCTTCTCGTCTAAATTACCACAGTGCCTAAAGACAACGGTGCTTAAACAGTGTGTTGCCAGTGATAACTTATGGTACTGAGACGTAGTCCTTAACTGTTGGCCCTTTGGAAAAACTCGAGAGTAATGGAGTGAGCTCTCCTTAGAGTTTCTTTGCGCGATATAATCCGGAACGTAGATATTCGCCAACGAACCAGAGTCACCGACATAGCTATTAAAATTTGCGAGATGAAGTGGCAATGGGCAGGCCACATCGCTCGACGAACCGATAAACCAATGGAAACAAAGGTTGTTGAGTAGATACAACAAACCGGAAGGGTAGGTAGGTCTCCCGCTAGATGGACAAACGACATCGTGAGAGCCGCGGGCATCCAGTGGATGCAGATGGCATGCTGTCGTTCAGGATGGAGGTCTAAGAGGGATGCCTATGTTCAGCAGTGGACGTCTTCTGGCTGATGATGATGAATATAGATAGATGTTAACACCGGCTTACTGCCCATGAGAACACGACTAAAAACTACCTCCCCCAACAATTACGCCGCAACAAAGGAACTGAATCTCGTAAAAAGAGACTGCAATACAATTGCAATTCAAGTGTAATTAAGTTACTATTGTATTGGTTAGGTTATGCTAATATTGACGTGTGAATTTAAGATTCAGATGTCTAACTTTATTGTGCTTGATTAACTACATAATTATCCAAGGATAAATTTTATTTAGAGATAATTACAAGTCAAGACGTATTCTGCCGCTTTCTGCTAGCCTTTTGAAAAAACAGGCACAGAAAAATTTTGTTGCACAGCGGGTAATGAAGAGAGATACGCTCGGAGTTTCTTTGCGCGATAGAATCCGGAACAAGGATAAACGCCAAAGAACCAGAGTCACATAGCTATTAAAATTTACAATTTGAAGTGGCAATGGGCAGGTTACATCGCTCGAAGAACAGACAACAGATGAGGAAGAAAGGTTCTTGAGTGGAGACCACGAACTTGAACGCAGCAACGGTAGGCCTCCCACTAGATGGACTGACGACATCGTGAGAGTCGCGGGCATCAAGTGGACGCAGATGGCAAGCTGTCGTTCAGATAAAAAATCGTACGGGAAAAATTAAAAATCTTTAGATGACAACACTGAACGTAGGCAGTAAAACATTTTTTTTAAATATGTTCTTATTTAAATTGGATCAGCAAAAACCACAAAATATATTCGAGTGATATATGTGAACCAAACACGCAGACATACCGAATTTACACAATATTTACTTTACTCAAATGTTCTTGAATGGAGACCACGGACCGGTAAACGCAACGTAGGACGTCCAATCACATTTTTTTTTCTTTTTTTTATGATACTGAATGACGAGAGTGAAGTCACTCGCCTGATGGCTCTTCACGCTTGCCCATAACAGCTCAACGCCACTCAGAATTTTGAACTTCAACAGTTCAAAACCCTGGATGGCAATGCACTGCGCTCGTCACCCCGAGATATAAGATGTCAAATCTCTGTGTGCGCTGTAATTTCACTGGAAACATTGCCCTTCAATCCGGAACACACTACTGCTTGGCGGTGGAATAACTGGCAAGGGTGTGGTACTTCCCCAGGCGGACCCCTGCAAAAGAGTCCTACCACTACAAAAAATATGGACAGACCTAAAAGAGACCGCAGGGAAACGCTGGATGCAGGCCGCTTCCAACCGGACCTTTTGGAGATCGATGGGGAAGGCCTATGTCCAGCAGTGGACGTCATATGACTGAAATGATGATGAAGATGGTGATGATGATGTCATTACTCACGTCATTTAAGAACATTTTTCTTGTTTCAGATTTCAAAATTGTCAAACGAATTAGGGTTCCGCAATAAATATGGCGCAACACAGACGCTTTTGCGGCATGCCGTTGGATTCCGTGGGCCTTTTAGCTGTATTTCTTTACATTCTGGACAGATCTCTAGCGGTAAGTACATTGTAATTAATACAAAGCAAAAACGACTCACGAATCACGAGTGAATCGGTTCCGTCTAGGCAAGCGTGCTCCATCGTAGACCGCATCATCGCTTAACATCAGGCGAGTTGGCGGTCAAACGCGAGCAAATTTATAAAAAAAAACCTTAAACATGGCTATTAAACCGAAAGGAGGTAGCACTAAGCAGTGCCGTAAATAGGGCTGTGCCAGCGGTGCCCAGGCACAGGGCACAGACTCTGGAGGGGCGCAGAAATGACCACACCAGGACCAAGTTTTGTTTTCAAGGGCCCAGTTATAGAATCTCGTACCGGGCGCATAAAATGCTAGTTACTCGGTGGAGGATGTACATCATGTGTTGTCGGAATGTGCGCGGTGCGAAGTCCAGCGGAGAGCATTGTCGCACTATGGTAGCAATGTAGGTTATTGCAACAGTGTCTTGGCTTCACCTGGCTCCAGGGAGGCCAAGATGCTGATGCAAATGTATCATTTATTTGTAGATTATAAGTGCCCGTGTGGGAGTTGTTAGAGTTTGTGTGATAAATGTATTTACTGTAGCTTTACGGGGTGGCATAGTCATTGTCATGTACTTCCCTACTTTTTTTTTATATATACAGTCCTCTGTTCTAATAACTATTGAAGTTAGTTGCCAATACACACTCATTGAAGAAACACGTTCGTCTATCATTTAAAATACCAGTTGTAGGAAAATCGACCTTATCACCATGACATAATGGTCCATATTCGAACCGGATTGTGATTAAATTTTTCCACAACAACAAGCTTCCAATTCCTAGAATTCGCGCCGCCGGCCGCGGGACTGACGCAAAATGGCCGACATGGTCGACTCGTGTTTGCTTTGTTTGCAATGATTTTACTCAAATACATAAGTGTTTACGGTTGATGTACAACTTACTACGCTACGAAATTAATAAGCAACGTGATATTCAATCAAGATTAACAAAATGGACGAAATAAAAGCAAAATTGAAAGAGATTGTCAATGTTATACAACGTGCACAAGAAAACTTTAAAAAATGTCCGAGGGCACGAAGAACTGTAGCTTATACCAAAGTGCGGATGGAGTATTTGGTGGATAATTGGGACACATACAAGCAGTATTACAATGATTTACCGACGTTGGAACAAGGTACATTGTCAATAAGTTATTGCGATGTTGAAGATATGTTCTTAAATACGAAGACAGAAATGCAAGAAGTGATTGAAATTTCTACTCCATCTACTTCTACTACTACCACGTCTACCACCCCGGCAAGCGTTGGTAACAAAGGAGGCGTATCTTTGCCACGTATTGACCTACCGAAGTTTTCCGGTTTGCACGAAGAGTTCCAAAATTTTGAAGATACTTTTACATCATTAATCGGAAATAACCCAACGCTAAGTGACGTTCAACGTCTTCACTACTTGAAGTCGTGCCTCACAGGTGAAGCCGCTACAACAATAAAATCGTATCAAATTACGGAGAACAATTATAAGCCCGCCTGGGAGTGCTTGAAAAAACGGTATAGTCACAAGCGACTAGTAGTTAATGCCATCCTCAAAAGGTTATTTCAACTGCGTAAGATCACCATGCAATCGGCGAGTCAGTTGAAACAGTTAATGGACACTACACGAGAATGTTTAACCGGTTTAATAAATTCGGAGATAAATACCGATACATGGGACCCAATTGTGATCTACATTGTCATTCAAAAACTCGACCAAGATACCCACAAGGAATGGGAAGACCAAGTTAGTAGGACGTTTGGCGCAGAATTACCAAAATTGAAAGATTTAATGACATTCTTGGAATGCTGCATTCACACTCTGGAGCTGACGTCACCAACCAACCCAAGAAGTGTTCGTGAGCGAGTTTTGCACACATCCTCTCCGTCGCAAGGTACAAGAGAAGAAAGATTATGTGCATTTTGTTCGGACAAACATTCGATCTTCAATTGTAAACAATTTTGTAAGTTGACACAACCGGACAGAAGTGAGTATATCAAAGGTAAGAGATTATGTTTTAATTGTTTCTTGCCTGGGCACCCTGTACATTCCTGTCGCCAAAAAACAAATTGTAGGATTTGTGGTAGGCGGCATCATTCCCTGATACACCCTTATTCAAAGAAAACTTCTGAAAATCCAGAAAAACAACCCACAGAAGTTTCCTTACACACACATGTAGATGAAAAGAAGATAGAAGAAGAAATACAACCCAATCAGGGAATACAAGCCACAGTATCATCATTCTTTACCTGTATTGACTCACCCGGCCTGCTGGCAACCGCTTTAGTGCCAGTCAGGGACGGACTAGGGAATGAAACGATATTACGTGCTATAATTGATTCAGGCGCTCAAATTACACTGATTAGCGAACGGGCAGCTCAAATGTTGAAGTCGGAGAAAACCCCAGTCAAGGGGCATGTATTAGGGAGTGGTTCTGCGAGGGCTTCTGTTACCCATGTAACAGCTTTTGAGATATTATCCAGGTATGACAAAGAGTTCAATCTCAAGGTTGTTGCTTATGTTATGTCAGGTAAATTAACAACTTTTTTTCCAAAGAAACCTATAGATTCTAGTGCTTGGCATCACATTGAAGGACTTCCACTTGCAGACCCAAATTTCAACCAACCAGGGAAGATAGATCTTCTACTAAGTTCAAAGGTATATAGTAAAATTCTGAAAAGCGGTGTAGTTCAAGGTCCACCTAACTCACCTAGCGCGCAACACACAAGGTTAGGATGGATTCTATTGGGAGAGTCGGGAGAAGAGAGGCAAGAAGATACACTTTCACTGCATATTCATGCGGACCTGGACAACATGCTGAAAGGTATGTGGGAATTAGAGTCTACCGAGAAACGGGAACACACTGCAGATGAAAAACTCTGTGAGAAGATGTTTCAAGAAACGCATTCCAGGAACCATGAAGGCAGATATGTAGTAAAACTACCATTTAAGACACCGAAACCACTTTCAGTTGAAGGAGAGACGAGAAATATTGCATTGAAGAGACTACAGCAGCTGGAAAGGAAGTTCCAGCGGCAACCTCAACTGAAAGAAGAATATTCAAAGGTTATAAAAGAGTATGTGGACATGAATCATATGGAATTAGTTCCACAAAATGAGAAGGAGAATCCAGCGGTGTACTTACCTCATCACGCAGTGGTGCGAGAAGATAAGGATACGTCTAAAACCAGAGTGGTCTATGACGCATCAAACAAAGGTACGAACAACGTTTCATTGAATGAGGAACTACTCGTAGGTCCTCAGATTCAAGGCGATCTACGCAATTTAATTATAAAATGGAGAATGAAAAGGGTTTGTTTCATCGCAGACATTCAACGCATGTACCGGGAAATTCTGGTTACAAAAGAAGATGCAGATTACCAACGTATATTATGGCGATATAGTGAAGATCAAGAAGTACAAGATTACCGTCATTTGAGAGTTACTTTTGGAACTGCTTCAGCACCCTATCTTGCGGTTAAAACGCTGCATCAACTTTCTGAAGATGAAGGAACACATCATCCAGCTGCTGCTAAAACAATAAAAGAAGATTTCTTCATGGATGACATGATGTCTGGACAAGATACTGTCGAAGGAGCCCTGGACGTTGCACAAAATGTTAAAAACATTCTTCAAAAGGGAGGCTTCACATTGCATAAGTGGGCATCAAACAGCGCAGAGTTTCTACAACATTTTCAACATGATGAGAAAAGTACACATGTATCACATGTTAATCTTGATGTAAAGGGCAATGTCAAGGCGCTTGGCATAGCCTGGGATATCGGTCAAGATGGTTTTAGATACCATCTAACACAACCACCAGCTCCTGAAAACGTAACAAAAAGAGTTGTTTTGTCAGAGCTCCAGCGTCTCTTTGATCCACTGGGCTGGTTGGCTCCGGCAATTGCACCGGCAAGGATATATATGCAGAAATTATGGTTAGAAGGAATTGGATGGGATACTGAAGTGGACGGGCATCTGAAAGAAGAATGGTTAAAAATACGTCAAGGTTTTGAACATTTAAATGAAATATGCATACCGAGATGGCTGTGGACAACACAATCAAGAATAAAAAATACAACAATTCACGGGTATTCAGATGCATCGATGAAGGCATATGCAGCAGTGGCTTTCATGAGAGTAGAAACTGAAGATGGAGATATCAAAACTGGAATTATAGCTGCTAAAGGAAGAGTGGCACCAGTAAAAACATTATCACTTCCAAGACTGGAACTGTTAGGAGCCGTGATCTTATCCCGACTGCTGAAACAGATAAGAGAAGCAACAGGGTTGCCTAATGAAAAAATATATGCCTGGACTGACTCTACTGTGGTGCTGTCTTGGCTCAAGGGTGATTCTGGTAGGTGGAATATCTTTGTCAGTAACAGAGTTGTAGAAATTCTGGAAAACATCGGAAACAGTAGATTTTACCATGTGGCTTCAGCTGAAAATCCAGCAGATATAGCCACCAGAGGCACGTCACCTGCTGCCTTGGCACGGGATCAAATGTGGTGGTACGGTCCACCATGGCTGAAAACAAAGGAAATTCCGTTAGTGGAAGTCAATATAGATGATACCGAATTAGAGAAAAGAAAATGTTTACACACATCCATCGATATCATGGAAGAAGAAAGAAAAATCGATCTGAAGGAATTTGACACGCTGATAGAACTTCAAAGAGTAATAGTATACGCAAGAAGATTTTTAAACTACAAAAAGGAAAATGAAGAAGAAGCTAAAGAAATAACAACACTTGAATTACAAGAAGCTTTAGAAATTATGATCAGAAGAGTACAACAAGAAGAATTTGAAGAAGATGTATTAAGACTACAAAAAGGAGAGCCAGTAAAGAAAACGAGTAGATTAAAAACATTGAACCCATTTCTGGACTCGAAGAAAATGCTCAGGGTGGGCGGTCGTCTCAGAAATGCGAAGATACCTGAAGATGAAAAACACCCAATTATTATTGGACACAACAATGATTTAATTGCTCTACTCATAAATGACGCACACAAAAGAACATTACATGGAGGAGTTCAACTTACCTTGACTTACTTGAGGACGAGATACTGGATTCTGAAAATGAAAGGCGCTGTTAAACTACGGATATACAGATGCTTGATATGTGCTAAGCAGAAGGCAAGAAATAGAGAACAAATCATGGGTGACTTACCTGAAGCTCGAGTGACACCTGCTCGTGTCTTTTTGAAATCAGCCGTTGATTTTGCCGGGCCATATCAGTTACTGACATCAAGATTCCGTGGAGCCAAATGCAGTCGAGGCTATATAGCAATTTTTGTATGTATGGCCACGAAAAATATTCATTTAGAACTGGTGGGTTCACTGGACTGTGAGTCATTTGTAAATGCATTTAAAAGATTTGTTGCACGCAGGGGAAGATGTACTCACATCTGGAGTGATAATGGTACTAACCTGGTTGCAGGCAACAAAGAGTTGGCTAAGATGTGGAAGGAGGCTAACTTAGATATGCCTAGTCAACTACAGCCTTTACTAGCAGCAGATGGCACTCAATGGCATCACATACCACCGTACAGCCCGACACATGGAGGGTTATGGGAAAGCGGAGTGGCTTCAGTTAAATATCATCTCAAGAGAATACTAAATACCAACCTGACATATGAAGAATTTATTACAGTATTGTGTCAAATAGAAGCCTGTTTAAACTCGAGGCCCCTATGCCCAACAGATTGTGACGACCCTGAAATAGTAGAAGTTTTGACACCAGGTCATTTTTTGATAGGAGAAGCTCTGATCAATGTCCCCACACCTGACTTATCGGATCTTCCAGTCAGCCGGTTATCTAGGTGGCAGCATTGTCAAAGGGTAGTTCAGCACTTCTGGCGTCGTTGGCAAGAAGAATATTTGACTAGGTTGCAAAACAGGTCTAAGTGGCATCGCAGTAAGCCTGAATTCAACATTGGAGATGTTGTGCTGGTCAAAGAAGAGAATCTACCACCAGGTAAGTGGTCGATGGGTCGCATTGTAAAAAAACATGTAGGAAATGATGGAATGTGCAGGGTGTACAGTTTAAAATACCATGGTAAAATAACACAACGCTCTGTCCTAAGGTTATGTCCACTTCCTATAAATGATGATTAAAAATTGCAATTAAATAAGTATTACTTATTAACTCATGTAACCAAACATAGAAATGTTACTAACTAAACATAAAATTAAGTAATTTTGTCATTAAGGGTATTACAATAAGTATATTTTCCTTATAATGTAAAATCTTTAATTTAGAAATATATTTAGTTCCTTATTACGGCCCTGGTCAGATGTTATATAACCTGCTGGTTGTAACTTGTAGTGGTAGGTAGTTATGAATGGGCCTTACTTGATTAGATACTAATAGAAATTGTTGTATCCGTAGAATTGTGCCTACCAATAAATGATAACAAATACTTAACCGAGGAATTATATTTTCCAAGTTATCATATTTTAGACTTAAGAACTTTTGTTTATGTAAACTGAAATGTTATCTATCTGTCGAAGCAATACTTTGTAGTATTATTGTAAGGATATTTCCTATTATTATCTTATTTGTTGTAAAATTAATACTAAGTTCTGAATTTTACCTACTATCTCAAAATTGTTAGAATTAAATACCTATTGGTTTCTGATTTTGTTTTGCTTAAAAGAAATTGAATTACATTGTTAAGATATTTGGCTTGTACTTCTGTGTACCAACATGTTTAAACTGATTAGAATACTTTTTCTAGTACCTACAAGAGGCATGTTGTCTAGTTTATAGTAGATCAATTTTAGTACCTACATCGAAGAGGGTATCATGCCTATTAGTTAACCATTGAAATGTATAGTGTAGTTGTAATTATTATACTTAAGGGTGAATACTGATTGTAAATTCCCCTCATAAGAAAAACTAAATGTTTTGGTGGGCGGTATGTCATGTACTTCCCTACTTTTTTTTTATATATACAGTCCTCTGTTCTAATAACTATTGAAGTTAGTTGCCAATACACACTCATTGAAGAAACACGTTCGTCTATCATTTAAAATACCAGTTGTAGGAAAATCGACCTTATCAACATGACAGTCATTTTATGACAAAACCCCATTTTTAAAAATAATAAAGATTAAAAAAAAAAAAAACTTATTAAGAACAACTTTTACCATGGAACTAACCCAGAAATTGTGAAGAAACTATAAGCTATAGCTAATCTGTTCTAGCGGGTCACGCAAAAATTATTTACTGAGCCGTGAGGGATCTGTTATAACGTATTCAGCATTATAAACAGCTTTTACTACCCTGAAATCGCGACAAATATATCAGCTATTCCACACATTTTGTTGAGTGTTGTATTTTAAAATATCTCAACAATAATACACACGAGGAGGTGAAGTGAAAAAAAAACAACCCCACTCAACCCTAAACAATAAAATACAACAATAGCCATTCCTAAAATGAAATATTACATATTTTTGCAATTGAAATCTATATTACAACTCTCATTTTGCATAGTTTAATGGATTTATCTATACTAATATTTTAAAGCGGAAAGATTCGAATTTTTGGATTTTTGGATGTTTGTAACGAAATAACTCAAAAACTACTGAACCGATTTTGAAAAAAAAAATTTTGGGAAGCTACACTATCCCCGGGTGACATACGCTATATTATATTTTGTAGCGAGGCCGAAGGCCGAGGTTACACCCGTGCGAAGCCGGGGCGGGCGGCTAGTATCTTAATAATTGTTGAATTTAGAAGGTTCTAAAAAAATCGGACGGACGAACAGACAGACGCATAGAACGAATGTATAAGGGTTCCTTGTCGAGCTACATAACCCTAAAAAGTGGTTCCCAACTACAATAAATCATCATCATCATCAGCCAGAAGACGTCCACTGCTGAACATAGGCCTCCCCCTTTAACCTCCACACTGAACGACATCCTGCCATCTGCATCCACTGGATGCCCGCGACTCTCACAATGTCGTCGGTCCATCTAGTGGGAGGCCTGCCTACGCTGCGTCTTCCGGTTCGCAGTCTCCACTCATGAACCTTTCTTCCCCATCGGTTAACAGTTCTTCGAGCGATGTGGCCTGCCCATTGCCACTTCAACTTGCAGATTTTAATAGCTATGTCGGTGACTCTGGTTCTTTGGCGAATATCTACGTTTCGGTTTTTATCGCGCAAAGAAACTCCGAGCATAGCTCTCTCCATTGCCCGTTGTGTGACTCTGAGTTTTTCCAAAAGGCCAACAGTTAAGGACCACGTCTCAGTACCATATGTCATTACTGGCAACACACACTGGTCAAATACCTTTGTCTTCAGGCACTGTGGTATCTTGGACGAGAAGATGTCACGCAATTTCCCGAACGCTGCCCATCCGAGTTGGATTCTTCGGGCTACAATAAATAATTGATTGTTATTAACAAACAATGACACGTCAAAATAGAATTATTCAATTATCTTTTTAATTTGACAATATAATTCTATAAATGATTTTAATTACAGCTGTCGCGTTTATAATTATTATAGTTTATCTAGAAATATCGATGACCTAAATCTTATTAGTAGGCATTATTATAGCCGTAACAGACGTGTCGAACTTGGCTGATGAACCGCCGTTCATCAGCCAAGTTGACGTGTCTATTACCATAGACAAAGGTATATTTTTTGTCTATGCTATTACGGCTCTTATTGAACTGCTAAAAAAAAGGTTTTAGTCTTCATTTGTATAATTATGTGGGTTTTTTGTTCCACCATGTATGCGTTGCCTGAATGGGTGTGCCCCGATGGTTATAATCTGGGTTAGGAAAAAACCACGAGTGAATCGGTTTCTTCTAGGCAAGCGTGCTGTATCGTAGACCGCATCATCGCTTAACATCAGGTGAGGTAAAGGTGGAGCACATATACGAGTACCTGATTATACCTCAGTCTTATGTCTAATGGTTAGTTTGTGGCTAGGGGTGTCAATATTGTTTAGAAAAATCGTAGATCTGGTTCGAGCGTGCGCCTAATGATGTCTATTAGCAATATCACTAGAGAGCCAGTTGCTATTCTAATGTAGGCGAACTCTTCGATCGCGTTCGTTCTAACCATTCATGTTGTAGGTCCCACACAGTTTACGCTTTGAAGGCCTTACTTAAAATCGTTACTCAAGTTGATCTATGCTTAAAATTGTTCTCTCAACTTCTCGCTGACGGCAATCGTCACACGCGAAAACGAGACAGTATTTTAAGCATACTCCAACTTGAGTAACGTTTTTAAAGTGAGGCCCTTAGCTGGCTCATTTTCAACATTAATTAACATAAAAGAATCGCAAAATACGAATTTAAAAAAGTTTGCTGTCACGAGACACCCGGCAGATGTGAAACATGACTGCATAACAGAACGTAATGTCGTTTGCCGTCACGGCATACCAGTCGTTATTATTGCTAAGGCACGCCGATAGATGTTTTACATCAAAATACTATATACATTCTTTTTAGAATAACATTGAAAACGTTTTAAAGTTGTTTTTTACTATTGATATGTTTTAATTCAGAAGTGCGAAAAAGATAATTCTGGTCGATGAGCATTCATGAGCTAAACAGATGACTAAAATAAACACCTATATAATTTCCTCTAATTCCAGCAACTAGAGAGCTACATCCCAGATCAAGACTACCCTGCCTACACGGAGGTCCCCCTGGGCCTCTCCTTTACATGTGATGACAAGATCCCGGGATACTACGCAGACCCAGAAACTAGGTGTCAAGTAAGTACGAATATCGAATGGAGGGATCATTTGGATTAACAATTAAAGAGCTATACTACCTTAGCTACTATGCTATCTAACTAGGCTAGACTTTAGAACATCTACTATCCAAGACTACCCTCTTTAACTAGCCAAGATTAATTTAATTGCCAAACCACCCATACATTAGCCAAGAGCCTATTAGTAAGTAGACTATTTAGGATATTATTACTCCTATTATTAAAACAATTTATTTTGCGGAATCGAAAACATCTATTTTTCACCTCTTGACAGATCTCTTATAAAACAAAACACAACTCTATTGAAATAAAATAATAAAGGCGACCGCGAAGGTCGCACTGGTGAAAAAGAGTTCCGCCACACCACCCCCCCACGGAGAAAGGAAGAATAAGCTGAAAAATTTATAAATAAATAAGATAATCACATATCTAAAATATTTCTAAACTTCACCCTCCTCCCGGACCGGGTGATGACAGGAGCTGGTGTAGGTGCAGGGACCAACGCAGGCGTGAAACTGCTAGCTGGAGTTGGCGCAGGCGGCACAATTGGTTCACAATTGCCAAACGCCGAATCCAAATGGGCAGGCTTAACGCGATCTATGCTAACTGTACGTTCCCTTCCATTAATATCGAGAGTGATCGTTTTGTCTCTTCGCCCGATGATACGATGAGGACCGGAATAAGGCGGCTGCAACGGCCTTCGCACTGAATCATCGCGTAGCATGGCATGCGACGCCTTAACTAAATCTTTAAATATGAAAGTCGATGGCTGGGCGTGGCGTGTAGCAAGGACAGGACGGAGAGCTTCCATATATTTGCGCAGCTCACGGACGAAATCTACAACGTCACTTGGGCTCTGCGATGTTATTGGAGGTATGACGAGTTCTCCAGGCAAGCGAAGAGTCTCTCCATAAACGAGCTCTGCAGAAGATGCCTTCAAATCTTCTTTGAGCGCCGTTCGCATCCCTAATAAAACTAACGGCAAAGCTCTTACCCATGTGTCATTATGACACATCAAAGATGCTTTAAGCTGCCGATGCATGCGTTCCACCATACCATTTGCGCAAGGATGGTAACTAGTCGTGCGCACCCGTTTGGTACCACATACATCCATTAGACGGCGAAACAACACAGATTCAAACTGCCGGCCCTGGTCGGTTGTCAAAATGTTTGGTACCCCAAAACGGGAAACCCAACCAGTTACGAATGTATCTGCTACCTCTTCTGCTGTGATTGATGACATAGGCCATACTTCAGGCCACCGTGTGTATCTATCAATCGCAGTCAGGCAATAATTGTACCCTTTCGAGTGAGGAAGTGGTCCAATAATGTCTAAATGCACCGACCTAAATCTGTTTGACGGTAATTTAAACTCTCCAAGTGGCGAATTAATATGTCGAGTTACTTTACTGAGTTGACAGCGTAAACAAGTTCGAGCCCATTCACGGCAATTTGCGTTTACTTGAGGCCATACATAACGCTCAGTTACCAAGCGAGTGGTTGCCCGCGCGCCAGGGTGACTGAGGTTGTGACACCTGTCGAATGCAGCTCGACGGAATGCTGGTGTCAGGTATGGACGTGGTCGCTCAGTTGAAGTATCACAAATTACTGTGATATTTGTGCCAGGGATGAGGATGGGTTCGAGCTTCAAAGACGAATTCCCACGCATACTAGCTAGCTCCTCATCCGATTCTTGCGATAACGCGAGTGCAGCAAAATCCTCTTCAAGAGAAATAGACTCAACGCGCGACATGGCATCAGCTACGATGTTATCAACCCCTTTAATATACACTACATCAGTAGTAAACTGGCTGATGAAAGACAGCTGGTTTAATTGGATAGGCGGCAATTTCTCACGTCGTTGTACAAAAGCGTATATTAGCGGCTTATGGTCAGTGTAGATAGTGACGTGTTGTACCTCCAACAGGTGCCTGAAGTGTTGAACACTCTCGTACACCGCAAGGAGTTCCCGATAGTACGCCGGCCACTGAGCCTGTTTAGCAGTCAGCTTTTTACTAAAATAGGCTAGTGGCTGCCAATCATCATTATCGACGCGCTGTTGTAGGCAAGAACCAACGTGCGTTCCTGAAGCGTCAGTAAACAACCCAACCTCAGCACTGTTATTTGGGTGTGCTAAAATTGTAGCGGACGTCAAGCTTTTCTTGCATTCTTCAAAGCACTTTTCTAGCTCAGGAGTCCACACAAAAGGTTTATTGCCTTTGCCTTGAATAGCAGTGATTGCTTCAATTAACGGCGCTTGGTACTTAGCCGTACTTGGCAAAAACCGGCGGTAGTAATTGACCATGCCTATGAATCTGCGCATACCCTGAACTGTCTTTGGGGGCGGGTAATCCACCAGAGAACGAATTCTGTCCTCAGGAGGACGCGTGCCCGCAGCATTGACTCGATGCCCAAGGAAAGATACTTCTGCGGCACCAAATACGGACTTGGCTGTATTAATCACAACGCCATAGTCGTGCAATCGCTGGAACAAGATTTCCAGATGCTGCGCATGCGCTATTTGGTCTTTTGAGTAAACCAAAATGTCATCAACATAGACATAGCAAAAATCTAAGCCACGGACTACTTCATCGATAAATCTCTGAAAAGTCTGCCCAGCATTACGCAAACCAAAAGTCATATACAGAAATTCATATAATCCAAATGGAGTAGTTATCGCTGTCTTGCACACGTCGCCTGGATTCACCGGTATCTGTTGATAGGCCTTGACCAAGTCTATAGTACTAAAAACGGTACAGCCAGACAAGTTGTGCGCATAATCACCTATGTATCGGACAGGGTAGCGATCAGGAATCGTTCGGGCGTTTAATGCACGATAATCACCGCAAGGACGCCACGTTGAGTCCTTTTTAGGTGCGAGATGCAGAGGCGATGACCAAGAGCTATCAGATGGTCGGCAAGTACCAGCTCGGACCATATCTTCGAACTCTTTCTTTGCAATGCCCAGTTTTAATGGTGCCAACCGACGCGGTCTAGATGTCACAGGGGGACCGTCGGTAGTGTTTATATAATGTACGGTGCTGTGTTTAATAATTCTAGGTGCACCAGGTGGTCGCGTTATACTTGGGTATTTCTCCAAGATCGCTGTGAATGGCGAGTCAGGAAGAGATACTACCTTCACACTTTGCTGTTCCGCGGTATAAAGGTCCGCGGACGAAATAAGCCCAGTTTTACTATCGCACAGCTTACCTTTTGAGCAATCGGGTAAAAGCTGGTAATGCGACAAAAAAACTACGCCAATAATACCACTTTCCACATCCGCCACGACAAAGTTCCAGGTGAAATCCCGTCGTAGCCCTAAATTTAAGTTCAACTGTACCAGTCCATATGTGATAATCTTACTGCCATTAGCTGCAACTAAACTATATGATAATGGCTGAAGCGTACGTCCTTTTATAAAGCTACGGGGAACGCAACAAATATCCGAACCAGTGTCCACCAAAAATTTCCGGTTGGATCTCCGGTCGGTCACGAAAAGGCGGCGACTAGCTGGCGAGCAACTGGATGTCGCCTTTAACAGTTGCTGTTTTGGTTTCCCTGATCACTAGGCGGGGAACCGGACCACTTACATGGAGGCACACATTTACGTGCTTTTGTCGCAAAACGGTCATGATAAAAGCACAAATCATAGTTACGTGAACGTGATCGGCTGCGACTACGATTACGGTTACGATTGAAGTCACGACTACGCGTACCAACATGCGAGCTGTAACCAGCAGAGGAAAGTGACGCTACTAAACGGGTCAATTCATCAACTTTTTTAGTCAGCTCCTGTACAAGATCAGTATTCGAGTTAGGCGAAACCGTACATACCTCCAATGAAGTTGATTGAGCGTTAATTTCAGCCAAATTGTCCGCTAGTTCGCTTAGCTCAGCCAACGATTCTAATCGTTGAGCAGCCAAGACAGTTTGAAGATATCGTGGCAACCTGCTCATCCAAATTGTCTTCAGAATATCCTCCGGAAATGCTGCACCGGCTAATGATCTCAGATGACGCAGAAAAAACGACGGCTTTTGATCGCCGATCTGCTCCTTCTCTAGAAGACGGCGTATTTTCTGCTCCCGAGAATCTGAGAACCTAGATATTATTGCATTGCGCAATTTCGTGTAGGGTTGCTCCCTCGGAGGTTGGATTATGAAATCCTCTACTTCGCGAGTACAATTGGTATCGAGGTGCGCAACTGCGTAATTAAACTTCGTGATTTCTTGGCTAATATTATTGATGGAAAATTGCGCCTCTAAACTCGCAAACCATAGGGCCGGGCGATCTCTACAAAATGGAGGGGTACGTATAGATACTCTGTTAATCATTACCTTCTCCGTACCGCCTGTGCCAGATCTGCTGTCACTGCTTGACATTTCACGTCCACCCGTACCCGCGGAAGCTGGTTTGAAGTCTTCCTGCTCACTGTCACTCATGACGTGTGCTGTCATGAAAAACCATGCTAAGAGAAAAACAAAATTCAAAAACAAAAACTGAAAACAAAAGAAACGTGGGAGTGTGGTGTGCGCGAATGCCCTACAAAAAACATTGGTACAAAAATATCTTAAAAATATGTACAAAAATTCACCAAAATAAAATAAAATTAAATACACACACAAAAACACACAACAATATAAATCACACTTAGTCTTTTTAGTCCACACTGGTTCTTCCAAAAGATACTTCGACTTTAGTCTTGACGCGCTCCATGCGATTGTTGCCAGCAGTCAGCAGCACAGCTCTCGTAGTCGAATTCACCACTTCTTTTTCTACGTTTTCGTATTCTCGTCGACGAACAATCAGACGACCGTGGTCGCTTCACTCGTACCACCAAAGAAAGTACTCGTACCTATTTGCGTACCTTTGCTCTTCTTGTGTTCGAATCGTCTTAATTTATGTTGTGTTCGTATCGGGGTCACCAATTTAGGATATTATTACTCCTATTATTAAAACAATTTATTTTGCGGAATCGAAAACATCTATTTTTCACCTCTTGACAGATCTCTTATAAAACAAAACACAACTCTATTGAAATAAAATAATAAAGGCGACCGCGAAGGTCGCACTGGTGAAAAAGAGTTCCGCCACAACTATTATAATAGTTCTCGTTAAAAGCTATTTTGTTTGTTTTCGCTGGTTAAAAATCATATGTTTAACGGTTAAACAAATAAAAATGGCTCCCCCACAACTATATTATGAAATATAATAGGTCGGGGAAAAAGTCTTTTCGTATTTTGTATGTATAAAGTTGTAGTAAAAATCTCATCGGTTGTACTGTTTGTATCTGGCTGGTTTTGATACCATTAAAAATATGATATTTTAAAAAAGGAATACAAAAAGTAAAAAGCATTTTCCCGCCATTTTTCAATTGTTTTTTTGTTTGATAAAATGAGTGAATCTAACGAAGAAATTCGATATATTGTGAAATTTTATTACAAAAAAGGGAAAAATGCGACACACGCCGCGAATAAAATTTGTGACGTTTATGGACCTAATGCAGTGTCATCAAGAGTAGCACAATGTTGGTTCAAGCGTTTTCAGTCCGGGAATTTTGATGTCAAAGATGCAGCTCGCTCTGGTCGCCCTGTTACGGATAAAGTAGATGCTATTTCTGAAAAAGTGGACCAAGATCGGCATATTAGTAGTTACGACGTAGCTGAAGAACTGGGGATTGACCACAAAACAGTTTTGACCCATTTGGGGTAAGACTACCCCACATACTTGTCAAAGCTCCTCTACTAGCCAAGATTATATCATCTACTATCCAAGACATGGAAGTCACTCTTGGCCTCTCTTTCACTTAAGAATATCCCATGATGCTACGCCGACCCGGGAGCCAAGTGACAAGTGAGTAACAAATAACGAGCTACCTGGACCAAAACTATAAAATACACCAAGGTAGTAGATGAGTTATATTTTTTAAGGTATTCAAGACTACTCCATTAACTAACCAAAGCTAACTCATCTAAATGGAAGACTACCCATATATTAGCCAAAATTACCCCATATACTTACCAAGAGTAATTCATCTACCAGCCAAGACTCCATCTACACGGAGGTCCATCTTGGTTTCTACTTTATATGCGACGCCAAGATCCCGCAATACTTTCCAGACCCACAGATCCAGTTTAGTAAGACTTTGGACCACTAAGTATAGCTATATAGTATCTATTTAGTATTAAAAATTACTATATGGTATTAGGTAGCGCCTGCATCTAAAATACAAATAAAAACTCAGAGTCACACAACGGGCAATGGAGAGAGCTATGCTCGGAGTTTCTTTGCGCGATAAAATCCGGAACGTACGAGTAGATATTCGCCAAAGAACCAGAGTCACTGACATAGCTAGTTGAAGTGGCAATGGGCAGGCCACATCGTTTGAAGAACTGATAACCATGGGGAAGACAGGTTCTTGAGTGGAGACCGCGAACCGAAAGACTCAGCGTAGGTAGGTCTCCCACTAGAATGACCGACGACATTGTGAGAGTCGCGGGCATCCAGTGGATGCAGATGGCAGGATGTCGTTCAGTGTGGAGGTTAAACGGGGAGGCCTATGTTCAGCAGTGGACGTCTTCTGGCTGATGATGATTTTGGCCTTATTTTTGATAACTATTGTTGAATGTTGTATATAACGCTGTTGATTGCAAGAAATAAGTATAAGTATGGGGTTTTTGAATGAAAACATGATGAAATCATGTTCTTTTACATTCCTCAAATAATTTATCATGTATTCTTCCATCAGATATGGCACTGGTGTGTCCCCGGTATTCGTGGAAACGAGATGTATTCGTTCATCTGCACACCAGGGACAGTCTTTAATCAACAGACTCGCGTCTGTGATTTTTTCTTCAAGGTAATATATTTCTCCATACCTAGACTTACTGATATATTTTTACTGGCAAGTGCCTTTATTAACTAAGTGGAGGGGCGTGTAAATAGCCCTTCCTGATGTGATTGCTCACGAAGCTGGAGTGACTACAATTCCTGAGTGTCAATAAGAAATCACTAGAACCTGCACTGACCTGCAAATGACCGCTTCCATCCCTGTCATCCTGAGAGCAGCTGGCAGTTCTCCTCTGCAGCAGGATCTTTATTTCGCGTACAACCAGGTTAGCCGGCCGGCACCTTCACCAGTTTTTATAATTTAAGCGAGAGCGATGAAAAAAAACTTTTTCACAAGTGCAAGATTCCACCATCAAATATATTGCGTTGCGAGACCTGAGTACGGGTGGTGTATGTTGTCTGCTGGAGTATGTCTATCCGCCGATCACGTCATATTAGACCAATGGAAGTCCTGGATAGTCGTCGTTTTATAACACGGCTAAGAACAGCTAACGCCATCTCTCGTGATTCGATGCGGAACTTCGACGGAATTGACAAGTAGACAGGTCTGTGATATTTATCAACAACTCAGAGAAGCGCGGTTTGTTTAAATCAAATCTAATTAAACCCTTTCTACATTAGGAAATTGCATGTATATGCATTGGCGCTTCACCACTAAGCAAAATACAAGCTAACACTACAATAGTACATTGTTATCCTAGGGGCGAAAGTAAAGTAGAGAGGGCGCTAATAGTTCGAAGGACTAAATAAGCCTTTAAAGCCGAGATAAATACTGTGCTTTTCATTACGAATACAAGGAAACTAAAAATAAAAACATGAACTGACACTGGCAAATGCACGAGAAGTGCGGGAACATAATCCTCTGAGGAGAAAAAAAAAAAGTTGCAACATGGTTCAATACAAATGTGAAAGTAGAACTAGTATTTTTTTTAATAATTTGAGTGTCTGTCAGTTGTTAACTGACACTGTTAGTTGAAACTGATTCTCCCTAGGGCTGAAATGTACCTATTACTTTCAACCCGCTCCCCAGGCAACTTCAGATCTTCTTTCCGAGTATGAGTAATGAAAAAACAGTTGCGACTGCCCAGAAACCGTTGAAGGTCTGAAGACAATCCAAATACTCCCGCCGACTACCAGTTGGCAGCGTACCCAGCATACTGGCGGCATTGCCACGCGTTACCATTTAAAACTAATCAATGTTTATACTCTAGGTGGACTGTCCCAACGCGCCTGCATACTACGGGGTCAACGAAGATCTCTACAAGGATGAGGCCGGCAATTATATCAACGGCAAAAAGTAGATATTACTCTGTCTAATGTAGATTATAGCTAGCATTATCCTATTGTAGAGAAGATCTAATTTCCTTCAACTCCAATTAAATAAGTTAACATTATTTATCGTGTCAACCTGCTCGCTCAAATGGGTAGTTTTTTTTAATGATTTTGGGTGACGAGACGAGCGAAGTCGCTCGCCTGATGGCTCCTCACGCTTGCCCATAACAGCTCAACGCCACTCAGAATTTTGAACTTCAACAGTCCAAAACCCTGGATGCCAATGCACTGCGCTCGTCACCCCGAGATATAAGATGTCAAATCTCTGTCTGCCCTGTAATTTCGCTGGAACCATGTGAATAACACATAAATTTTAATGGCATAAAACTTTCCCACCCGCCACGCTACCTTACCATACCTAACTTGTCTGTGTGATCTGACAGCTTACCCCTGACGCCTCAAGTCGCGGGGTGATAGAGCAAAATAATTTGATTTAACTTAAAGTAGCTGGATATTTTTTGTTACACCTAGTTAATTGAATCAGGCTTTACTTTGTGGAAGTACCTTCAAAACTGTTTCTTTGACGAATTTCGTACGGCGTACAACATGTTAGGTTATTTTTAATCACCACCATCATCAGCAAAAAGAAGTTCTCTGCTGAACATAGGCCTCCCTCTTTAACCTCCACACTGACCGACATCCTGCCATCTGCATCCACTGGATGCCCGCGACTCTCACGATGTCGTCGGTCCATCTAGTGGGAGGCCTACCTACGCTGCGTCTTCCGGCTACTCCTTACCTAACATGAAATAAAAATGAATTAATACTGAAACAAAAACTTCGTTATACCTGAAACATACTTTTAATTAATCTGTAACAGTTATCTACAAGAAAGTTAAATCACACTAATATTATAAATGCGAAAGTAACTCTGTCTGTCTGTCTGTTTGCTACATAATCAAGGTTAAACGGCTTAACCAATCTTCAAATTTTTTTGCGAGGTAATAGTATGTATCATGGGGACGGCTATTTTTTCTGAAGAAATCGCGCACTAAGTCGCGGGTATAGCTAGTAAGAAATTAATGTGTAATGACTATGATATATATATAATAAATCGAGCACTCCGTCGACACGTGTTTCACTTCTTCACGGCTACCTGTTATAAACGATTCGGCTTAGGTGATTGCGTAAAATTGCGCGATCACAAACCGTATCTCGACGCGTTAAGGTTCGCGTTCGCGCGATTATGCAAACTGCGCGTATTAGAGCCCGAGGTTTGAGTTAGCCATAAGGACTGTTTGTACGTCGTGATTAGAGTTAAAAAAAACACATTGCACCACTAGAGATTCGTCAAAGAAACATATTTTAGTTACACATAATTTTTATTTACTTTTACTTTATTTTTACTGACTGTGTCCATAAGTACTTGTCAGAAAATTGTGCAAAAATTTACCACTATCTTACCAAGCAACTCTTGCTGAATTATGAATACAATTAAAAGAATTCAATTACTATAAAGCACGTCAAATTATAAAAGATAATATGCATCTTTACATTATCTGTCCACTGCTTTTTTTAATGCTTATTCTCTGTCCACAATTCTACATAATCATATGTAAGGTTAATTTTTTGTATATGTTGTCAATTATGTTGTGTGTTAATTAAGTTATGGATGTGTACTTTCTACTGTTTTAATTTTAAGATAATTGTATAATTACAAATGCAATGCAAAAAGTATAATCTGTCTCACGAATAGAGTTATTTAAACTATCACGGTTGTTCACTACAGTTAAATGATTATTTACGGGATATTTACCGTGGTAAGGTTGTGGAAGGAGCTCCCGATATTTTGGTGCAGTTACATGCACCATGTTTACGGGAAGATCCTTCCACAACCTTACCACGGTAAATATCCCGTAAACAATCATATAACTGAATAGAGTTATGTAGTAATTTTTTGACGTAACAAAGTTTTGGTAGAGCTACTTGGTTCATGATGTTATATAGGCTTTTATTAGATATCAGTTATTTTTGTTTCAAGTTAGGTTATTAGCATCATTTTTTTGACAAATTTTTGTACAGTAAAACAAAAATAATTGACCGTAAATGACGTTTTTTGACGTTGACGTCCTTATTGTACTGCAATCAGTACTTCGCAATCGACGTTAAAGCGATAATACACTTGTTTTGTTTTATAATATTCTTTATTTCTTATTAATAGTATACAATGTGTTAAAAGCTAGTGTAATTAATCCTAGTTTACAACAATATGATAATTTTTATATTGTTTAACAAGTATATAACTTTTACAAAAACTTACAACTTGTGAATCACTAAATAAATAAACTTGGGCCTTACCCCTAGCTTCACTTTTGCGAGCCAACTTTTAGTAGGTACCTGATAGGTACCTAAAATTAACCAACTCATTTAAGCTGCATCGTTTAAAAGCGTCTAGCTTGAATGAACGAAAATCCGTTTTACTATGCGTGTGTGCGTGAAAATAACAAAGCTTGGCGGCTATCAAATAACTACCGCTTATCGTAGTTGATGGTACCGTTTAGACAAATAACACATATGCGGGTCAACTTTTCGAGCTAGGGGTAAGGCCCCTTGTCTTTACGGCAGTAAGAAAAAGAAAACATTACAAATAAGCAGCTTAAAGTATGTAAAACTTTAGTGTAGTACTCGTAGGTATTACATTTTAATTTTTATGTTTTGGGAGGGAATAAAACCTATAGGGGGTAGCATAAAGTATAAATATGTTGGCAGGCCGCGCAAGCTGAGCGTTGAGCAGTAGTGACGAGAACATAACGTAAACAATCCTACTACTACTACAATACTAGTTTTCGTCAAAGAAACAGTTGGAAAGATAAACTGCAAAGTGACGCCTGATTCAAATTACTTTCTTTGGTAGATCTGTATTTTAATACCTAGTTAAACTATTTGATATGTTGGAATTGAAATAAGTAATTTTTATATTTGAAGTGTTGTTCTAGAGTTTAGGGTATAAACTTAAGTGGTAATTCAACTATTCTACAAGAGGTGGCGCTGTTTTAAAATACACGATACAGTGTAACGATGACGCGAGTTCCATGATTTATGATCACCCAAAAAGTGCAACGCGCCTAAATAAGTTTTCACTTCAAAAATCGTGAGGCAGGCTGTATAAAATAGGTACCTACCTACTTCGACCAAAATAAAATGAATGGACGGGCCCTAACCATTGAACTTGATCAGTAAAAACGAGTCAAAACCGTCGGACATATACTTCAACGCCTAATTATAAAAATGTACAGTATGTTTATTACAAAAAATAGATATCGGTTTTATTTGTGTATTTACACTTCGGTAAAGCATACGAATTCATAATTTTGTCAGATGTTTCGTTATCGCGTAACAATAGACTCGTGTTTCACTTCCTACGGCTAGAGACCGACTGAAACGAAGTGAGCGCTGGCGCTTATTTTGTAATCTTCAAAAATGCGCTTCTACTGGGCCCGTCCATTCATTTTATTTTGGTCGAAGCCTACCTAGTTATGTATAATTGTATAAAATATCAAGTACAAATTGTTTCTCACAATACTATTATGTGATGTCATGTAAGTTACATCTTTACGATGTATAAGGCCCTTAACTCTGCCTTTCTCTCGCATTTGGGTGTAAAACTGCCTTAACATTCCCCCTTTATGTAATGTTCTTTATTTTATCTTTGGCTCTGTACGGTTCACATACTTAACTGAACCTAAAAAAGGTGCGAATATAATGTCAAAAATAATGAAAAACACCATATTTTTTAAACGAGCCGTATTGCACCGATTTGTCTGTATTTTTTTTTTCATAAAAAAAAACTGCTATTACAATACACCTATTTTCCTGATGTAATAATAATGCGCGATAAGTTCCAAAAAACATATTTGTTCAAGCCACGAAAGTTTCAGTCATATTACGTGTCATACGCTTCAGTATGGAAGTGAATTTGTTCCATCTCTTGTCTCGATTCAATGTAGGCTCCCAAATAAAAGTCACTCAAATATAAAACATTGCATCTATACATAATATAATAAAAAAGTAGAGATAAAAAAAAAAAAAAAATGCGACATATAAAAAAAATATTACACAGGACGTCTTAAAATAAGCACGATAAGAACACGTTAAGACAGTTTTGGACGGACGTTTTCACGAATGTGCTTAGCTATGACCAGATTGAAGTATAGGCTATGTCACTATGCGCAAGGGCCGGATTAAGGGAGGAAAAAGGGTTGAAAGTTTATATGAAAATCTACGCGTACGAAGTCGCGGGAAAAAGCACTAGCATTAAATAAAATGAAGGAATGTAGCATATTGATGTAGGTCATTTTTATTTTACTCGCAAGTGTTTTTATCAACAAAATAAAATACAAGCAAAGTAACACTACAAAACAGTTAGACTCCCATAGACCGTTAGATGTCTAAAAACAATCCAAATGCTCAAGTCCACTATCAGTTGGCAGCGTACCCAGCATGTTGCCGGCATTACTAAGCTGAATGGCAATTCCTGATCCTGATTCCTGAGTTGATTCCTGAGTTCATAATTAATTTTAATCGCGCGACCTTGTAGAAATAGACCCTTTTTTTGTTTTTTGGTATATTTGTACATTGCCGGAAAAATATTAAGCCAAAAATGATGTATTTTACAGGAGTGATTCTTACAACCAAAATTACGACCAACGCAGACTGACGGCTCGACGGAAACGACAGGAAAACGTCAAGAAATACCGACCGATGACTGACAGGACTGATAGGAGTCTGCGCTACTGACAGGACTAGACTGACATATCAGTTTGTACATATGACAGTGCGATACGGCTATAGTGCGTTTCACCAAAAAGTTCTCTCGCCGTAATGTTGGCTCCCCTGCACTTTCCCTGTAAAGTGTATGGGAAGTGCAGGGGAGCCAACATTACGGTAAGGAATCTCTTTGGGTCGTTGTCAAAATGTTTCTGACAGCTACAATAACATTGTAAAAAACCTATATGAAATAAAACATTCACTTTTAAAATTTGACTGTAGTACATTGGCTACCAGCTCCAATCTTACGTTCAAAAAGCTAGTAGAAATGATCAGTTTTTTTTTTCGTTCAGCCTTTTGAAATGTTATGTCAACTGTCAGACGCATTCTTTCAGCAGCTGCACTATAAAATTAACGTGGTCTTATGTGGGACTGTTGCCTTAATTAATCTTTTGTTATTATTCATGTAAAAACACATCAAAAAAAGTTTGGTCTAGTGCTAAATTCACGAAAAAAAAGTTGTATGTTTACCTCAATACATTTTAGACAACTTATAACCTAATTCGAATCATATGTCGTTTTGTTAATGTCCAATATGCTGCCAAACGGTTGAATTATTTCTTAAAGTGACGTCATTTGTAAGTATAGCGTGATCTGTCTAGCAAGACATTATAATGCTCCTCTACTCTCTTCTCTTCCTCATCTTCCTTAATTTTGAATCCAGTGTTCGGTTCTAATTATTATAATCAGCTTTTTTAAAAAACAATATAACTAATCTGTCTGGTAGCCTAATTGGCTTGAAACAAAATTATATATGGTAGTACAAGAGCATACCTTACCTTATTTTTGGTTTGTCCATTTTTGGGCGCGATTAATTTCATATAAAAAAAGTTAAAAGTTAGAAACGCAAAAATTTTATGGTTACAAATAAAAGTCAGCTGCCAAAGGCTACGTTTTCGGAAATTCATCCCCCAATGCAGTTTAATAAGGGTTGAAAGTTTGTATTATTCCCTATTTAATTGATAGGAAATCCTATCGGGCACACTGTTCCTTCTTTAATAAAAGTAATTTGCCTTCATTTGCTCTCTCAGAAATAACAAGATTTCGTACAGCAAAACCTTTTTGGTTGAAAACTGTTTTGAAGAAAGAGTATTGTAACATGGCCATGCAAACAACAAGATTGAAAAAAAGAAGTATGATATGACAGAACATCTAAATGTCATTAAGAAGTCTCACGTAGTATTTATATCTTCTTTGATGTCTTTTACGAAAATTTTCAGTACGATATATAACTTTGTCTTGAAATTCCATGACATAATATCGTTTAATTGTAATTAGAAATTAATTTGCCATAAAATGTAGTTACCATAAAGTGTAATTGTAAATATTTTTTTTGTAAAACTTTTGTACTCACAAATAAATAATTGTATAAGATTGTTTGTTTTATTTTTTCTGTTTTATTATTTAAGAGCCTACTTTTAGCAATAACACTATTTCCTTATTTTATGTATTCTGCCAAAATATTAAATATTAACCTTTGATTATTCTGAGATATTAACAAGAAAATTGTATTATATAATTTTCAATATTATTCTAAAGTTTGCAGATCAGCAGTTTTATAAAATTCCTACTCAGTTTTAACCTACTCAGAAGATGGGGGTCTTCATATACTCAAACATAACTTCTAATATAACTTATAATATATCTATCTAAGTATGTATTTAAAAATATATATGTATGTATATCAGTCTCTGGCAGCCATATTACAAGCTTTGCTTAGTTTGGGGTCAGATGACCATGTGTGCAATAATGTCCCAGTTTTTTTTTTTTTTTTTTTTTTTTTTAAATATCAAACTAAATAATTATCAATACAAAAAACCTACTTCATAAAAATTAAAAAATTACACACGCGGGAAGCACCAGCTTTCAAATAAAAAAAGAATCATCAAAATCGGTTCACCCAGTCGAGAGTTCTGAGATCTCCTTCTTTGAAACATGGACGCTAACCAAAGAGGCTGTGCACAGAGTAAGAGTCGCACAAAGGGCAATGGAGCGTGCCTTGTTGAATATCAGCTTGAGAGACCGAGTCTGAAATACCGAAATCCGACGAAGGACAGCAGTCACGGATGTCGGTAGCCGTATTAAGCGACTCAAGTGGCGCTGGGCAGGACAATGTGGCTAGGCGTGGTGATGGCAGGCATCCGTTTCTTCTGGGCAAGCGTGCTCCATCGTAGACCGCATCGCGCTTAACATCAGGCGAGTTGGCGGCCAAACGCAAGCCTATTACTGAATAATATTAAAAAATATGGCAGGTGGAGTAGAGCCCTGACAGAGTGGTTACCATTAGCGGATAAGCATTCCGTGGACAACAACCAGCCCGATGGGTCAATGACATCACACCCATCGCAGACCATACGCGGATGAGATTGGTCCGAGACAGAGATAAATGGCACAAGGGAGAGGAGGCTTATGCCCAGCAGTGGGTTGATACAGGCTGACGATGATGATGATATCTCCTTCTTTTGTCTTATTTGAGGGTTGCACCGATAAAATACAATTGGCTGAAAACCAAATTAATCGTCCACCCGCTACCCTCATTCCTCCTCTCAAAATAGCTAAAAGTAATTCGGTGAAATGACCACCCCTGACCGCTGTCAAATCCACACAAATTCAATGAAAACAGGCTCTATCTATAGTATTCCTAACTACCATGGTTTAAAACAGCGGCAGCCCTGTGGTAGAGCGAAAGCAGCGGTCGCACTAGACGCCAGATAGAAAGGGGCGCCAAAATGACAAAACAGAAAATAAATACGATTAAATTTTTATGGCGTTTTGCGTCTACGATCGGGGCGCAGCCTAGCTAGAGCCAGGCTTCGACCAAAATAAAATGAATGGACAGGCCCAATAGAAGCGCATTATTGAAGATTACAAAATGAGCGCCAGCGCTCTCTTCATTTCAGTCGGTCTCTAGCCGTAGGAAGTGAAACACGAGTCTATTGTTACGCGATAACGAAACATCTGACAAAATTATGAATTCGTATGCTTTACCGAAGTGTAAATACACAAATAAAACCGATATCTATTTTTTGTAACAAATATACTGTACATTTTTATATTTAGGTGGTGTTGAAGTATATGTTGGACGATTTTGACTCGTTTTTACTGATCAAGTTCAATGGTTAGGGCCCGTCCATTCATTTTATTTTGGTCGAAGGAGCCAGGGCACATGTTTATTGTTTCTAACATCATAAAATGTTGAGTGGAAATAGTTTATATCCTGGATTAGCACACGGAAAACTTTTTAAGGTTCCGTACCGAAAGGGTAAAACGGGACCCAATTACTAAGACTACGCTGTCCGTCGTCTGTCACCAGGCTGTATCTCATGAACCGTGATAGTTACACAGTTGAAATTTTCACAGATGATGTATTTGTGTTGCCACTATAACAAAAAATAGAATAAAATAAATATTTAAGGGGACTCCCATACAACAAACGTGATTTTTTGCTCATTTTTGCTCGATATTGATAACGGCAACATGTAGACGCTTGAAATATATAATAAACATTCTATTTATTATATATTCACTTTAAAAATAAATAATTAAATTAAAATAAAACTAATATTTAAGGGGGGCTCCCATACAACAGACATGTTTTATTCTTTTTAATAGATAATGGTACGGTACCCTTCGTGCGTGAGTCCGACTCCCACTTGGCCGGTTTTATTATCCCTTCCTGTACGATTCCTGTATGATAGTTTTCAGAAATAAAACCCGCCGACAGACAATCTAATTCTACCCTAATCAAAAGTTAGGGCTGACGCTGGTATTAAAACAACATTTACCTATTTCATAAGCTAAAAGCTATACTTATGTCCACACCAAAACTCAAATGAAATACATATAAGCAAGTACATTAGTATGGTCGATGCATTCTAGCTCGCACACACTCGCACGTTGCACTGCTTTGTATGTGTGGGTATGCATAATTAGTGAAAAGGTGTATTCTGATTTGTAAATATATTGAGTACTATTTTTACAAGAGGTTTTTTGTTTTCTGTTATATTAATGCCATGGTTAATATGTACAGAATAGTAACGCTTAGTCCCAGTACCTAGTTCTATTGTCTAGTTCCATGATGGAACTAATCAGGGAAAAATTCCACCTGTCCATGGTCAAAATTAAGTCCCAGTTCCATAGCTGTTGCCAGATCACTAACACAGTCTATAAATCCATTATTAATTTTTTACATTGTTTCTCTACGGAGATTCTTCCATAAGTAGGCACTGGGCATTTACGTTTAAACATTGCATAATCCTCTGGGTTAAATAATTGTTGTGTCTCGTCATCATCATCAGCCAGAAGACGTCCACTGCTGAACATGGGCCTCCCCCTTAAAACTCCACACTTAACGACACCGTGCCATATTTTGCCATCTGCAATCACTAGATGCCAGCGAAACGATATTGTTAATACATCTAGTGGGAGGAATACCTACGCTATTCCGGTTCGTGGTCTCCACTCAAGAACCTTTCTTCCCCATCGGACATCGGTGCCTCGAGCGATGTGGCCTACCCATTGCCACTTCAACTTGCAAATCTGAGTAAGTATGTCGGTGATTGTGGTTTTAACAATTGGAGTGGAGTGGAATTGACAATTTAAGTTCAATCGAAGCCAACAATCAGTTTCGAACTACGTAAAAAAAAACAAAGCTGTTTGAAACTTTAAATTAATTTTTACATTAATTACTCTGAAATATCATCGAGAACTTATATAACCAGTGACAAGGAAGCAACTGAAAATATGTCAAACCATACCGTTGAAAAAGAAAATTGCATCGCTTGTCCACAGCATGACCAATAGATTTAAAACCAATCGAAAAGGTTTCAACAATCTGGCCTCACCTTTAGTTCACAGCAAGCGTCGGGCAAAAAGCGATTGGACTCAGTCCGTTACCACCATTGGCAGAGAACGCACGCACGTCTCTAGCCAGAAAAAATAAAAGAAAAAAATAGCGCGAGTGACAGCTGTCAAAAGTTTCCCAAAGTGCCAGTGACATTTAAAAAGTGATCCCATTTCAGCGGGTACGGTTTGACAGCTACCTTTTTAATTTTCATCACACAATTTAGTTACGTAACAGTTTTCGTAACTTTTTAGGGTTCCTTGTGAATTATTTATGTCGTTTCAAAACTGCTTTCAAGTTTGCAGAGCTTGACAGCTAGTGAAATAGGTAGTTTAGTACACTCTATATGAAACGTGATATGTCTGTCTCTTTTTAATACTCGCTTCTCCAAAGTATCGCTACTAAAATTGTAATCTCAACTCGCTTATTTGTCGCATACCACATACTTTTTAGCTCGAAATGATGTCAGAAAACACTTTTATTGTTAACATAAAGTGTCATAAAAACTAAATTTATAGTTTTGTCATATACACAATTACTGATGACCAAAGATAGATTTTTGCTTTTCTTTCTAGCAGCTAGCTATGTTTTAATCATGTCAACAATTTAGACACAGAACCAAAGAGATTTATTTATTTGATAGATTTATTTATTCGATTCCAATCTTACGACACTAATCCACTTTTAAGCCACGAGTTAAACCACTTTCGTTTTGTATTTATCATTTATTAAGTAAGCATTGCATGCATATTGCATGTTGATAAACTTATTTCAGCAACGTATACCTATATTGCATGAAATCATCAAATATTTCGAACAAAACAACTTTCGATATCCAAGGACTGCTGAAACTAGTTAAAAAAAACTTTGTACTTTTTTATATTTAAGTAGGTCAGTAAACTGTTGTAATTATAAGATTACATAAGTATTAAATTAGTTTAAGTATTTTACTTTATTAAATTGAAAAATTTCGTATTCAAAAAGTTATAAGTTGACCATCTATCTTCTACGAGAAGTCTGCAAATTAGGGGTCAGTAAAGAGTATGATATGACATGACAAAACCCATGCGGTGTTGTCATTTGACATTACTTTTATTAATACTTGGTTTACGTTTTTTTATTGAGATTTAGCGTCAAAAGTTGCAATGACATTGTAAAAAAGTAGTTATTTTAATGTTTCACTATAGCGTGTAAGTAGTAGCCGATGATACGCTGTAGTGAAATCCTACCAAACCTGATGAAGACATTTTTATTATTACCATATACTTTCATACTATTATTATAAATGCATAAACGTAACACTGTCTGTCAGTAACATTTCTAGAACTAAATGGCTGAATTGATCTTGATATCTTAGGAAAAAAATGGTGTGCATCACATGAATAGACATTTTAGTATACTTTTTGTCTCTGAAAGTACCGGAGACGTAAATATTAAAACAAGAATATAATTTTAACAAAATAAATACTTGTCAATGATAATTTTCTATTGAAGTATTATTCCACACTTTAGGTTTTTTTTAAACATTAAATGTAAAAAAAAAAGGTATCAAAATAAATATATAGATGATAGTAAATCAAATAATACGAAAATAAACAACCAATAACTGATTGTTGCTTTGTTTTATTAATTGAATAATTATTTTCCTTACGTCAACTGAAATGTTACTATGTATCTTACGTAAGGATGTATAATTTACGTTTACGTACCACTTAAAGTTATAAAATAAAGCGTTACTCACAAATAATTGGTAGTCAACTGTTATGGATTTCCGCTCCCAACGCTTGTGTTAGTATTATATCTACTTAATATTAGACAATTTTGTTAACTGTACTCGAGTTAAAAATATTAGATAAGGTTCGTATTTTCACTGCCAGTAAATAAAATTGCAATAAAAATAAATAACATCTGTATATAGCAAAAAGATCTAGTAATTCGCTTTATATTGGTAGCTAATACCATCAAACTGTATACTATATATATTATTATAAAAATTACAAGAATCATATTAATTTATACGTGTTTAAAATGGACTGGTAATCTAAATGCTCCCAATGTCCATTAGCAGCGTATGATCAGCATGGTTGCGCTGAGCTACAATGTGCCGATTGCAGTTTTCCACATAAAATCATAACTATTATGCGAACCGTACCATAACAACATGAAAATTTCATGCCATAAACATACGGAACCAAAAAAGTATTACCGTACCCGCACTTGACCGCTACTATATTTGGTAACAGAACTCGTTTCTGATTGGGGTCGCTCGGTGCATGTTTTTAAATACTTTATTGTTTTATCACAATGGTATAACTGCATTTTTTATGGAAGGTGACACAGCATTTGGCATACCAAATATTTTTTACTGAACTCTGATTTTACCAAAGAAACGGTTTTTTTTGTTTATATTAGAATGGCTGTCAAGGCATTTTTGTAAGAAATTTGTTGTAAAGTGATGTTGTATTGTATTGTAAAAGCTACAGAAAAGAGAAGTAAATAGAACGGAAATGAGAAAGAAAATCTGTCGTCAGGTATTATGACAGAACCTTGATTGAACATTCTTATTTAGATCAACGCGTCGAACTCCGCGTCACAGTTGCTAACTAATTTCGAATGACTGACGTTTGGTTTATATGGGTGCAAGAGGCTATAGTGCGTTTCACCAAAGAGTTCCCTCGCCGTAATGTTGGCTCCCTGCACTTTTCCTGTAATGCATAAACGTGGGAATGTGGGATGCGAAGTGCAGGGGAGCCAACATTACGGCGAGGGAACTCTTTGGAGAAACGCACTACATAATAATATGGCACTACAGCCAGTAGCACCCATATAAACGAAACGTCAGTCATTCGAAATCAGTAAACTGTGACGCGGAGTTCAACGCGTTGACATAAATAAGAATGTTCAATCAAGGTTCTGTCACAATATCTGGCGACAGATTGTCCTTCTCATATCCGTTCTATTTACTTCTCTTTTCTATGGCTTTTACAATACAATACAACATCACTTTAAAACCCCGTTTTAAACCATCACGGTTGTTTACTAAAGTTATATGATTATTGACGGGATATTTACCGTGGTAAGGTTGTGGAAGGAGCTCCCGATATTTCGGCGCAGTTACATGCACCATGTTCACGGGAAGACTGAAGAATGCGGGTGAACTTCGGTAAATATCCCGTAAATAATCATATAACTGTAATATAAATTATAAAAAAAACTTTAAATTCATACATAATCTGGCAATAAGCGGCCTTATCGCCTTAAGCGATTTCTTCCAGGCAACCTTTGGATGGACATGAACTGAAAGAGGAGTAGGGTATACATACATGCAAATAAATACTGAATATACAAATAATTATGTACTTACTAATACATAATTACTATAAATAATACATACATACGTACCAATTATAAAGAAATATAGTGATTGTAGACAAGGTTCTTAAAAATAGGAAGAGATTTGGCCTGATAGAAAAAGGCAGCTTTTATAAACTGTGCAAATTGCGAAGTCAAAAATCTTAATTATTTTTTCTAGGCAACCGAGCTCTATCGTAGACTGCATCATCGCTTAGCATCAGGCGAGGTGGCGGTCAAACGCAAGCCTATTGTATAATTAAAAAAATATATAAATATACAGATCATTTATTGGTGAACTATATAAAATATCACACGTCATATTGGAGAATATACAAAACTATATATACAGAACGATATATGAGATCGTTCTGTGAAACTGCTTTTTAGACAAACTTCTAGTGATTTTCCGCTTAGGAAATCAGGACAATTATTTTTCTTTCACTACTAAACTAACCTGAAAAAATATATTATTAAACCTACTCTGAAAAATTGACCCTGTTAAAGCTCCCGAGATGATAATAACACAAACTGAATCAAACCTCTTTGCATTTTTAAATTTTAGTTTTATTTTTTCGGTATCTTCAGTTGTTCTAAATTAATACAAAATCCAATAGAAAAAAAACCGGTTAAGTGCGAGTCGGACTCGCGCACGAAGGGTTCCGTACCATTATCTATAAAAACGACAAAAAACAGGTTTTTTGTATGGGAGCCCTTAAATAATTTTTTTTTTTTATATTTTTAAAGTCAATATATAATTAAATATTCTGTGAATATTTCAAGCGTCTACCTGTTGCCATTATCAATATCGAGCAAAAACGAGGAAATAAATCACGTTTGTTGTATGGTAGCCCCCTTAAATATTTATTTGATTATATTTTTTATTTGTTGTTATAGCGGCAACGGAAATACATCATCTGTGAAAATTTCAACTGTCTAACGGTCACGGTTCATGAGATACAGCCTGGTGACAGACGGACGGACAGACGGACGGACAGCGGAGCCTTAGTAATAGGGTCCCGTTTTATGCTTTGGGTACGGAACCCTAAAAAGGACGTATTTTTTTCCGAATTTGAAAGTTTCCCGGAAAACTATTCCAATTATTTTCCCCATAAAAACCCAATTTAGACTATCAAGAATATTTTAAAACAAAGAAATTTATCAGTCCAGCCTTTTTCAAATGATGCGATTAAACTGCGAAACACTGCTAGTATAGTATTAATGCCTAGATTAGTAATTAAACTTAGTTTTAGAACATTAAATTAGCTTCGAGAAACATGCTTCAAATTGTACGGTATAAAGCGACTCGGTGCGGTTTCTAAAGTACTTTCTTTGTGATGTAACTCGCCATTGACAATGTGATGTCATTTATCGTCTTTCATTTTGTGGCGACTGAGTGAGCAGCCCTAATGTCAGAAGTATTTACTTATCGCTTGCGGTTTCATCCGCACAGACAATCCTTCAGAAACCGTTTTTTTCCTGGAAAAAATTACGTGTCATTGACCTTAGAAGGTACCAAAGCAGTGCCCAATTTACGCAGAACTTTGCAGTACCAAAACTTGCTAAATAATACCATTTTAGAGATTTGACATGTTATATCTCGGGGTGACGAGCGCAGTGCATTGCCATCCAGGGTTTTGAACTGTTGAAGTTCAACATTCTGAGTGTGGTTGAGCTGTTATGGGCAAGCGTGAAGAGCCATCAGGCGAGCGCCTTCGCTCATCTCGTCACTCAGTATCATAAAATAAGTGAAATATCGGGTATACAAAATCATTTATGCTATTCAATACAAAAGACATCAACGCATTACAAACTGACGATTGCAGCGCGTTGAACTCTTTTATAACAGAAAAGGTTCTGTCCATGACAATAATATATAATTGGCCAAGAGCGTGTCGAGACACACATATGGAAGGGTTCCGTTACCAAACCCATATACTTAATTGTAGTCATAGTTCAGAAATTTATAGTTATAGAAAAATTCGAACGAACGAAGCTCTGTGGACTTAGCCAAATTTCAGAGATGTACCATCCCGACATAGTATATACTTTTTATGGTTTAAACATAGA
Organism: Agriopis leucophaearia; assembly: GCA_949125355.1. Classification (NCBI taxonomy): domain Eukaryota; kingdom Metazoa; phylum Arthropoda; class Insecta; order Lepidoptera; family Geometridae; genus Agriopis; species Agriopis leucophaearia. Next base: position 902,079 of record OX421289.1, on the reverse strand, counting down.
GAAAATTGATTGAGAAACATTATTTGTTAAGACCATTTCACAAAAAGGTCAATGACCTTTGAGCTAGAACGCTTTGAATTTATTACAGTTTTATCGCTGTTACTCAAAATTCATCATCAGATAATGTTCGAAATAGTTTTGAATGAAGGTTTTAAATATGACCTATCTGTATTGTAAGACTCGAGTTTCTATGTCTTATAGTTTAGAAATGCAGCGGGGGGACCAACTTTTTTCCACATTGGCGGGCCATATTTCGCAAAGTATAGACTTTATAAAAAAGTGATGTATAATACCTTACCTTCATTTTAAAAGACCTTTTCAACAATACCCCACACGAGTAAGTGGAGTGAAAAAAAAATTTCATCCCTATTTCACATGTACGAGTGCCACCCCTAAAATGCAATATTATATATTTTTTATATCTTTAAAATTGAAATCTATATTATTACTGTTATTATGCAAAATTTCATTCTATTATCTTAATAATTATAGAAGTAAGGTTTTAAAAAATTCGGATGGACGGACAGACAGACAGACAGACAGACGGACAGAACGAATTTATAAGTGTTCCTGGTCGGGCTACAGAACCCTAAAAAGCGAGTTAAAAACTGTGGCTTTCGGTTTTTTAACCTACTTCCAAAAAAGAAGGTTCACAATTCGACTGTCATTTTTTTTTAGTTTGTTACCTCAGATCTTTCGTCTAGGTGAACCGATTTTGATGATTCTTTTTTATTTGAAAGCTGGTGCTTCCCGTGTGGTCCTATTTCAGTTTAGTCCAGTTTCGAACAAGTTTGGGTTCATTCAACTGTTTTTTTTTTGTTTGTTACCTCTGAACTTTTGACTGGGTGAACCGATTTCGATGATTCTTTTTTTATTTGCAATTTAGTCCAGTTCTGTCATTTTTAAAGTTGGTTTTTAATATTAATAATTAGTCGTATTAAAGATTTTGTTGGATATATACGTACTTAAATTTTTGATTCTACGGTTTAAATCCACTTCTTTCCTGAGAGATGTAATCTAGATCTTTTCAAGGTCATTGTTATTTCTTCATCTTCTAAGTCTTATATTTTGATGAATAAGCTCAAATAACTTTGCTGATCTTTATTATCACTAGTTTGATAATAAAGATAATCACAATAATATCATACATGTCAAAGTTTGGATGGATGTATGGATGGATGGATGGATGGATGTTTGTTACTCAATCACGCAGAAACGGGTGGATGGATTTGGATGAAATTTGGAATATGCATTGCTTATGTCCTGGAATAACACATAGGCTACTTTTCATCATCATCACCACGCGGGTGAAACCGCGGTGCGCAGCAAGTAAAGTATAAAAATATCTAAGACATTATTGCACACACGGTCATCTGACCCCAAACTAAGCAAAGCTTGTAATATGGCTGCCAGAGACTGTTAAAAGTTAAAACAAGCTTGAAGCGTCCGGTAAAGTCCTACCAGTGCCTTATCAATACATATCGCTTACCTAACGACGTTGTGTAAGTGTCTGGTGAAACGACGGCATACTTTGGTCGATACTCAAGGTCAGCCACTTGCGCAGCGATCTGGCTGGTGTGGAGTAACTTTAGGACAGCTCGGTTTGTGGATGGGTGACCACAGTTACAACTAAATCCCACTAATATTATAAATGTGAAAGTTTGGATGGATGGATGTTTGTTACTCAATCACGCAGAAACGGCTGGACGGTTTTGGATAAAATTTGGAATATACATTGCTTGTATCCTGGATTAACACATTGGCGGCTTTTCATCATCATCACCGAGAAACCGCAGGACACAGCTAGTAAATAAATAAAATAAATATCTGGGACATTATTGCACACATGGTCATCTGACCCCAAACTAAGTAAAGCTTGTAATATGGCTGCCAGAGACTGATATACATACTTTTTTGTTGTTACCTCAGAACTTTCGACTGGGTGAACTGATTTTGATGATTTTTTATTTATTTGGAAGCTGGTGCTTTCCGTGTGGTCCCATTTCAATTTGGTCCAGTTCATAATGTTTTATGAAGTCGGTTTTTTATATTGGTAAATATTAAATACTTACTTACATAGATATTAACACTCAGACATAGAATAAACACAAATGTTCATCAAACAACTGTTTGTCCTAGGTGGGAATCGAACCCACGTCCCCAAGCGCAGAAGGCAGATTCACTACCAATAACTACCAATTAAGCTAACGGGGCTGTCAAACGACTGTGAAAACTATCCCGTTGGGACCGTTTTAGAAACTTATCAATCATCATTTGACTGCCCCGGTGGCACCTTCTGCGCATGGTGGTGTGGGTTCGATTCCCACCTACGGCAAACATTCATGTGATTAACATTTGTGTTTGATCTATATCTGGATGTTAATATCTATTTACAATACAATACCACTTTATTATACACTATATATAAAAAAAATAAAGTAACTTAAAATTTATACAAAAAGCGGCAGTAAAATAAGCGGCATTATCACCTTAAGCAATTTATTTAAAAATATATATGTATGTATATCAGTCTCTGGCTGCCATATTACAAGCTTTGCTTAGTTTGGGGTCAGATGGCCGCGTATGCTAAAATGTCCCTGGTATATTTATTTATCATCATTATCATTTCAGCCATAGGACGTCCACTGCTGGACATAGGCCTCCCCCATCGATATGGCCGAAAGGTTCTCGAATGGAGACCACGGACCGTCAAATAATGCACGTAGCAACAAACATTAAATTTTTATTTATATAGATTATACAATTATAAGCCATTAATGATGATATACTGACATGGACCGACAACATCGTGAGAGTCGCTACGTCGATACAGATGGCAGGCTTCAGTGTAGAGTTCTAAGGCGGAAGGTCTATGTTCAGCAGTGGTCGTTTTCGGGCCGATGATGATGACGAACGACCGTATTCTGTAGCCATACTTCACACCCTAGCTGCAGTACGTAAATCCACATTTAACGTACTAGTATACAAATAATTGGCGACTTTCACATGTTACGCAAAAGTAAAGCAACTCGGCGCGCCGTTCTGTGAATTTAAATCGAGGCGCCTCCCGCGGAATACTCTATTAGATGAATTAGATCGATTTCCTTGTACCTTGTATCTAGAGCCGCTCAGCATGCGCAGGGACGAAAAATCTCTTTGTGTCTTTTACCGCATTTACAACGGGGAATGTTCTGAGGAACTGTTTGATCTGATGCCGGCATCGTGATATTATCAACACTCCAGCCGCCACCGCCTGAAAGTTCTTCCACATATCATAGATCGGTGGAAATTGCACATTGTGCGTTTTACGCGTTCTTTATTGCCTCACACCTGCAATTTGTGAAATGAGCTCCTGCGGCATTTCCGAGTAGCTTTAATATGGGGTTCTTCAAAAAGGCTGTTAATACTCGTAGACTCTTTAAAGGTCGGCAACGTGTCTGTCATGCCACTGTGACGGTGATCGCTTACTATCAGGCAGCCCGTCTGCTTGTTTGCCACCTATGGCATTAAGAAAACCTACAGTAAAGATTGCTTTACAAAAATATAATAAACAATTTAAGATGGTTTCTTAAAATCAGGCAAATATCCTATTAGGTCAGGAATCCTTGAAGAAACTCGACAACTAGTCTCCAATATCACAACACCTGGCGAAATAGGGGTAGAACAGTTTAGTCAGCGACCTGGGGCCTTACCCCTAGCTCGAAAAGTTGACCCGCATAGGTGTTATTTGTCTAAACGGTACAATCAACTACGATAAGCGGTAGTTATTTGATAGCCGCCAAGCTTTGCTATTTTCACGCACACACGCATAGTAAAACGGATTTTCGTTCATTCATGTTGGACGCTTTTAAACGATTCAGCTTAAATGAGTTGTTTAATTTTAGGTACCTATCAGGTACCTACTAAAAGTTGGCTCGCAAAAGTGAAGCTAGGGGTAAGGCCCCTGTGCTCCGTTATCTTAAGGGGCCCGGCTGGTTTGTGTAGGCTGGCATAATACACCCCACAAATACACAATAAACCCCAAGCGGGATGTCAGATCAGGTCTTATCATCCCCATTTTGAATTAGAATTAATAACATTGTAGCAGGTCTAGAACCTGCATTACCGAAATCATGGAATTGTTATTATTAATTAAATCGTATTATCATATCCACAGTAGCACTCAGTAAATGCCGGTCACCCATCCGTAGACTGACTGGTCTGTGCGTTGCTGAAATTCTGAATTCAATAAAATCTTCAATAACAATTCCATACACAACCAAAAGTTTTTTTTAAGAGTGTTACAGATTATCAATATAAAAAACCGACTTCATAAAAATGTCAGAACTGAACCAAATTGAAATGGGACCATATTGAAAGCACCAGCTTTCAATAAAAAAAAGAATCATCAAAATCGGTTCACCCAGTCGAAACACGAAACGGTCGAATTGACACCTCCTCCTTTTTGGAAGTTGGTTAAAAATTGTTTTAAGTAATCAATGTGGAAACTTGAGAACTTCCTTTAAAAAGATATATCGTTGATTCCTACCAATCGTTGTTACAAAACCTGGTAAATCACCATTTATAAAAGATCTCTCTCACAACACAATTTCATCTAGACTAGAGGTCAAGATATTTCTAAATAACCATTTTTAAATGACCTTCACTTGTTAACTTTTTTCAACAAAATAGAGGTCAAGATATAATACATAGTTAATTTAACGTCAATTTAAACTAGAACTCTATTTCAAAGGAAATAGTATCAGCAGTTAGGTCTTAGAGTACTGGATAGTTCAGTTACTTTCACTTTAATTGCAAGGTGTTTGTTATAGAAACTATCTAGGTTTTTAGCTTTGCAATACTTCTACAAAAAGTAAGTTGGTATAAGCTATGTGGAGCCCTAGTATAAGAGATATTATGCCACTAGAAGTCTTACTACTGGTAAGACAATCAGAAAGAAAATGTCTAAAAGTTCAACTGATCGGACTAATAGGGTTCTTATAGTAGAATAAGGCTGTGTCCTAATGTATAATTTATAACAAACTAGCTGCGCCCCGCGGTTTCAACCGCGTGGTGATGAAAATCGGTGATGATGATGAAAAGTAGTCTAAGTATTAATCCAGGACATAAGCAATGTATATTCCAAATTTCATCCAAATCCATCCAGCCGTTTCTGCGTTATTGAGTAACAAACATCCATATTATATAGATCCATCCAAACTTTCACATATATGATATTAGTGTGATTAGTGTGAAGTATGATTACAAGCTAGCGAAGTATATAAATAAATACATTACAGATTCTGAAAAAATAATTTTAATTGGCTGATAAATTTATGAGCTATAAACGTTTAAAGTTTTTGGTAGGGATGGAGAGCGGTTGCTCTGTCTCTCTTCCGCAAATCATGTGTTAGTCTAGCATTTGTATGACGCGCGTGCGGCCTGACGTCATAACGTGCTATGATGCGCTCTCTGTCTAGCATGAAATTAAAATACTTTTTTTTATTTTTATGGCAAGTGCCTTTATTAAATAAACAAAGTACTAGCTAAAACTAACACTAAATAAACAGTTAGACTGTCCATAGACCGTTGAAGATCTAAAGACAATCCAAATGCTCAAACCCACTATCAGTTGGCAGCGTACCCAGCATGCTGGCGGCATTACCACGTTGAATGGCAATGCTTATACGTTGAGCCAGATACACGCCAGCATTTTGGTCACGCGTCGCGTTAATCAGACGCTCTGAAAGATTTTTGAAAATGAGGTGAGCTCCCGGTCCCCAAGGGCCCAATGTCTCGACACCAAACGCCTCAAATATGTAACCACTGCCGAGGTTAGCATATTTGCGCCGCTTGTGCTGCTCTGCCGAATTGGCAGCTGCACCAGCCCTACCCTGTGTCTCAGGAAGATGTGACGGTGCCAAAGTATCGACTAAACATAAATACTTATTTATGTTTTATTATTTAGACAAAGGGGTCGCCCGAAGAATTCAACTCGGATGGACAGCGTTCGGGAAATTGCGGGACATCTTCTCGACTAAGATACCACAGTACCTAAAGTTGACCAGTGTGTGTTGCCAGTGATGACACATGGTACTGAGACGTGGTCCTTAATTGTTGGCCTTTTGGAAAAACTCAGAGTCACAACGAGCAATGGAGAGAGCTGTGCTCGGAGTTTCTTTGCGCGATAGTGTTATTTTGAGCTCTACTAAGTTGTTTTTTAAATTTAAGTTGATAATTTTTTGTTCCTAAATTTAACCTTTTTTAAGGCAGTATAATTTTATTATACATAACTTATAAAACAGAAAATTAAAGAAAACTTAAAATACTAACTAAAAACTAAATTTATCCTGGGGCCTTACCCCTAGCTTCACTTTTGCGAGCCAACTTTTAGTAGGTACATGATAGGTACCTAAAATTAACTAACTCATTTAAGCTGCATCGTTTAAAAGCGTCTAACTTGAATGAACGATAATCACAATCACACGCATAGTAAAACGGATTTTCGTTCATTCAAGTTAGACGCTTTTAAACGATGCAGCTTAAATGAGTTGGTTAATTTTAGGTACCTACTAAAAGTTGGCTCGCAAAAGTTAAGCTAGGGGTAAGGCCCCTGATCTTATGTCAATTATATCACAAATTAAAGACACGTAGGTATTTTTATATAACAATATCACGTTCCGGATTCGTAGGCGTATTTTATATAAAAATTATGTAGATCAATGTTTTTTTAGTAAATTACCATAAACCATATTTTTATATGTAGGTATTTTACAACTTTGTATAGCAATGGGCATAAGTGCTCATTTCATTAACCGACTTCAAAAATGGGAGGTTATTCAATCCGTTTTTCTTTTACTTATTATTTTCAATTTTTTTTAAGTTAGCAAGTGCTTTAAGAGCGGGCCTAATGGCAGGATAAATTCTGATTTCCCCCGCGCATCTCGCCACACCCAGCGCATGTACGGATAACAAACACGGGCGGCGCGACGACGCGCGGAACTAAGCTTGCGTACTCGACGTCTGAACTGACATGGACTACCCGTCTCAACAGAGCGATGGTAACTGATCGGTGCAACAAACCGATGCCTCAAGCTTGTGTCACGCGAGACGAAAGACAGCGTATTGCGCGAATTAAAAATGTTGTAAGCGCCAAGTGCTTTCTACTCTCATAGCTTATAGAATAGACAATATTTTTAAAAATTGCTAGGGTCAGCTCTAGGTTATACATGAGTGATAATATTTACATAATTTATTGTTCAATAATATGTACCAAAACAGAATGCAAACCAAAAATGTTGAAAATTAGAGGTAACTTTGTGATGGTTTTCTATCGAGAAAATTTTATCCTACCATGTTTTCGTCAGGGTCGACCTTTACTTATATATTGAAGTTTCCTAACGTATGTTTTTTTTCGATTTTGGACATGATTTACTACTGTGAAAATCTAATCAAAGATTGAAGATTTTGCTTTAGGCCCAATCTTAATAATTAAACAAAATATAAGCTAACACTTACACTACAAAAACAGTTAGACTGCCCATAGACCGTTGAAGTTCAAAAGACAATCCAAATGCGCAAGCCTTCAGTTTGCAGCGTACCCAGTATGCTGGCGACGTACCCATTAGTTACCCGGACCCGGTAATGTCCTAAAACTGCGACCAGAACCACCGGAGGATGGGCAGCAGCGTCTGCCGCCTGCCAAGCGTGGGGATTATGGCAACACCCCTCACTATGAGGGAGGCCTTGTCCAACAGTGGACGTTAATTGGCTGATGATGTGTGTGTGTGTGTGTGTGTAATTAGTTTCTTAGACATGTTTTGTTATATTAGAAACAGTCAAACGCCGGAACGTAACGTAATCCCGGATGACGCAGCGTAGATACGAGTAGGCCTCCCACTAGATGGACCAACGATATCGTGAGAGTCGCGGGCATCCAGTGGATGCAGATGGCAGGATGTCGTTCAGTGTGGCGTTCTATGTTCGGAGGCCTATGTTCAGCAATGGACGTCTTCTGGCTGATGATCATAATCATCATTATAATCATAAATCATTTATTTGGCGAAAGAGTTACAAAAACATTGGATAAACAAATTGGATTATAAAATATCAAGTATGTAACAAACAAATATGAGCTTCGGATCCCTAAACTAAGCTGCAGCTTGTGCTTCAGAAATGATTATGATGATGAAGGTATTCCCAGCAGAAAAGTATTAAATTTCAAGATTTGCGTTGTGTAGACTTTTAGTGCATGCCGTCGTGTAAATGTGTACGATAATTTAAGTAACAAATTTAAATGTGTCAAAAAGACCAATTTTAGGTCAAACTTAGGTCAAAAAGACCAATTTTATGTCAAGCTTAGGTCAATAATTATCAATATAAAAAACCGACTTCAGAACTTCAGAACTAGACCAAATGGGACAAATGAGAAGCACCAGCTTTCAAATAAAAAAAGAATCATCAAAATCGGTTCCCAAGTCGAAAGTTCTGAGGTAACAAACATTTTAAAAAAAAACAGTCGAATTGATTACCTCCTCCTTTTTGTAAGTCGGTTAAAACATTTATTTTTAGGTCAAACTTAGGTCAATTAGACCAATTTTAGGTCAAACTTATGTCAATAAGACCAAAAACACGGTCACCGATTATTTATACCTATCTGAAATTGACCTATTACACAATTACCAAATACAGATGCGCTTGATCGAGTGTCAAATTTGTAATTACATAATATGTCCATTGTCCAGTTGCGGTGAAGGTGTGAATCATTTATAATATGGCGATTCGGTGAATGCCCGGAAATTTATTGAGACATGCAATATGTTATCGATACTTGTAGACATTTTCTTTTTACGCTTTGTTTTATACTAGGAAAAACAAAGGTACTGTTTGTATCCTATTTTAATAGGTGATAACGATTTTGTTAAATTTCACAATAATGATAGAAATAATTAAATAAAGAACAGATTTTTATTGATAGGATTTCCCATTGGTTAAATAAGAAAGAATTAGAGATTGACGGCAATGGAGAGAGCTATGTTCGGAGTTTATTTGCGCGATAGAATCCGAATCGTGGATGTTTGCCGAAGAACCAGAGTCACCGACATGGCTATTAAAATTTACAAGTTGAAGTGGCAATGGGCAAACTGACAACCGATGGGGAAGAAAGGTTCTTAATTGGAGATCACGAACTGGAAGACGCAGCGTAGGTAGGCCTGCCACCAGATGGACCGACGACATCGTGAGTCGCGGGCATCCAGCGGATGCAGATGGCAGGATTTTGTTCAGTGTGGAAGTTAAACGGGGAGGCCTATTTTCAGCAGTGGACGTCTTCTGGCTGATGAAGATGATGAAATAAGAAAGATAGAAAGAAAGAAATAAAGTTTATTTGCGACCAATTGCGTTTTAAAATCTCTAAAAGATAAAGGTTATAAGTCACAAATCGGCCCCAACTCAGCATAATGCCGGCTATTAACCAGCGCTGGTCTTCCGTTCGGTGATTTCATGGAACAGGTACACAGTACACCAATACAAAATATAAATATAATAGGAAAAATAACGAAGCTCATCCAAACTTTTATCCCCCTTTTTAACTCTTTTAGGGAATTAATTTCCAAAAATACTTATATTTCTGTATTTTTTTGTAAACAGAATCCTGACTCTCACCTATCACGTTTCAAATTACGAACTTTCATTAAACTTTCACCCCCTATTAACTCTTTTAGTGGATGAATTTCCAAAAATGCTTATTATACTGATGGTTGCTGTAAATATAACTCTAAATACCAACGTTCACGTTTCTTACTTCAAATTACGAACTTTCATTAAACTTTAACCCCCTTTCAACTCTTTTAGGCTTGAATTTCCAAAAATGCTTATTATACTGATGGTTGCTGTAAACAGAACTCTGAATACCAACTTTCACGTTTCTTAAAATTAAAAGACGTAAAAGAGCTCCTTCCACAACCTTACCACGGTAAATATCCCGTAAATAATCATTTAACTTTAGTGAACAACCGTGATAGTTTAAAACAGTGTTTCACGTTTCGAACTTTAAATTACAAACTTTCATATAAAATTTCATCCCCTGATGAATTTAAAATATCCTTCCTTAGTGCTAATTTTCGTTATATAAGAGACTCGTGCACATTTCAAGTTTCAAGCGGTCTAGGATGTACGGCTGAGCTACGATTATATGATGATATTATATGATACGAGCTCGTACTTAGATTTTCGTTTTAGATGTCAAACTTGAACAAACTAATAAAACCATAAGATTACTAAGTTGTTATGACATAGGGCCAAAAACCAACAAAATGACCTCTGACCTTCTCAAGTATGCCGATAATATGACGTCACAATCATATTATTATACAAAAATTACATAATTATTATAATGTTATCATTCATTGACTCGTGAGCCTGTGAATTGAGTAGTATTTTTCCCACGGATGCATTATTATTAACTTAATTATTAATAATATTAATAATTCATGAGATTTGTGACAGTGAAAGTGGTTTTTTCCTTGTTGTTTGGACGCTTTTAAATCTGTTTAGATCGATTTATTAATACTATAAGGTTTAGGAAATAGTCACATAAGTAATCATCTCCGCGAATAAGTCAATCGTAGCGAACTGGCTTCATATATTTTTTGTTTATTTTGTTAAATGATGTTCAGGGTCAAATTAAGCACCCATTTAAATGATTTGAGGATGATCTTGCATGAAAGTATGGAAATCTACCAACATTATATCATCATCATCAGTTTGTCTGCCGAAAGACAGGTTTAAAACCTAGTTCAGCAGCAACCACTCAAATGTTATTTTAGCAACCACGTAGCCTAGTATTTGCTCATATTAATTAATTTCAGTGTAATTGTTTATTAGTGTATAAAAATTTATTTTATCATCATCAGCCAGTAAAAGTCCACCGGTGAACAAAGACCTCCCTCTTAGGGCCTCGGTGAAAGGAATATTAAAATTAATTTGAAAAGGCTCTTGTCTCAGAAAGCTTACTACAAGGTGGACGAATTTATAACATAAAAAATTATGGCGAAATGTGAACATTGACTTGAACTTACCTAATTAATTAATATTGTACAGAATGAAATTAAATCACGCAAATATTATTTTTAAGTAATTAATTTATTTGACATTTTACTATCTTACAAAGATTTGAGTATGCGAATTTGACATTTCATATTTATTTTATACTTCTTTTTAAGCTAATTGATTTTATTTTATTCTATAAAGTTTTTGTTAATCTACCAAACTGAAGTAGGTTAGGTAGGTAGGTTTCCAACACGAAAACTTGGCAACACCTTTAAATTGTATTTGAGTTATTTGACGTTCATAAGTGTACACCAATGTACCCATTTGAAGAAATAAATGAACTAAACTGAGAGGGGTGTTGCCATAATCCCCACACTTGGCAGGCAGCTTGGAGATCGCAGTTCGTTCACCGTGTACTAATAGGAGGCTGCTGTCCATCTTCCGGTGGTTCTGGTCTCAGTTTTAGGACAAGCAACATAAAATAATGTGTAAAGAGTACACTTTTGAATTTCTTGACCATTAAACTTTACCGTGACGATATACTCGCGTACCTACTTATATACAACACATCAAATTGTCAAAAAGTAAAGCAAAGTCAGTCACGTTATTTGTGTAAAATAAATTTTCTAGTAATTACCCAAATTGACCTTCAGTTATTTCTTCACAGCAACATGATTTTTTACTTATAAAATTACTAGTTAGTTCGCCCGAGGCGGAACGTTTAGGCAAATAGTGATCGTACAAAAATTATAAAAACATCTTATAACTGGTATTTAATATCACGTTAGTGTAAATATATCGCAAGTATAAAAATAAGTATTGCAATAGAGTAATATTTTTGAACGGATTTTTTTTGAGACTCCTTTTGGAAGTTTATTTTGTTTAAGATTTTGTTTCTTTTTTGTTTTAAGGTGAAACGTTTCACTTTGGCGGGAAAATCAAATTTCAAACAGTTTTTTTGTCCTTGTAGCTAGGCCGGGTAATTATTGTGAAATGGCATAGTGTTCGCGAAAATTGTTGGTCGTTCTTTACATTATCATGTACAGCTATTAATCAGTTACTCACCATATTACTTACATTTGTCAATAAACCGTTTGAAACAGCAAAAATTTGTTTATTGACCAATGTATGTAATGATGTGCATAAGAGATAAATAGCTTTACGTGAGTTTGTAAAGAATAATAATCAATTTTCGCAAACATCATGATCGTTTACAATAATTACCCGACCTAGCTACAAGAACAAAAAACTGTTTGAAATTTGAATTTCCCGCCAAACGTGAAACGTTCGACCTTAAGATTATGGTATTATTTTGTTTCTTTTTTTTACGTACAATTAAGTAGAAAAATAAATGGTAAAAGCAAAGTAAAAATTAAGAAAAAATAGTAATTTTTCCTAAAAATATATAATAGCTTTTACACGGGAATTACTCACGTAAGATTAGGCCGGTTACTACGACTATAGTCAACCGGCCTAATTTTACGTGAGTAATTCCCGTGTAATATAAATAAAATGTGTGAAAACCACGTCAGTTTCCATACTAAAATATATCATAGCTATTTTTGTATAAATTATCATACAAAAATTAACTATAATATTTTTTGTAAATGTTTCGGACTGCCAGAGCGGGCACTAAAAATCGACTCCGTTTAATGGTTGGCATTCTGAAAACCCGTACGAAGCGCTGTGATTCCACTTTTAATATGCGAACTGCTAGTCTGTGGAATGCGCTGCCTGAATATATTCCCCGATAGTTACAATCTGGGTGTTTTCAAATCACGAGTGAATCGGTTTCTTCTAGGCATGCATGTTCTATTGTAGACTGCATCATCGCTTAACATCAGGCGAGTTGGTGGCCAAACGTACGAGTAAAACCATACGTAATAATTAGTAAGTATTTTTACTAGGAATTATCTTCTGTCATCATGTTTTTACATCATAATTATACTGTTTTTTTTTATGTTTGATACCTCATAACTTACTACTGGGTGAACCGATATTGATTTTTTTTTTAAAGCTGTTGCTTCCCGTGTGGTCACATTTCAATTTGGTCCAGTTTTGATATTTTTACGAAGTCGGTATTCAAATATTGGTAATTATTTGCGGAGGAGATGAAATCCATCGTATAGAACGCATCTTCGCTTATCAGAAGAGATGGTAGTCAAACGCAAGGCAATAAAATAAACTCTGTCTGAATGCGAGCTCTGCCATTAATACAAGCCATTGAAATAATTAGTTGTTATTCATTTCATTTATATTTTCATTTTATTTCATTTTTGTTGTTAAATTAGTTGGTATTGAAAAACCCGCCGTCGCCTAATGCTCACCTACCTTTTTTTTTCTGAGCAAAGGGGTATGCTGAAAACCAGCCCTGCGTGACCTTTCGGGACCTCACAGCACGGCGCTGAGCATACCCCTATTGCAAAACATTGTTTTTACCTTATGTACCTATTCATTGTTTTTGGCAATAAAATAAATCTTATTTCTTATTCTTAATGAATTGTCTATTCAACGCCTAAACAAACCTACTATTCGTTTTTACTAAAACATTTTATAATAAAAGGAAGGACTGACTTAATCACAACTTGGACTTCAAACTTTCTACAATAGTATTGTATTAAAACAATGCCTTGTACAAGTCAAGTTTATAACGTATCCTGAGCGACAATGGTTAAGAGTGGACGTCATATTACTCAGTAATTATGTGGAAATTTAATTATAGTACACTAGCTACGCTTTGCGGTTTTACCCACGTGGTTATTCCCTTAGAAACTATTTTTTTTCGGGATATAATCTAAAACAATTCACTCTCTGAATGGACCCTCAGAATACAGAAATTCTGAGAAGGGATCCTTTACACCAAAAACACCACTGACCGTCAATCAATTAAAATATTTACAAGCTATTCTTAGCTAAATTATCAAAATAATCCTAAGCTTATACACTAAAAATGTATCTACACTAATATTATAAAGAGGAAAGATTTGTACCTATTTTTGTATGTTTGTAATGAATAGGCTCCGAAACTACTGAACCGATTTGAAAAATTCTTTCACTGTTGGGAAGCTACACTATCCCCGGGTGACATAGGCTATATTATATTTTGTAGCGAGGCCGAAGGCCGAGCTTACACTCGTGCGAAGCCGGGGCGGACGGCTAGTATATTATAAAATGCTTATTGTCTACTTTATAATTAAAATATTATCTAAACTATTCTAAACTAAACCTAAACTTATATTCCTAAGTCTTGTCCGTCGCGAACATTCCTGATCTTCCAACTATTGCCCAAAAAATCACGTCGATACATTGTTCTATGGCGACGTGAAGGAGGAACAAACAAACCAACAAATACATTTACGCATTTATTATAATACTGGGGCATCACGGCTACGGCTATAACACTAACCGCAGGCTCGAATTAGAGCAGTTTGCAAAATCACGCGAACGCGAACCTTAACGTGCCGAGATACGGTTTGCGTTCGCGCAACTAATCGCAATCACCTAAACTGAATCGTTTATAACAGGTAGCCGTATGGTTTAACCCTCTACCCTACAGGAACCGTATTTTTTTGGAAAAGTAGTCTATGTTTAAATCAGGTTTTAAGCAGTCTCCATACCAAATTTCATGCAATTCCGTTCAGCCGTTTTACCGTGAAAAGGTAACAAACATACACACTTACAAACTTTCGCTTTCATAATTTTACTAGTGCTTGTTGTCCGCGACTTCGTACACGTATATTTTCATATAAACTTACAACCCTTTTTTCCTCCCTTTCGCAAAATATAGCCTATACTTACGAGTAAATCTGGTCATAGCTAAGCATATTCGTGAAAACCGCATTTAAATCCGTCCAGTGGTTTAAGAGATGTGCGTGTACAAACAAACAGACAAAAATTCTAAAAACGCCCTGTTTTTTTTTATATCTTGCAATTACAGATTTTTTTTATCTATACGTTTTTATTAGGTATATGCATAGATAGTGTTTATTTGTACGCAATGATCTTTGGGCGACATTGAAGACAAGACATTGACTCGTCTGAATCTTGGTAAAGACCGGGCCAGCCACTGGAGCAACTGTGCCAGCGCCCCAGAGCCTCACTCCGATATTTCAAGGAGTTGGGTTGGCTCGGGTAACTGCTGGTAGGGGGAAATGCACAATAAACCCCAAGCGGGACGTCAGTGCAGGACTTATCGCCCCCATCTCGAATATGAAGACCGGGCCACTGGCACTACTTCAATGGTACCAACCAACATATTGGAGCCAAGATGTCTACTTAGAGCCGTAACAGACGGGCATGGCTGACGTCAACCACCTCAACCAACGAGAGAAAAAAAGAGGGAAATAATGTTCTCACTCTTTCTCTCCCGTTGGTCAGACGGCAGCGGTTCGTGGTTTGTGGTTAGATGCGTCTGTTACGGCTTTTATAGTAACACGTCGTCGACTTAGTGACGTACTTGAGAGCGATTCGACGTAGTAGAAATTTCGACAAATAGCGCTATTTTCAAATACTTGATACGAGTAT
Organism: Agriopis leucophaearia; assembly: GCA_949125355.1. Lineage (NCBI taxonomy): Eukaryota > Metazoa > Arthropoda > Insecta > Lepidoptera > Geometridae > Agriopis > Agriopis leucophaearia. Next base: position 886,527 of record OX421289.1, on the reverse strand, counting down.
ACTGGAACGCAAGAGTTCGTGTGCATATCTTTATTTTTAAGATCTTATCGAGGACAGAACAATAGCGAGCGCCGAAAAAGACGAAAAAAAAGCCTTAAAGTTATTTATTTTCTATGATATCACCAGTTTTACCATCATATGAGTTGTTTGACCTAAAATTGTCAATTCGATCTAAGATTGACCCCTAAAATTTGATCCCTTTGTCCCAGTTGTGACCCATTCAGTGATCATTGTAAAAAAAGAAGTTTTGTATTATAAACAATTTACTGCGCATTGTCTGCAACGGGCTTTGGTCTTAAAAATTAGTTTATACTTTATAATTAGTAAAGTAGGAAAAGGCCTTTTTAAATTTTGGTTTGAGGGTAGGATTAATACATACAGACTTATTTTGTATTGAAAAAAAATACGGTACTAGGATAACGGGTAAAATCACGGAGCGTTGGTAGTGGTAAATAAGATTTGCCAGACTAGACACAAAAAAGTGTTAATCCAAATTTGACAATCAGACATGTCATCATATTTGCCATATTTGGCACTCAGACAGAAAACACATAAAATATAATTTTTTTATTTGAATTTGTTATGTTACTTTAAAACTTTAAAGGCTTTAACGTTGTTGCATGATGTCACTTTCCAGGGTTCCGCAGTATTATAAGAAACCCTTATAACTTCGTTCTGTCTGTCCGGTGGGTCCGTATTAGGGGTGACTCTGGTATATGTAATGTAGGTGTTTTTTAGCTACACCCCTTCGTGTTGCTTATCTTTGGATAGATCTTTTAAAATTAGAGGAAAAATTCTTTTTTTAATTGAAAGGATACACTTTCAGAATAATCTCATAGAAATTTTATGAAAATCGATTAAGTCGTTTGACTTTTTAATCAAAATAACAGGAAAATTTTGTTACTTGAATGATAATAAGCATTCAAGTAACCGAATTTGCCCACTTAATACTAATTTTGTGATGTCCTTTTTTATCATTAATAATTAATTAAATAAAATAATTAAATACCTGGTACATTATTGTACACACGGTCATCTGACCCCAAACTAAGCAAAGCTTGTAATATGGCTGCCAGAGACTGATATATCGTACGTACATATATATTTTAAATACATACTTAACTAGATATTAACACCCAGACATAGAACAAACACAAATGTTCATCACACAAATGTGTGTCCTAGGTGGGAATCGAACCCACGCCCCCAAGCGCAGAAGGCAGGTTAACCAACTAAGCTAAAGGAGCTGTCAAATTATTTAAAGTTTGTTGAAAAGTGCTTCCACTAGCCACAGTTACTGTCCTTTGAACTCGCACAATCACTCGGGCAGTCTAATCCGGGCATAGCCATACATTATTGTATAATAATACCATTATTCAGTTTTATATCGTCTGATTATATGTACTTTTGTAGATGTTATGTCTATTATTCTTTTATGTAACAGTGTTTGGCTTATATTAGTGACGTTCTGATAATTTTTAACTGCCAAGACATTATTTAATAATAGATAGGTATGGTATTTCCGTTTTAGAATTTAGCTGAAACTAAACGCTTCTCGGTTTTTACTGAAATGTTGATTAAGTTTTAAGTTAGCATTTTTAGGCTAGTAACGTTCAGCTGTATATTTAAAAAAAAACGTCGCAAGTAAAAAAAAACTTTAAAATCGCTAATCCTGAAGATGCTGGTAAGGATAATGGGAGAAACTATACAAATTATAGCATTGTCATCGGTCCTTGATAAGTGTGCAAATTTTCAAATCAATCCGTTGTTTTGAAAGGGGTGAAAACACAGACTAGGTATAGCTACTACGTAGCCCAGACTTGTAGTAACGATTATTTCCAATGGAAAAAATTCAGTCAAATACCTGAGGGGTGGCGCAGGCGATTATAGAAAATCTTTGGGTGAAAATCACATTCAAAAAATCCGTTACATAGATGTACACACATTATATTTTTAAGGCTGTTTGGTCTTCCTTTGAATTAAAAAAAATAAATACAAATAAAACATTTACAAAACGTACGTATACCCTAATAATTAGGTTTCCAATTACGGTACAGTGGTTTGATCTTAAGTTCAAAATTCTGAGTGGCGTTGAGCTGTTATGGGTAAGCATGAAGAGCCATGAGGCGAGCGACTTCGCTCGTCTCGTCACCCAATAATATAAAAAAAACCTGTCCACTACCTTTTTATTTAATTGCGTCAAAATCGGTGCAGTTGTAAAATACCTATTTATTTCGCGTTCATAATTTTATGTCAAATGTGACGGCGTAAAATAGGCCAATAGCGTGCCACCTGTGTTTTTTCTGACCAATCCAAGCGTGTCCTAGAAAGGTGAAATCAGAATCCATCAAATCAGAAATGAAGACAGAATCATTCATTATAAGTGCGTATGTACATGTATGTATGATTTTCACTATAATTATGTGACTACGTTACACAGATGTGCGATTAAATGACACATCAGTACCTGTGTTTGTAACACAGCGGGCAGCAGACGATAAAACTTATTTTTAGACATTTCATTAGCAGCGAATAGTTAGATATAAATAAAAAAAAAGTAAAACTGTTAAGTAAGTAGATATCTATTTGATTAAAAGTATAGATAGATTTTTAAAATGCGTTAAAGAGTAAAACAGGTGAATAGAAACCACGGGGTGAATAGAGACGGAACTTAAAAAAGGCATTTCTTAAAAATGTCAAAACCATTATAATTTTTGACAAAAACATGATTTATTTTGTAGCCTTTAAAATTATACGGTAAAAAAAATTTAAGTTGCGTTTCTATTCACCCCATTTCTAAGTTTTTTACATTTCCATACCAATGTGAAATGAACCAAATCCTGAAATATTAATAGTTTTATTTACATGAGGATTTTTTAATTTTTAAAATACTTAAGTTAAAACCTAAACCTACTGAAAGATAAAACACTTAAATGAAAAAGAAACTAGTATAAAAGTCAAGTAAAGGTGGAATTAAAAGTGTCCAAAATGCTGGCCAAAAATAAGCATTTTTTGGCCAAAGTAGGTGCCAGCATTCTGGTTACCAGTTGCATCCACCAAACATTTGGCTAGATCCATACATAATGCATTAGTGGCTGGTTCTCACGGTGTCTCGACCTCAAACGGCCCAAATATGTTTCAATATTTGTGCTGTTTAAGGTTAATATTTATTTTTGGTCAAAACCATTGTAATTTTAGACAAAAACATGATTTATTTTGTAGCCTTTAAAATTATACAGTAAAAACTTTTTAAGTTCCGTTTCTATTCACCCCATTTCTAAGTTTTTTTTTTAGTTTTTATACCTATTGGAATTAGTAGCTGATAATCAAATATCTCTATATAGTATCTAGTGTGCAAACACTACTTAAGGTTGCCTGGAAGAGATCGCTTATAGCGATAAGGCCGCCAATTGTTTCACTAGTTTTTTAAGTTGTTTTTTATGTACTTTTATAATTTTTGGTGTGAACAATAAAGAGTTTTCAATCTATCTATCTACTGTGTTCCGGATTGAAGGGCAATGTTTCCAGCGAAATTATAGCGCACACAGAGATTTGACATCTTATATCTCGGGGTGACGAGCGCAGTGCATTGCCATCCAGGGTTTTGAACTGTTGAAATTCGAAATTCTGAGTGGCGTTGAACTGTTATGGGCAAGCGTGAAGAGACATCAGGCGAGCGACTTCGCTCGTCTCGTCACTCAGTATCATTAAAAAAAACATTATATTACAGCATTCAATATTCATATTTACTAAGATTATATAAACATGCAGTTTTAATCATGCTTGACCTATTAACTGACTTTTACCAACAAAAACTATTTCCTTTCGTGTTGGAAGTACTTCCTCGTATTTCATTTCCACAGGAAAAACTTGTTATGTCCGGTACCCGTAATCGTAGGAAGTTTTAAATTCACCAATTGTAGCTAGAAGCCGGTCGTGATGGATCAGCAAAGTTGGACAAACTCGACAACTCAATTGTAACTCAGTTAGTGTAATTTTAATTTCCAATCAGTTAAAGTTGATTCAATTAGCTAATGACTTTAATTATGTTTCTCAAGCATGGTATTTAATGTATCAATCATTTGAAGAACGCACATTGATGAAAATTGACTGTTAGGTGTTAACCTTTTAAATAATTGACGGCCAATTTCGGTTTCCTCTCAAAATACGTCCGCATACATACGAACATACATACAGTCAATACATACGGACATACATTTTTATATAAATATATATATATATACAGCAACATATGAATTACTTGATACTATTTGCGATATTGTTCTAAAGAAAAATCCCATCCGGTTTTTTTTAATGCCATAGTTGGCAAACAAGCAGACGGGCCGCCTGATGGTAAGCATTCACCATCGCCTATGGATACTTGTAACACCAGAGTCATCACAAATACGTTGCCGACCCTTTATGACTGTTAACTCGCCTTTTAAAGAACCCCATGTTGTAGCGTCTCGGAAACACCGCGGAAGGTAGCTCATTCCACATTTTGTCTTGATATATTTTTTTGTGCGAAAGAAAACTGGAACATTACAAAACATCAAAGTTGTATTTGTTTTGTATTGGTTAGAGTACCTGATAGATACGTATGGTAAGTGCAGTGAATAGCTCGTTGAACGGATAGATTTCACGTAGCGCTGCGCAAGAGTCGATCTACCGACCATTGTGTGCGCACGCAATATTTTAGTGTAGGGCGACCACGCGCTGGAGAGTTGCAGGACAACTTAAACAGAAAACAAAAGAAAATCTATACATGAGTCAAGTTTTTTTTAGCTCTGGCATATCAAAGATATGCTGTGCATTGTAAAAATTGGATTGAACGTAAATTGTAATCCCTTTTGCTGGGGTTTGAAATCAGATCAGAAAAATAAGGAAGATATTTATTTACGTATAAAGGCCTGTATTCTGTGTATTTTTTTTATTATTATACGTCATATAAAAACTGATCATAAATAGAGTCAAAATTTAATATCATATAATGACACGTAATTAATTATTATATTAATTGTTTCCTTTATATTAGTGTTAGTCTTTAGGTAGGTATATATTTATAGGATAGCAATGGATCTGTGGGGGGATTGGTGGTATCAAATGGCAATCGTCCTCCCACAGATCAAGACAAGTGATACACGTTTGAAATATTTCGTGTAATTTTTATTTTATTTATAGCGTTTGTAAATTAAATTGTAAATAAAAGATTTTTTTTAATATGAAATCAAACTGAAAAAATGAAATTTGTTCCTATATGAATAGGTTATAAGGTTAGACAGAGAGCGCGCTATAGCACGTTATGTTATGACGTCAAGCCGTGCGTGCGCCGTACAAATACTGTAACGCCTGCTTTGCGCGAGGGGGACAGAGCATCCGCTCAATACGCTCAATATAATGTGGGATAAATGACTCTCCATCCTCCCCGGACTACGAACGTGGTAGAACCGTAAAACGACAGGGAAGCGATGCATAACTGACTTGCATGACGATGCATGATTGACTGCCCCGGTGGCTCAGTTGATAGTGAAACTATCTTCTGTGCTTGGGGGCGTGGGTTCGATTCCCACCTGGGACAAACATTCATAATGATGATCATTTGTGTTTGTTCTATGTCTGGGTGTTAATATACATTTAAGTATGTTTTTAAAAATATATAATTATGGATGTATATCAGTCTCTGGCAGACATATTACAAGCTTTGCTTAGTTTGGGTCAGATGACCGTGTGGGCAAAAATGTCCCAGATATTTATTTAATTATACTGTATGGCAAGCGATACTATTATTGTTTCCTATCGGTGCTAACATTGTACCTAGGCCAATGGCCGTGTTTTCTGTGCATTTGGTAGTATACCAACTGGAGCACTCTATTTTATTCCTTTTTTTGATGTGATAACTTCTTTAAGCGCGTTGAGCACTTTTTTAGTGAACAAAAATCATGGAACTCGCGTCATCGTCACGCTGTACCGTGTATTTTAAAACAGCGTCATCTCTTGTAGAATAGGTGAATTACTTGTACTTAAGTTTACTATTACTTAAGTTTTCACTTCTGACGTGTAATTCTATGACTGATGCGTTTTTTTTTTTTTTAAGCTGTTAATCGAGTTTCCAAAGGTTGGCAACGGATCTGTGATGCCCCTGGTATAACATTTACAGGTATCCATAAGCGACGGTGATTGCTTACCATCAGGCGGCCCGTCAGTTTATTTATCACCTATAGCATAAATAATGCATTACTATGATAAAAGTATTATTCTTTCAAGTATTTTTTTACATTATATTATGAATTAAATTCGCATTAGCTTATTATATCTAATCATGCAATTACAATCAACTTACAAGAGGTCATCGTTCACTGCATCACTTGACACCAGACTGCGCCGAGTTTTCACCCGCTATTCCATAGAAACTATACTGATTTTCGGAATATAACGTATTGTCAGCAATCAGCATGTTGATCCAAGATATAAGTTGCCTTAATTCAAAATATCATTAAAATCAGTTCAGCAATATGCAATTGAGTAGATACACGTTTACACATACAGATTTCCCGCTATCCGTAAAAAAATACCTGTCAATTTATTGCTCGTAATCGACCCAGAAATGAAAGTATTTTATCTCTCCATAGTTTGACATTTACGCCATCGACATATTCAGTTTTATCGATTATAAATATTCATTTACAACAACTGGGTCACATTAAAAACTGACTTCAAACATATATGAAAAATATGTGACCATAAAATTTGAAGGATGCCCTCGATTTCCAGGAATCCCATCATCAAATCCTGATTTGCTAACAATGGGACCAAATTGGAAGTATATTTATTTATTTATTTACTTAATACTTTATTGCACACTTACAAACTAAGTACAATGCACAAATGGAGGACTTAATGCTAAACAGGATTGATATATTATTTTGTTCGGTATATTACCGAACAAAAGTTTTTTTTAATCTGTCAACAATTGGCAGAGATATTGGTGAACATACATTAAAAAAATACAGTGGAACATAGAACCGTCCGCCTTTTTCGTCGGTTAAAACACTTTTCCCAATGGTAAATGCCCTTGTCGATCGATAAAATACCTTAATTTCACAGCAGTGTTGAGTCAATATGATAAGCGATGACCACAAACTAGTATAACTTGAAAATCAACTAGCCGAGTCACGTGAGCTTGCTTAACTGACCTTCGCGCCATTCTAAATCCACAGACTAACAACAGGGAGGACACAATACTCGCCCGCGCGTTGCCTTCTGCAGTCCAATACTCTAGTCTTACATAGTCTGTTGGCCAAGAAAGTGCTCCCTAGAAATTCATTGGTCATTTTGCGATTTGTGTTTTGCGTTTGGTGATTTGGGTTGGTGTTTTGATTATTAAGACAAAGTTCAAGCTCTAAATACAAACAAAAAAGTTTTGTTTTTAGGGTTGGTGTTTTGTTTTTGGGGTTTAGTGTTTTGTTTTTCAGGGTTTTATATTGTTTTTAGGGATTCGGGTTTTTGTAGTGCTTGGGGAGTATCGGTTACTTATTGGCTACTAGTTGTTTTGTGTTTTGTTGTTTGTTTTTTAGCTGTAGGTTTTTGAGAAATTGTAATTAAATAAATAATAAATGTAATAGGTTGTTTTTGGGTGATATTTATTACCTAAGTTTTGTATTTAACCATAAGAGTATAGAAATGTGTACTAATATGGCTTGGTGTATTTTTTTATTTGGGTTACGTGTTTTTCGTAGGTAATTAATTAAAACTTCGAATTTTTATTTTCACATACAATAAAAAGGAAATAATAATTATATAATAATGCTAACATTACAGGTTAAAAATAACATACTTTCTTTGAGTGGTTGGTTGTTCATGGATTTATATTTATTAACCATTTTCTTTTTTGTTAAAAGAAACGTATTGCTCATTTCGAAATTTATTGTTACAGGCATAATAATTGAACTCAAAAACTAGAATAAATGCAAGAACCTGTCCAAAACCAAAACGGGGTTGCCCAAACTATCTGGAAATTTATCAAAGATTTTTTTTATTTATATTTTAAATTTGCGCTCTACGCGGTCGCAATCTACATCCTATTTTACTATTACGATTATTATTTGGGTTAATAAGTGTTATTATTAATTATTATTATTTTAATTAATAGTGTGTATTGCATTTGAAGTGTTTTAGAAACAGACAATGTGAACTAACTGTGAAATAAAGTGCAAAGTGAAATTTCATGTTTTAAAAACTGGATAAGAGTGATTCCAGTGTCATCACAGGGAGATTTTTGGTAAGTTTGTATAATAATTATAATTATTATTGTATTTATTATTTTTTATCATTCATCATCAGCCACAAGACGTCCACTGTTGAACATAGGCCTCCCCCTTAACCTCCACACTGAACGACATTCTGTCATCTGCATCCACTGGATGCCCGCGACTCTCACAATGTCGTCGGTCCATCTAGTGGGAGGTCTACCTACGCTGTGTCTTCCGGTTCGCGGTCTCCACTCAAGAACCTTTCTTCTCCATCGGTCATCTGTTCTTCGAGCGATGTGGCCTGCCCATTGCCACTTCAACCTGCAAATTTTAATAGCTATGTGACTCTGGTAACTTTTTCGAATATCCACGTTCCGGATTCTATTTCGTTTTAGCTCGATATTGATAACGGCAACATGTAGACGTTTGAAATATTCACAGAATATTGAGTTATATTATTCACTTTGAAAATAAATAATTAAATTAAAATAAAACTAATATTTAAGAGTGGGCTCCAAAAAACAAAAATATTTCCAGCGAAATTACAAGGCAAGATTTGACATCTTATATCTCGGGGTGACGAGCGCAGTGCATTGCCATCCAGGGTTTTGAACTGTTGAAGTTCAAAATTCTGAGTGGCGTTGTGCTGTTATGGGCAAGCGTGAAGAGCCATCAGGCGAGGACTTCGCTCGTCTCGTCACCCAGTATCTTTAAAAAAAAAGTTTTTTTTTGCTGTTTTTATAGATAATGGTACGAAACCCTTTGTGCACGATCGTCCGACTCGCACTTAGCCGGTTATTTGATATTATTATATGCAAAAATCCTGTCACCTCGATTATATATATTTTGTTATCATTATGAGTGATGTGTATAATATAATTTTGTAATTATTTTAAAGATTTGAGGGTAAGTTCGACAAAACAAGCGTCAGGCATGATGTAGGCCTGATGCGTTAGTACCTGCCACACCTTACCATATCTCTTTTGTTAGTCTTATCTGACACTAGCGACCCGCCCCGGCTTCGCACGGGTATATGTTTTATTATATATATAAACTTTCCGTGAAAAATTATCTAACTGATAGTGAAAACCGCATCAAAATTCGTTGCGTAGTTTTAAAGATCTAAGCATATATAGGGACGGACAGACAGAGGGAAGCGACTTTTTTTTATATTATGTAGTGAAGTGATACAAAACCTCACTAAATTAAATGGAAAATAATAGTTATCAAAACCGTGCCAATACTTAATCAATTAACTAATACACACTTTTAAAACACTCAATAAAGTACCTAAACTGGGAACCTGACATTAGGTGACGTAACTGTCACCGAGGTCGGCCAATCGATTAAACATCGATTAGATTCGGAATCGATAACTTTCGATCGACTCGCTTCGTAATCGGATGGAATTTGTTTAGTAATTGATCGAGTTGGTTTGTCGCAAATGTTGGCAATAGTGTGTCGAAAATGTATCGATTTTAATCGGGCGTCTAATTAAGCTATTTGTACCCCCGAATTCTTAGATGTAACCTTAATTCAACAATATTATGTTAGCCTGTATCATCCCACTGCAAAGCAAAGCCCTCCTTTCTCTCCTTCCACTCGTCTCTGTTTTCGGCATTTTGGGTCCAGTCTTTCAATTAGGAGTCCAGTTCATCCCTCCACGTCCGTCTAGGCCGTCCGGGAGGTCGTTTTCCATCCTGAGGAAGCCACTGTGTTGTGGTTTTAGCCCAACAATCCAACATTCAACTGATATGACCGGCCCAGTCCCACTTTAGGCAAGCGGCAAACTTGGTCATTGACAAAGTTTCAGAAGTCTGCTTTTGGAGTATGCCAGCGAGCCATGGAGCGCAGTATCTTAGGAGTGAAACTTAATTCAACAAAAAATATAAATGCCATTAATAATAAAACCCGCCTAGTGAGAGTCGGACTCGCGCACTGAGGGTTCCGTACCACCAAACAATACAATAAATAACAATTATAAAAACGGACTCAAAATTAGTAAAATGTGCCATTTAAGGTTCGGTGAAAGAATGATGCGATCATCCAAGTAATGAAATTACCAGTTATATCTTGGTAATGAACAGAAATTTGTCACCGACTCACACTTGGCCATTATTTATTATTTGTTGTTATACTTTAGAGTGTGTACTATAATGAAAACCCCGTTGGCTCAGTTGATACGAGTAGTGTACCTGCCTTCTGCGCTTGGGGGCGTGGGTTCGATTCCCACCTTGGACAAACAGTTGTTCGATGAACATTTGTGTTTGTTCTATGTCTGGGTGTTAATATCTATTTAAGTATGTATTTAAAAACATATATGTATGTATATCAGTCTCTGGCAGCCATATTACAAGCTTTGCTTAGTTTGGGGTCAGATGACCGTGTGTGCAATAATGTCCCAGATATTTATTTATTTATTTTTTATTTAATAGTCGCGGTGCGGTTGAAAAATTCGTTGTTCATTCAGATTGGTTCAATACACATTTTATCGGTTTAATAGATCGGTTTTTAAATAAAATTAACTGAAAAAAAAACATTTATGGAAACAAAATTGCGTATTTACAAATTTTGAAATTTATATTTATTTTCTGTATAGGCTTTCGTTTGCCGTTCTTTTTTTGCTGCATGAAAGAACCAAATAATAAACATAGTTTTGCATTTATAATATTAAGCATGGTTGTGTCTCTTTCATTCTCATTCTCTGTCAATAGGAGTAAAAGAGAAAGAGTCTCACAAACAAACCATTTTTCCCCTTCTTTAAATTTCGTAGCTAAAGAAGTAAGTGGCCTTCAAACTACGGTCCTCACACGCAAGGTTACATGCCGGACGTAAAACGACTGTTTTGTTAATTAACAACTTAACTTGAGGTTAAATAAAATTAAACGGAATGTCTGGTATGCAGAGACAGTGGAATAATTACAGTTATAAGATTATTAACGGGATATTCACCGTGGTAAGGTTGTGGAAAGAGCTCCCGATATTTCGACGCAGTTAGGTACATGCACCATGTTCACGGGAAGACTGAAGAACTGGTTGAACAGTTCAAAGTTTGGTCAAAATGTTACATCTTTTGCTGCAAAAGACTAAGAAAGATATAGTTTTTTGTAACAAAAGACGTATCATTGTAAAAAAATATAAGAAAAACCACAAACTTTGACCAGCTTTGGTAGGTTTTTAAACGTCTGCTACGTTCAAAAACCTACCAAAACTGATGAACTGTATCTATATACTTCAGTGAAAAATTAAAAGAAAATGTTTTCTTTCAGTTTTTTATAAGTCTATCGGCGCCAGGAAGGAGGGGGAGGGTGCGGGTTTAAAAGCCCCCCCCCCCCTCCTTCCTGGCCCCTTTCGAAATATTTGAAAACGTATTGTAATATTAGTGTAGATGTAGATAAAACTAGATGCAGATTAGTGTAGCTTTAGATTAATTTAGCTGTAGATTAGTGTATCTATAGATAAGTGTAGCTTTAGATTAATTTAGCTGTAATATATTTCAGTGATATATTAATTTTTTTTTTTTCATATCGTTTTTTACGTCTGTGGGTGCCAGGGACGGAGGGATGGGAGGGGGGTTGAAACCCTTTCGAAATATTTGAAAACTTATTGTAATATTAGTTTAGATGTAGATAAAACTAGATGAAGATTAGTGTAGCTTTAGATTAATTTAGCAGTAGATTAGTGTATCTGTAGATTAATCTAGCTTTTGATTAATTTAGCTGTAGTTTCGTGTAGCTTTATATTAATTTAGCTTTTGATTAGTGTAGCTATAGATTAGGTTTACCTTCATGATCTACATAATGTAGTCAATTATTTTGTACCATTCTCTAAATTAATCTGACAGGACTAAAATTATCGTCTTCTCTATTAATTTCAATACATCAAACCATGTTTGGTTTGATGTATAGAAAAGAATAGAAATGAAATTAATTAATGATGTTTTGTCTGCCTGGGGAAGTACCACACCTTTGCCAGTTATTCAACTGCCAAGCAGTAGTGTGGAAACACTACTGTGTTCCCGATTGAAGGGCAATGTTTCCAGCGAAATTACAGGGCACACAGAGATTTGACATAATATATCTCGGGGTGACGAGCGCAGTGCATTGCCATCCAAGGTTTTGAACTGTTGAAGTTCAAAATTCTGAGTGGCGTTGAGCTGTTATGGGCAAGCGTGAAGAGCCATCAGGCGAGCGACTTCGCTCGTCTCGTCACTAATACTCGTACACTCAGTATCATAAAAAAAGAAGAAAGAAGGCAACACTTAAATGGTTTTTCAAACCATTTGTCAAGTCAAATTTAGTTTATTTTAGAGAATGGAATGACAGAATTGACGTTATTGTAAGGTAGATTAGATATCACAATAGTACGTTTATTGCACATGTCTAGGACCCAAGTGGGACGACCAATTTATGTAACCACAATACACAATAGCAATTTTGCAATTCTCGAGCGACTGCATAGGTATATGAATCATAGTTTTTTTTTTGTTGTTGTTTCACCTCTAGTTCCCCCAACATAAGCCGGGGACATGTCAAGCTGAACTTATTGCTTACGCAGTTTCCTGTATTGTTAAAATTAAATTAGCCAGATTAGGTAGCCATTATGATGCAATATTATCACGAGAATAATATAACATGAATAGATAGGGTTAATAGTTAAAGTAGATTATTTTTATTTTATTTGTATTTTTATTTATTTATTAGATATAGTTAGTAGTTAGTAATAATATTTTTTTTGTATTTTTTTTTGTGTAAGTATGCAATAAATTGCATTTTTTTCCTATATAAATATACCTAAATTGGTACAGTACAATACACTTCACATAAGTTAAGCATTTTAATTTATTTTTTTCGTTTTTGTGTAGCTTTCTTAATTGATATACCCTCATTATCAGATAATAAATATATCAAAAATGAAGTTAGCATGGTGGAATCATAGATGTGCCATAGGCTTTGGAGTTTTTAATCAGAAACTTTACCTTATTCATAAAAACTTAACTGACCTTACTTAACCTTAATAAGATTAAATAACCACTATACCCCCCCCCCCCCTCGCCGCCACTGACGTGGCTTACAGTACACACAAGCAAATTATGACATATGCGCGATCAAGTTAGGTATATTATCTTTGGTACAGTAAAGGACTGGAAGGTGACAAAGACTACTTTTTATCCCAAAAAAAAATACACTTCTCTTAGGAATGTTTATGTTTACGCCGGAAAAGCCGCGCGGTGTAGCTAGTTTCTTATAAAATGCATGCAGAAAATATTTATTTCCACTTTATACTAACAACTGCACAAAACGTGTGACGCCAAAATCCTATAAAAAAAGTTATGGCGCCAACGTGAAAAAAACAACGCCTTATTCTATTACTAGCTGCGCTCCGCGGTTTCGCCCGCGTGGTGATGAAAATCGGTGATGATGATGAAAAATTGCATATGTGGTAATCCAGGACATAAGCAATGTATATTCCAAATTTCATCGAAATCCATCCAGCCGTTTCTGCGTTATTGAGTAACAAACATCCATCCATCCATACATCCATCCATCCAAACTTTCACATATATATTTATTTATTTATTTTTATTTCCAAACTTACAACTACCTTTACAGGTAGTACTAACTATATTAGTGTGATGTACGTACATCCTTTTCCTTATTGTATTATTTAATAACATGCTAGCTGCACCCCGCGGTTTCAGCCACGTGGATTACTCATAACATCAGCTATCTGCCGGTGCAAGACTCTTCAAAATCGGTCTAGCCGTTTTGGACTCCACATATATACATACACATATCGATTTTTATATATTAGAAAGAAGATGGTACAGAAGCGAGGTCATTATCTGTTGACCTTTTGGAAAAACTCAGAGTCGCACAGCGGGCAATGGAGAGAGCTATGCTCGGAGTTTCATTGCGCGATTGAAGATATTCGCCGAAACAAACAGAAAAAAACTAACATTTGCACACCGTACCTGGCAAGGACATGAGATACGTTTCCATTGTTACGATCCTGTATGCTACTTAATAATATGTATTTGCACTTACCATATTTCGACTAATAAATAATTTGATTTGATTTAAAAATCTCGCAAGAAAAAGAAGACTTGACATAATTTTATCGGTCAATGTCAAAATGCTGTCAAATATTGTAATGCAAACAAAAAACTTAGTTGCGTGTGAGCAGGTGTAAATTATTATTTCATTGGTATTACCTAGTACACAGTACAAACATGCTGGCAGTAAGGATTCTTTAATTTTATTTCACGAGGTGCTTTCAGGCATGCCTAGTGAGGAAACCAATCGACATAGCATTAGTAAATTATTATATTAATTCCAAACTTATACCTTGTAAAAATATTTCTTACTATTCATTTATTGACCGCTGTTTTATAATTTTTTATTAAGACCACAAAAGTGGGATAAACGTGTTTCCATTTTTATCGTTTTTTCACATTTTATTCTGGTTAATATATAAAAAAAACAGTAATTTGTCTTCAATCTTTCGAAATATCAACGTCCTAAAATGACCACATTTTTCAAACATAAACAGATTTTTTATATCTTAAACAAAATGCGCTCACGAGATCTCTGCACCTGGTATTCTGGCCAGCTATGCCAGAAGCCCTACTTTAGCTTTAACAAACATCAAAATTTAAGTTAAAGTACCGGTTAGACAAAAAAAATGTTGCACCATCTGACAAATTGTTAAATGACGTCATAACTTTAACCTTAACTGCCCACGCTTCGCTGGTTAGTGTTATTGTTTATGTTAAATGTCTGTCAGATGCATAAAAATATAATTCCAGCTGTACACATGGTGTAAATAAAATCTCTTTTGGCTTGCTACCTGGTAACTTTAACTATGCTAGTGAATACGCTGGTGCAACGTATTCGCAGTAACTGCTAGTGCGCGATATTGTTATTGTAAAATTTGTCATAAACGTTAACTTTGTCTACTACTATGGTGCAACCAAGCCTTAGTTCTCCCATGTTAAATAATATGTCCTAAGATGTCATACTGTATCTGTATAGACAGGTTGCCAAACAGTGGTTGACCTTTTAGCCTACTTGCATGTTTATATTCATAATTTTGAACAATGTCACGTACTTTTGATTGGGTTATGTAAGAAAAAGCATTATACTTACCTACTCTTCTTGAGGAAAAACGAAAACTTCGTCATAAGTCACACTAATACAGGGTTGCAAGGAGCATTTCTAGCGAGGTCCAATTTGGAAGTCATTTGAGGAGCAAAGCTGGAGTAACGTCCTGAAAACTCGGTGTACTGAATAGAGCCAAGCAGTACTTCACGGCGGACCAGCGCCTTTTATTATATAAAGCGCAAATACGGCCGCACATGGAGTACTGCTCCCATCTCTGGAGTGGTGCACCGAAGTACCAGCTCGATCCTCTTGAATCCTTACAGAGAAGAGCCGTTAGACTTGTCGATGACCCGAAGCTATCTGGCAAGTTGGAGTCGCTGAGCTTGCGCCGAGACGTTGGTTCGCTGAGCTTGTTCTACAGATATTATAACGGGGAATGCTCTGATGAACTTTTTGACCTCATCCCTCCATCCCGGTTTTACCACCGAACCGGACGCCATCGCCAGAAATGCCATCCACACATTATAGATACGTAGAAGTCTCGCACTGTTAGATTTAATCGACTGTTTCTGCCACGTACCTGTAAGTTGTGGAATGACTTACCACCTTCGGTTTTTCCTCCGAAGTATAATTTGGACTGCTTCAAACGAAGGGTGACTAGAGTCCTCAAAGGTAGGCAACGCACTGACAATGCCCCGGGTATTGTAGGTGTATATAGGCAACGTTGACCACTTACCATCAGGTGGCCCGTAGCTTGTTTGCCACTTATTCTATAAAAAAAAAAAAAACTGGCATTGGATCAACAGTATCAATGAGTTACTGTTGATCTTTTTTTTTTCGAGCGAAGTCGCTCGCCTGATGACTTCACGCTTGCCCATAACAACTCAATGCCACTCAG
Organism: Agriopis leucophaearia; assembly: GCA_949125355.1. Lineage (NCBI taxonomy): Eukaryota > Metazoa > Arthropoda > Insecta > Lepidoptera > Geometridae > Agriopis > Agriopis leucophaearia. Next base: position 870,277 of record OX421289.1, on the reverse strand, counting down.
AATATGGAACTTCAACGGTTCAAAACCCGGGATGGCAAAGCACTGCGCTCGTCACCCCGAGACATAAGATGTCAAATCTCTGTGTGCCCTGTAATTTCGCTGGAAACATTGTTCTTCAATCCGGAACACAATAGTGTATGCACACTACTGCTTAGCGGTTAAATAACTGGCAAAAGTATGGTACTTCCCCAGGCGGACCTCTGCAAAAGAGTCCTACCACTACAATCCACTACTGATCTGATCTTCATTGAGTTATCCCATTAGAGAGACCTGTCTTCGTTCAACCTAAAAGGATATTTACAAAGAGCCATTAAAAAAAAATGTTTATAAAAATGCGATAGGTGGCGTTGATGCGATATGGTTATGAAAACTGCAAATCCACAGACAAAGAATGGTCAATAAAAAACATGCCCATTCTCATAGACAGACTATATCTATCTGTCAGTCTGACACTGTCTGTCATGCTTGTTTTTGTGTTATTTTATTTCGTAGTATAGTATTTTTTGGTTATTGTTTGCTAACAAATACTTGTTTTTCCAAAACACAACACAAATTAGTAGGTACATAAGTGTACCTTGCCTAGCCGTGTTATAAAATGTCTCCTCTTCCTTGTATTGTAGGTTTCATTGATCAAAATTTTTTAAAAAAGTCTCATCAGCGCCATCTATAGATGGTTGTAGAACTATGTTCCTAGAGCTGTCAGAAAATCGCCCATTATATTATTATTATTTGATTTATAATCTCTCTAAAGTATAGCTAACAAAAACCTAACCTACTTAGTATCAAAAGAAGAAAAAAACCATTGAGTGCTAAGGTCTATGGCCGGCTTGACCGACTTTGCAGTAAGAGGTTATGCAATACAACAATGGCTGATTAACGATGTTACAGAATGATATTTATTTCCGTACTTTGTAGTGTAGATGAATTAATCTTTGTAATGGTACAATACTTGAGCGGCAATGAGGTATATAGATGGACATGCATGCATTTAACGCATGTGTTTTCCCGAAAAAATATATAAATTGTCTATTGTCAAAATTGTTTTAGGGATTGTGAAGATATAGAAAAGACATAGGGATACAGACGACACTATCGGGCGAAAAACTAGCACAAGCATTGATGTTGCCATCAATTAAGTATTAGTTGTAATGTATGTTGGCCTTAGCTACACTTTGTTCCAAATTTTCAGCAGTTATTGTGAAATGCGTTGCACCATCGTATTCAGTAGGATAGTTAAAGTTACCATGGTTGCAAGTCAGAAAATTTGAGACTAAGGCCCAGATTGTATCTCTTAGGAAACAAGGAAGCCGGCAGGTTGTTCCAATCCTTGGCCGTACGGATTAGAAACGTAGAATCGAAACGTTTGGTACGTATCCAAGGAAAGTCCACAATGTATGGGTGGTAGTAGACCGACTTCTTACTTGTCCTGTAGAAAGTGGTTGGTAGGATAAAGTGTAGCCCCGGTGCACATTCTCCGAAATGAACACAAGAATTGTAGTAGGTATGTCTTTTCTCATCATCATCCTCATCTCTCATTTCACCTTATTTTAATTTATATTTAACTTTTTAACTTTTACAGACCACTACTACAACTTGATTTTATTTCTATAATTTTAAAATTTGAAAGAAACTAACAAAAGAACACCTGGACGAGGACTAGAATGGAGCGGTCGTGCACAAACTTGATAAAAAAAACCTTGAAAGGTTCTTCTTAAATCACTTGATCTGACTTGGAGAAGTCGGCACTTGAATACTTGAAGAAGTCTTACTCCAGGAACGAGTCTTCTTCTACGCCCATTGACCCGCTGCGGGGTCCTACTTGAAGAGGTTCTTCTTCCTCCAACTCGCATCTGCACAGTTTGTTTGTACGCGAATATTTTGAAGTGGGAAGTGTTCTTTATCTTTTTTACATTTCATATCTTACTACTTATGTGAGTGAACTAAAACTCTCAAGAGTGCTCGTGTTATTAGGAACTTTAGACGTATTAAACTTGTGGACTGTGAAGTGTGTTTTTATAGTCTTACTCGTATTTAGAATAGGTAGTCCTCAACTGCTCCTCTCCCTAGTAACTGGGTGTGGCAGACGTGCTTCCGGCTAGGTAGGTCTGGCCTGGTGGTAGGCGTAGCTGGAGTCGTCTGCTTCACTACAGAATATCGCACAAGAATCAACTTAAAAATGGGCTATTCCAACGACATTCCATATCGAATAATAATAAATATCAAATCAAATTTAATTACACTGCAGTGCATTTTAGCGGCAATTATTGCAGCGTTCGCCGGGGCCGGTTTTAGAAGGCGGCGGTAATTTCTTGCGTTATGCAATACGGCGGATGTATCCATTGTTGGTTTATACGTCACTTTAATTATAATTGGTACGTCACTAATGTATATACAAAATTTAGAAAATTAAAAATTAATTTTATAATTTAATTTAAATAATAATTTATTTATAAACATTTATATATTTAAAACGTTTTATTTTTTAAAAATTTAATCAATCGACCTGTATGTAGCTTTGCTACGAATAAATATATCATTTCATTTACCTTCCAAAACAAATGGATGCATGTTATGATGGGTGAGAAGTTGTAATTTAATAATTTATTTTTAATGAATTTATTAATATTATATATTTAAAAAAAAGTATTGTGCAATGTTATTTGATTTTTATTGTGACTGTTTTGTTTTTTGTTCGTAGCTATTATTTTGACATTTTTGATCTTTTTTAACATGTAATTATTTTTCTTTATATTTGGCATTGTTTTAAGTTGTTGTAACAATGCCAAATATATGGATATTCTTCCGAAATAAATAAATAAATAATACTAATAAATATATTAAGGTTTGGTTGCACCATAGTAGTAGTTAAAGTTAAGTTTTACGACAAATTTGGCAATAACAGTAACGCTAACTTTAGCCGTTACTGTGAAATGCGTTGCACTATCGTATTCACTAGCACAGTTAAAGTTACCAAGGTTAGTCAAATGAGACCTTATTTACCCCAGATGCATAGCTGGAATTATATTTTATGCATCTGACAGATTTGACAGACTGCTAAATCTGTATAATACTTTGGTCGATTGAAAACGGATATATTTTATTGAATTCGCCAAAATTAAGGGCGATTAAATTTAAGTATACGAAAATGTTCTACCTCTAACTGTGGTAAATTAGGAGATAAATTCTGATTATTGTTTTTCACCGACTTTCCTTAAAATCTTTTTACATGAGTGATTGAGCCTATTATTTTACTACACAGGTCATTCTGCGACATTTTCGTTGTTTCCTACCGTCCTCGTATCGTCTGTAACAATGGACCCACTCTCCCAAGTTTAATCTTACCAAACCATTAGCCGCTGTCATTTCAATCTAACTCTATTTCGTTTTTAATTCCAAGTGATTGTGTCTTAACCGACCGCGATTAATGAAGGGTGATGTTGGGAAATTGGAAATTAAGGTACAGTTGCACCGTTGTTCGTTAACATTGATTAAAGTGAAATATACCTTGGAATTAAACCTTTTGTAGTGAATTTATTAATCAGTTCATGAGATACAGCCTGGAGACAGACGGACAGACAGACAGACAGACGGACAGCGGAGTGTTAGTAATAGGGTCCCGTTTTGCCCTTTGGGTAAAACCCTGAAAAACAAAACCTTAGAGGTATGGAATTTTCACAAGACATAAAAACAGTCAACATTTTATTAGAGTTCCTCGATTATTCATTCGAGACATTTTATCGATTCTACGCGATTATTCATTCGAATCATGTAATAAAGAGTGTAATGACCTTTCATAAATGTTTATTTCTTTGTTTCCAAGCTTATTTCGCATGCGTAGTTTATCAGACATCAATAATTTTATTTATTTTATTCTTGCATTGTCTGGTGACTGCGCATGAAATATCTTGCAAGAAATCAATACAAAAGTAAAAAAACACAGTCCACAGATTATATGATACTTATATTTTGAACTTCAAAAAACACTGTTTTAAACTATCACGGTTGTTCACTACAGTTATATGATTATTTACGGGATATTTACCGTGGTAAGGCTTCGACCAAAATAAAATTAATGGACGGGCCCTAAACATTGAATTTGATCAGTAAAAACGAGTCAAAACCGTCGGACATATACTTCAACACCTAATTATAATAATGTACAGTATATTTGTTACAAAAAATAGATATCGGTTTTATTTGTGTATTTACACTTCGGTAAAGCATACGAATTCATAATTTTGTCAGATGTTTCGTTATCGCGTAACAATAGACTCGTGTTTCACTTCCTACGGCTAGAGACCGACTGAAACGAAGTGAGCGCTGGCGCTCATTTTGTAATCTTCAAAATGCGCTTCTACTGGGCCCGTCCATTCATTTTATTTTGGTCGAAGTGGTAAAGCTGTGTCTTTCCGTGAATATGGTGCATGTAACTGCACCGAAATATCGGGAGCTCCTTCCATAACCTTATCACGGTAAATATCCCGTTAATAATCATATAACTTCAAAAAACGCGTTTAAATGCGTTTATTTAAAAAATAGCTTAATAACCCCGTTTTAACTAAAGGTACAGTTACATGGTATAAAACTTGTTGGCTATAATTATTCAGGGCACGTCTTGCATTACCAAAAACGGTTCAGCAATTTCTTCCCATTTCTGGCAGTGGGTTACATACTGACCTGTTAAGAGGCCAAGACCCAGTGACCTTGGTAATACCAAAAATAACCTAGATTTAATAATGAATAGGTACTTAAACACTGTTTTAAACTATCACGGTTGTTCACTAAAGTTAAATGATTATTTACGGGATATTTACCGTGGTAAGGTTGTGGAAGGAGCATCTGCTGGACGCGGGTCCTAACCACTGGATTGAATTTCATAATCCCGAAATCCTGTCCACCGAGCGTCACTACATACCAAGGCTGGTAAAGGAAACTATTGAAATCTCGAAATGCCAGAATTTCAATCGAGGTGATGGTTTTCAACTCGCTAGTGCGTAGAATCCAGTATTAGGTTGCCTTAAAAATAAAAGTCAGCGTTCAAAATGTGTTCAAAATACTATACGCAGTGATACAGTGAGTGTGTTTTGTCGAGACTTAGGTTCGAGTTCGAGTTCCAGTGATAACCGTAGCAAAAGACTAAGAAAGAGGGTAGATCGTTTTGTCTGTACCTAACTTTGAACTTTTTCACCAACCACCCGCATTCTTCTTGAACATGGTGAATATCGGGAGCTCCTTCCACAACCTTACCACGGTGAATAGGTACTTGTAATCATTTTTTAGTCGAAGTAGAAGAAGTTTGGTTAGGATTTTTAACTTTATAATAGTTATTTGTTATACAAGAGTGCAAAGTTGCTTTTTAACCGCGTGCTCAATTTTGATGGCTGAGCAAGCGAAGGATTCAAAAATTGAATCACGTGCGTAGCAAGTGTTTCAATAATTAGAATCCTGAGCGTTAGCGAGGGAATCAAAAGAGCACGAGGTGAAAAATCTTTGCACTCGAGTGCAACACACCAACCAACCCAGAGCTATGATGAGATGATGGGACCATGGGAAATCATTTTATAGGCAGACTTTATATTTTATTTTACATTGAAGTCGGTTTTTAATATGATTCACTTGTAGTTGGTAGTATTTCCGGTACGATGCACATAGAATGTCCAAAATGGTTGAACCTCACCTAGTTAGCAACAATAGGCCTACAGACATAATAATTCCATATCACGTAACCCAGAGCTACAGTTATGCAACGGACAGACAGACAGACGTGATCTGTGTACTGCAGCAGTCCTACATTGGGGACACATAAATAATATTGTGAAATGTTAAATACAGTTTTTACCCTATCAGGGCCCCGATTCTACTAAACCAATTATTTTTGAATTGTTAATGTTTTTTTTTCAAATTTGAGTTTTTGATTGTTTTGGTATAGATCAAGTGTCAAAAGTGAAAAACAAAATTGTTATTAAATTGTTAATGAATTGCCTCAAAAATAATTTTTTTTACACTTTTTGTATAGATGTGTCAAAAGTAAAAAAATTAAGGCAATGCATTAACAATTGAAAAACAATTGGTTTAGTAGAATCGGGGCCTAGGTATGTTGTCGGTAAAAGCTCAAATTTGTGGTAAAAGCCCCGGAAAAAACGATTGAACCTAAGCTTTCAAAGAATAAAGTTGGAATTTAATCGCTCAGATCGGTTCCTAATTTAGGTTATCTAATACAAATATACTTATATCAAGTGCCTTCACTATCACTTCACTACATATTTATTTATTTCAGCCGTGGTCATCCCATTGCAGGGCAAAGGCCTTCCTCTCTTCTTCCACTCCTCTCTGTTCTGTGCTATGGTGTACCAGTCTGTTGCGTGGGAGTCAAGCTCGTCCCGCCATCTTCTTCTGGGCCTTCCAAGGGGTCGTATGGCATGCGGCAGCCATTCTGTAGTGGTTCTAGTCCACAGCTCTTCTGACATTCTACTTACGTGGCCGGTCCAGTCCCACTTCAGTTTGCCGGCTTTTTCTCCAACGTCGGCGATTTGTGTTTTGGTACATACTCATTTGTGTCGTACTACAAAGAATAAAACAATGTAGCTTCCCTCTGTCTGTCCCTATATGCTTAGATCTTTAAAACTACCTATATACGCAGCGGGTTTTGATGCGGTTTTCACTATCAGTTAAATAATTTTTCAAGGCAGGTTTATATATGTAACTAGCCGCCCGCCCCGGCTTTGCACGGGTGTAAGCTCGGCCTTCGGCCTCGCTACAAAATATATTATAGCCTATGTCACCCGGGGATAGTGTAGCTTCCCAACAGTGAAAGAATTTTTATAATCGGTTCAGTAGTTTTTGAGTTATTTCGTTACAAACATACAAACATACAAAAATAGGTACAAATCTTTCCTCTTTATAATATTAGTGTAGATAAAGCATAAACCCGTGCAAAGCCGGGGCGGGTCGCTAGTTATTAACTAAAGAAAATACAAGCTAACATTACAGACTGCCCATAGACCGTTGAAGGTTTATTTAACGGAAATTTACTTTTTTTGTTTGTGGTTTCGCAAACACCTTAGAGCAAAAATCTCCGAACAAAAAAACAAGGGAGATAATTGATAAGCTGACGTGACGAGTGCGACTGCATTTGACCTATTCCTGAAATTTCCGCCGCCTGAAACTTCATCCACATATCATAGATCAGTGGAACGCGCATACTGTGCGATTCACGCGATCTTTCTTGCCTAATGCCTACAAAATGTGCAATGAGCTACCTTCCGCGGTGTTTCCGAGAAGCTACAACATGGGGTCCTTCAAAGGCTGAGTTAATAGAGTCCTAAAGGGTCGGCAACGTACTTGTGATGCCTCTGGTATTACAAGTATCTTTAAGCAACGCTTACCATCGGGCAGCCCGTCTGCTTGTGTGCCACCTATGACATAAAATAGTACATTGTTATCCTAGGGGTGAAAGTAACTTATTTAGTCCCGAGACGGAGTTTGGCGCTATTAGCTCGAGGGACTAAATAAATCTTTAACCCCGAGGTAAACACTGTGCTTTTCATTACGAATACAAGGAAACTAAAAATAAAAACATGAACTGACACTGGCAAATGCACGAGAAGTGCGAGACCATAATCCTCTGAGGAGAAAAAAAAAGTTGGAACATGGTTCAATACAAATGTGAAAATAGAACTAGTAATATTTTTTATGTGTAATTTGAGTGTCTGTCAGTTGTCAACTGTCACTGTCAGAAAAGTAAATCTCTTTAGGGCTGAAATATATTACTTACAACCCGCGCCTCAGGCAACTTTAGACCTACTCTCCGAGTATGAGTAATGAAAAACATGTAATAACTTCTTTGGATATAAATATTTACTCTAATTTTGCATGTGTTTTTAGGGAACACCTAAGAGCAAAAAAGTCTTTTCCAGTTTACAAATTGGAACAACTAAACAAGAGGTCTTGTTATCAATCAATGTCATTACAAAACTCAATTAAACTAGTTACAATAAAACTTACGCATGCATTCTAGCGCGGTAATGCTTCGGTGGGCACTTTCACTGCTACATTCTTGCGGTTTGTTTCACACATGCCGGTGGGATAACAGTGGTACAAGTATTCTAGGATTTGTCGAAGGCCTTATAAATTACTAGCTGCGCCCCGCGGTTTCACCCGCGTGGTGATGACAATCGGTGATGATGATTATGAAAAGTAGCCTATGTGTTAATCCAGGACATAAGCAATGTATATTTCAAATTTCATCCAAATCCATCCAGCTGTTTCAGCGTGATTGAGTAACAAACATCCATCTATCCATCCAAACTTTCACATATATGAACTAGCTGCGCCACGCGGTTTCACCCGCATGGTGATGAAAATCGGTGATGATGATGATGAAAAGTAGCCTATGAGTTAATCCAGGACATAAGCAATGTATGTTCCAAATTTCATCCAAATACATCCAGCCGTTTTTGCGTGATTGACCAACAAACATCCATCCATCCATCCATCCAAACATAAATCCATACATTCAAACTTTCACATATATGTACGCTCGGGCGCTAATAGTTCGAGGGACTAAATAAGTCTTTAACCTCGAGGTAAACACTGTGCTGTTCATTACGAATACAAGGAAACTAAAAATAATAACATGAACTGACACTGGCAAATGCACGAAAAGTGCGGGACTATAAACCTCTGAACAGAAAAAAAAAGTTGGAATATGGTTCAATACAAAAGTGAAAATAGAACTACTTTTTTATAATTTGAGTGTCTGTCAGTTCTCAACTGTCACTGTCAGTTGAAAGTGATTCTCCTCAGGGCTGAAATGTATTACTTTCAACCCGCTCCTCAGGCAACTTCAGACCTACTCTCCGAGTATGAGTAATGAAAAGTTTTGTTTTTTAACAGTTTGAAGACTACTATCAGCTCTTTTATCGGGGTATTTTTTTTTGTTTATACTTGTTGAAAGTAAAATACAGGTAGCAAATAAAAAAAATATACTACAGTAAATTTCAAAGGAAAATATTTTTATTCAGATTTTTACAACATTATTATAGTTATCAGACTCACAACGGCCGGACAGTATATGAGATTACTGTGTCTATGATTGCATGGCAAACATTTGTGTTTGTTCCATGTCTGGGTGTTAATATCTATTGAAGTATGTATTTAAAAATATATATATATGTATATCAGTCTCAGGCTGCCAAGCTTTGCTTAGTTTGGGGTCAGATAACCATGTGTGCAATAATGTCCCAGATATTTTTTATGGGTTTTCGTCTACTTTTGTCATGAAAACATCGATTAGGAACAAAGCAACTACTCTGGCTAAAATCTTCCGTAACAGACAACCATAGCAGTCAATAGATACGAAAACTTACATATTGAAGAATTTCCGAAGGTAAAAGTAACAGTGTTCTGTGAGATGGCAAAGCAAGGACAATAGCGCAAGGTGAACGCCCGCTGTATACTACCAGGCACTTACTTAGGTCTTAGCTCAGCATCACTTCTCTACATAGTATAAAATGATGTCACTTTCCGAGTCTGTCTGTCTGTATATCCGCTAACAACTCCTTAGTCCTTAGTTAAAATTATTTACTAGTTTTTAGTACATTCATTTATATTTACGTGTGGAATCTTTTGAATAGCCTTCTGTATATTAGTTTAAGCTTTATACCTAGCTGTAAGATTTCTAAAATTAATAAAATACAAAAAACCTCTTAGAAACGTACTTCATACTCAGAGTCACACAACGGGCAATGGAGAGAGCTATGCTCGGAGTTTCTTTGCGCGATAGAATCCGAAACGGGGATATTCGCCAAAGAATCAGAGTCATTGACATAGCTATTACAATTTGCAAGTTGAAGTGGCAAAGGGCAGGCTATATCGCTCGAAGAACCAAGACCACGAGTGGAGACCACGAACCGGAAGACGCAGCGTAGGTAGGCCTCCCACTAGATGGACCGACGACATCGTGAGAGTTGCGGGCATTCACTGGATGCAGAAGGCAGGTTGTCGTTCAGTGTGGAGGTTAAAGGGGGAGGCCTATGTTCAGCAGTGGACGTCTTATGGCTGATGATGATGAGAAACGTACTTACATGAAACAGTGAAGTTATTCAACCTCAAATAATAGTAGTTGCCGCATGCATGTAGGCACGCAACGCAACAATGTGGGGAAGTCGTTATAACGAATTACTACTATTGTTTGGTCCGTTCATGTGTTCCATAGTGATGGGGCAACAAATATCGACTAAAGTTACAATTTTAAAATTAAATCAACCCAACGAGGCTAAACTATCATTATATTGTTTGATATTTCTTTTGTACAAAAAATATTTTAGCTCAATTTAAAAATAGAAAAGCAATGAGAAATTAAAGTACATAAAAACTTAAACTAAAAGGCTATTGGTTTCATATTTTCAAAATTTCAAATTCATTTATTGTTTTCAAACAAGAATGGAGAAAAATAGGTAACCCTGCCTGCTGCTTAAGCGTTAGCTGTGATGCAGCAGATAGTGTCTTCCCAAAAATAGGATCATTTACAATACGTATGGTGGAGGAAAAGGTCCCCAATTGCTGGTATAACGTTGAATGACAATGCTCAATTTCTGTGCGAAATAAAAGCCAGCATACTGGACAAATCAGACACCTAATTTTCAGGCAATAGATATTTTGGGCGAAACCACACAAAGTCGATAGCATAGTTCTACAATCAATTCGCCGATGAATAATATCTGGGATATTTTGCACACACGATCATCTGACCCCAAACTAAGAAAAGCTTGTAATATGGCTACCAGAGACTGATATACGTACATATATATTTTTAAATACATACTTAAATAAATAACACTAAGACTTAGAACAAACACAAATGTTTACCACATAGATGTTTGCCCTAGGTGAGAATCGAAACCACGTCCCCAAGCGCAGAAGGTAGGTTCACTGAGCCACCGGGGCAGTCATATTTTGTCGACTACTATTTATATTGATAGATGATATGCAAGAGATATCGATATTATTGCAAAATATATCGATATCGAACCCCTTCACTATTCAATCTTTGAACAAAGCAAGGCCTCAAAAAGTACTTTTAACTCAATCAGATAATTTTAAAATTCATGTTTCTACAAAGCTAGCTTTTGCACGCGGTTTTAAACTATTTTAATATGGCACACGAATGTTTCCTACAAAATGTTTTAGAGTTCCGTAACAAAGCAAGGAACCCTCTTAGTTTCGCAGTGGTTACAAAGAGCAGAGCCTTTACTGGGACATGAATTGGACTTGACATGACTGTTTGACTTTGACTATCAATATGAATTGACAGATAGATAGATAGAAACTTTTTATTGTGTACACCAGAAATAAAAATTACAAACAGATAGAAACACTTACGAGCTATTGCCACAAGTGGCGGCTTTATCGCTAAAAGCGATATCTTCCAGGCAACCATTGTGTGGTTTTTTTTAAACAAGGCAAAGTCTGGACTGTTTTATTCAATGTAGTTTCTCTTGTTACAGATCACACTGGCACTATGAAGCGGGCACGGCACAGATGGCTGGGAGTCAGCCTATTTTGTAAGTTCCTTATTTTGTCTCAATTCTATCATATACAGGGCTATTTTAAATTCAATTAAACACCCCAGTCATCCACCCAATCATTTAGTCAGGCAGTCATTCAATCCTTATACGCCGTGACCTTTGGTAAAGTTCGCACGCAGCGATTCTAAAATTCCTTCTTATACGAACTGCACAGGAATGGAATGCGCTCCCTGCCTCGGTGTTCCCTATAAATTACAACCTGGGTCTCTTCAAGACAAGAGTGAATTGTAGCGTAAAATCTTAGATCGACACCCACACCTTAATTCTGATACATGTTGTACAATGGGTATTGCTTTATTCTAAAATGTGTAATCTAACCTTGTTTTAAAACTAAAACAAGATCTTTGACATTAAACACTAGTTTGTACGCACATAAATTGTTTTAAATGTGAAATATAAATCGTTAAATGATCTCATTTGTATTCAGTTGATTCTGAATTTGGTAAAAACGTTTTTATTTGGAAAATAATTGCCTGTAATTGGTTTGAATCGATTTATTACCAAGACTATGATTGGAGTGCGTGTCTATTTACAAATTTTTACTATTTAAAACATGGCAAAATTACATAATGCTATTTTAAGTATTTAAAAGAATGCACAAGAGTTGTTCAAGCTGGTCCCGTCAACCAATTTCTTCCATAGGTCATCGAGACGGTCATTCCATCCTTATGTCGTGAACTTTGGTAAAGTCCGTACGCTGGATGTGTCCGGTGGGTGGTCACCTGATTAGCACCACTCGGGGACCTCGTGTGGGGTTTCAGAATTACGATACTCACATAATATTGATAAATATAGACCAAAATCTATTTATTTTACATATTGCCGGTAGACCAGCAGGCATTATACGTATACAATGCCTTCTATACGCTTTTTGAAATATGTGTGCGTAGTCGTTTGATGTTTTCAGTATGAAATTCACGTAGATTTGAATGCGTATGTGTACGTGAGTCGTGTATTTACTGGGAATTTACGTAGTTTTGGAAACGATTTTGAATTCACTTTGGTAGTACGCCTTAATCAATCTGTATTTTTTATTTGATTTGATATGAGATATATATATATCTTATATATGAGATTAAATTATTAGAATATGTCAAAACTGTCATGATAGTTTTCCAATTGACAAAGGAAAGACGACAAAATGGATTAACTAACATTTTGACCGTTATAATGCACTCATTATAATAATAATTAATTATGCTTACATAATTATATTGCATTATAATTAGGACAAACGATCGAGCAGCATTATTAATTTTGCAGTCATCTAGGCCATGATTGATTAGAATCATTCTTGATTTATTTATGTTATCGAGACATCTTTTGATCTGGTATTGTGAATATTAAATAAGCTTTTATTGCGTCATTCATTATTCGCATTTGACCGATCGAAGCAAAGATCTCAACTGGAACAGATCGGCATTTTGTATGTATGCTCGTGAGATTGTATGTATTCGTTTAATGATAATTTTCTCGGATAACTTAACGAATTATTTCCAGTCTCTTCGTTAGGGAATTAAACAGGAACTAATCGTTCTATCTGCCCCCTTGCTGGCGAGAGGGGGGCAGAAGGAACGAATTATTTTCGGTCCCTGCACCAGCTGTATTTAAGGGGGAGAAACTGGGACAAATCTTCGATCTGTCACGTAACGACGCCAACGGGCGTGGGGGGGGGGGAACAGATGGAACTAATTATTTTCAGTCCCCCCACCTGCTGTTTTAGGGGAAAAAACCGGGTCATATTGTTCGATCAGTCTTCTCGTAAGTGTTATAAGGACGATTGAACAAATTCTTTTTAGTCCCTGCTGTTTTTAGTGGAAGAAATCGGGACATATTATTTGATGTGTCTATTTAACGAGAAGGGGATGGATTGCACGAATTATTTTCAGTCCTTCCACCTGCTGTTTATTCAGAGAGAGAAACTGGGACAAATCATTTGATGTTGGCGAGAGGGGGATCGATTGAACGAATTATTTTCAGTCTCTTAACCTGCTGTTTTTTGGGAGGGGGGGGGGGGACCAGGACGTTCGATATCTGCTCGTTGGCGATATGGGAACAAATTGAACTTTATTGATTGGAATTGTCCTCTCCAAAATTGAAGACTAAGAAATCACAATTTTCTTGAATAAGTTTCAGTTCAAAATATGCAGAGTGAAGTTGTCAACAGCTGTACGCGTACGTTTAAATATAGCCTTATAAAATAAAGATGAGTTGAAACAACTTGTTGAAATGTCAAGGATTTAGAACGGCTTGGATCGCATACATGATTCCAGATGTTGAAATGTCACGAGGATTCGATCATGGCTCATCTTCAGGGATTGTGTTTTATTATAAACTACCTATTGTTTATTGTTCAGCGTTGTAAAGATTCGTAAAACAATTACATTGAGATGGTAAGCTCAACCTAACCTAACTTAACATGTAGTTTACTCGCAAATAACGGCGGTCGACAAAGAGGCTCGAATTAAATGAATGGGACTTTACAACAAGTTTTTTATTGAATAATCTTTTTCAACCCTAGCTTTTATGAAATTAGGGATCGAAACAGTGTGTTGATCAAAATGAGCCCAAACACTGCCAGTCTATTATTATCCATCGAGTCCACCGTCACCATCATCTAATCAGGTCGCTGTCATCATAATATTGTATTGTATCACGGTAACGGTTATCTTTAAAATAAGATCACAAATGGCATACATTTTCGTGTTGATCTGGTGTTGATATTTGTAGGATAGCGGAGAATATATGTATGAATGAATATATGTCTCTTCCGACAAAAAAGAAAACACATCAACATAAAAACTACTTTTGAGTGTTTACGATGTTATTTAGAATGAATGCCCTTTATTTTATTCTATCTTAGCGAATATTTATCTTATAGAATGTGGAAAAGAGATAAATCTGGCTGGTGAGATGCAATTCAAACCAAAATTAAACCGATACATTATAAGCTATTACAATCTGCAAGTTTAATTGGCAAAGGGCATCACACATCGCTCGAAGAACCGACAATCGATGGGGAAGAAAGGTTCTTGAGTGGAGACCATGAACCGGAAGACGCAGCGTAGGTAGGCCTCCCACTAGATGGACCGACGATATTGTGAGAGTCGTAGGCATCCAGTGGATGCAGATGGCAGGTTGTCGTTCAGTGTAGAGTTATAAGGAGGAGGCTTATGTTCAGCAGTGGACGTCTTTAGCTGATGATGATGACATTATAAGCTCACAGTATTTTTTTATTATTTTACCTACGGTCTAACAGGAACATCGAATACTTAAAATAACAAATAAGTAAGTGGAAATCACAAGAAGTTCCCCGAACATCTTACTGACCACATAATGTCGTTAAGGAAAAATACATCGGAATCTGCGATTGCCGAATTTTTCGAAGGTCATCCACATCGCACATAAATCTTTATTCAAAAGTTTAAGGTATTATGTATTCTGACGATAACACTTGCGTCATATTGTCAGTCTTTGTCCTTGCTTGAAACTTTACAACTCTATTCCTCAACTTTCCAGTTTTAGTGCATGTAAAGTATTTCTCAGAGGTTCTTGAGTGGAGACCATTGGAAGACGCAGCAAATGTAGATCTCCTACTATATGGACCGACAACATCGTAAGAGTCGCGGGAATCCAGTGGATGAAGATGGCAGGCTGTTGTTCAGTGTGGAGGTTAAAGGGGGAGGCTATGTTTAGCAGTGGACGTCTTGTGGCTGATGATGATGAAAATATTATCAGGCCATCTTTATAATGAAATTTCTTTTGTTAAGGTCGTTGAAACAACTGAACTTTTTGAAGTGAAAACTTCTTTAGGCGCGTTGAGCAGTTTTGGGTGACCAAAAATCATGGTCATCGTCACGCTGTCACTGAATATATAATACACAGTACCGTGAATTTTAAAACAGCGCCATCTCTTGTAGAATAGGTGAATCACTAGTTTTCATTTCTGACGTGCAGTGCTATGACTGATGTTTTTTTTAGTCTTGAAATGCTTGAAGCTATTGAAGTCTGTCATTTTTGTGTAAGACATTATTTTGTAAAAATAGGTCAGATGGTAACTTGTATCTTCTTTATATTCCAGGCGTGCTATTCCTGGTGCTTTGCTGTGAGTTGCCAACTACATCCGCTGTGAAAGCCACATCGCTCTTCTTCGCAAAGACGTCCAGCACGACCGCTGCGCCCGAGGAGACCGCTGAAGATGGAGAACAGGTGAGGAGTAAAAAAACTCACCTGTGCGGTTAGTACAAGAACTTGCGAAAAAATTATCGTTACGTACCTAAACTATAGCAAATGTTTGAAAATTTCAGTTTCCTTTTACGTCCGATAGAGGCGCTGTTCAATTTTTCATACATTTGCTATTTGCATCTACGTAACGATAACTTTTTCGCAAGTTCTCGTACTAACCCTACAGGTTATCTGTTTTATAAGTTACTAGCTGTGCCTCGCTATTTCACTCGCGTGAACATTTCCTCAGGAACCGTACATTGTTCGTGATACAAACACCGTTCAATTAAATCAGAAAATCACATTGCTCTGTTGCTGGATGAAAGAAAAACAAATCAACCCACAAACAAACATATTTTCGCATTTATAACATTGGTATGATATAGTGGAAAGAATATATAACTGATTTGTTGAATCCCAAATATTGGGAGAAAACATGTTGGATTATGCGCCTGTGCGGTATCTAGAACTATACTTTATATCAAATAGAATAAAGAAAATTTGAAATTAAACACATCACAGCGATGACCCCTGACCAGAAATTGTGTTATAAAAGTTCAACAGACAAGAAAGTAAGCTATATTTGGATAAAGAAATAGTACATTGTTATCCTAGTGGTGAAATTAACTTATTTAGCCCCGAAACGGGGTTTGGCGCCCGAGCGTAGCGAGGGCGCTAATAGTTCGAAGGACTAAATAAGTCTTTAACCCCCGAGGTAAACAGTGTGCTTTTCATTACGAATACAAGGAAACTAAAAATAATAACATGAACTGACAAATGCACGAGAAGTGCGGGACCATAGTCCTCTGAGAAGAAAAATAATAAAGTTGGAACATGAGATGTTGATGGGGGGGGAGTTCAATACAAGTGTGAAAAAAGATCTAGTTATTGTTTGTATAAGTTGTCGACTGTCAGTTAAAAGTGATTCTCCCTAGGGCTGAAATGTATTACTTTCTACCCGCTCTTCAGGCAAATTCAGACCTACTTTCCGAGTATGAGTAAACATACAAAAAGAAAAAGCTTTTTTCTACCTCCTAATATTTTATGCGTATCCCACCATTCCTTTAACAGCTGTGAAACAATTTTAATTGTTAATTTATTTATTTTATAGGGTGTATATATATAGTAGCCGCGTTTTTTTTAATCAAATTCAACCATGAGTCACAAAGGTAATTTATTATGCACAACTTATAAAAGGTATATAAAGGTCCCTATTTTCTAAATGCCTATAAATAACATTAATGACTAAGGACCCAATAAAGTTAAATGATTATTTACGGGATATTTACCGTGGTAAGGTTGTGGAAGGAGCTCCCGATATTTCGGCGCAGTTACATGCACCATGTTCACGGGAAGACTGACAAATATCCCGTAAATAATCATATAATTTTAGTGAACAACCGTGATAGTTTAAAACAGTGTTTTTAAGGACCCAATGTCACATAGCTTGACGACGTTAAACTTGTATTTCATACGTCAAAAGTCACATGATTTTAGGGGTTGGCGTTAGAACAAAGTGACTAAAGCCTCAAATAAAAATTATAATTAAAAAGCTGCAGATATTTTTTGTGTAAAAAATATTCCATTTATAGTTGACGCATTTCCAAGAGGTTATAGTTTTATCCATATCCTCGTGCCTCATACCAAGGTGCGGCAACCCAAGGTGACTTACTTTTCACTTCCTTAATTTCAATATACAAACTTATAACAACTTACGTTTGTCTGTATACGTAACTTGGCGAAAGTCTATGACCATAACTCATTGGTGATCATAATTCTTTTTGGTGACAACTCTTATTAGAAGCTGCATCTTTATTTTTATAGTCGCTAATCGGAAGTAGCGGTGAAATCAATAGAATAAATATACTTTGATGATAAGTTGCATAGTATTTTATAACTGTATATAGCCAAAAATAAAACAAAACTGCGGGAAATTAAAAAACCCTTTATTAGAATGGTAATGTAGGCAGTAAAACAATTATGACAGAAGTATTTTTTCCCCCTAACTGGGCAGGCTAAAGGCATTAAAGTCATATACTCAATCATGACTGCCCCGGTGGCTCAGTTGGTAGTGAACCTACTTTCTGCGCTTGGGGGCGTGGGTTCGATTCCCATCTAGGACAAACATTTGTGTGATGAACATTTGTGTTTGTTCTATGTCTGGGTGTTAATATCTATTTAAGTATGCATTTAAAAATATATATGTATGTATATCAGTCTCTGGCAGCCATATTACAAGCTTTGCTTAGTTTGGGGTCAGATGACCATGTGTGCAATAATGTCCCACATATTTAAAAAAAAAAAAAAATATTTAGTTTATTGCGAAATTTATGCATGCATGCAGACTTGCGGACCTCAAATAACATATCACCTAGTCTCAAGTATTTTACTGACATAACGTCAGTGATAAAAAGTAGGTAAAGTAGTGAAAACTTTTATGGAAGCTTATGTTTATTGCTTCTGTTTGGATAGAGGGCGCATACTTGGTCCAGTTCTGAAACTTTTAGGAAGTCGGTTTTTTTATATTGATAATTATCAAAGAAGCCTAGAGAAAAAAGGCTTTGCCACCTGTTTCTGGGGCTATGAGGAGCATTCTCGGCATTTATCAGATGATACAAACGAAGAATTTCCACCGGGGTAGTCAATAATTATATACTTCTTTTTATTCATAATAGGCTTGCGTTTGTACACTTCATGCTTGATGTTAATCAAAGACACGGATAAATAAAACACACTTGCCTAGAAGAATCGGCTTGGTCTCTATTTGAAGACACTCATGTTTTACTTTTCAGGAAACACAAACTCCGGCAGAGTTCTACACTTTTGCTATGTGCAAAAAAATATAGAATCGAAGCTTGTGAATTGAACACTTACGGTGATTAAATTACTAATTACTACTTTTCTTCCATTCCAGATAGAAACAACAGCCGAAGGTGGCGTGGCCAACGTCACCAACTCAAAATACACGGGGATTCCCCAAATAGACTACTTACTCGACCCCAACTTACCCCGGGAGCTAAATGGTTACAATCTATCTGAGTATCCCTTCTATGAAGCAGTTCCTCCACCAGAGACCATGGACTTCAAATGTGACGGGCTTCATGATGGGTTCTACGCGTCTGTGGAACATAAATGTCAGGTGAGGTGATCGATGATGATAGATGGATAGGAAAGGCGTAGTCAGGATTCATACATGCAGGATTGTCATGCTGTTGCACCTAGCAAGGATCAGAAAGCATAGAATAGAATCAAATATTGTATCTCATGAGATACAACATTTCAATTTGGACGACCCTATATGCTAATTTGTATGAATGTATACCATGTTCTGACAAATACATTATTTAGGATTTTGTTCTGGGCAGGGGGGGGGGGGAAGAAAGCCGATTTCGTTCTTGAACGGAGCTCACAAACCGGAAGACGCAGCGTAGGTAGGTCTCCCACTAGATGTATCGACGACATTGTGAGTGCAACATCCAGTGGATGCAGATGGCTGGCTGTCGTTCAGCAGTGGACGTCTTCTGGCTGATGATAATGATGAGGGGGGGGCTTAAATGCATGATTACTTATAAATTATATACTTTCCGGTTCGGCAGTACTCCGAACTAGCGTTTACCCGCACTCTACAGAACAATAGGGAGCTCTGCAGCTGGCCTTCTCGTCCGTGCACAACCTGGCTACGCTAGTGCTATGGTTCCTAGTCTAGCACTATCATCAAAGCATTATCTATTCAGCTCATCATATTCCACTGCTGGGACACAGGCCTTCTCTTTAAGCATTAGGCGTAGTGTTATCCCCTCAAACCTCGTTACTAGCCGTATCATCAAATCTTCTAGTCTACTAACCTTCATCTTTTTTTAATTTCAGGTGTATCATCACTGTTTATTCGGTACCCGCTTCGACTTCCTCTGCGCGAACTACACCGCCTTCGACCAGAAGACGTTCATCTGCCACTTTGTCTCTGAAGTGGATTGCAAGAACTCCCCCAATTACTTTAGCAGGTGACACATTGTTTACTATTTTCACATATTTCTCTCTCTTCCAGACCCACATGGTGGTGGGGTCAGCCTTCCTTGCGTTTCTCCACTTAAGTCTACTGGCGATATATTTTCGGAAACCTCATACTCTCTTATGTTCTATAGCACATCTTTCCACCTGTGTTTCCTGTCTTTTCCACCACCTCTTTATGTGAACACTGTTCCAGTTGTGTGTAATTTTTCTCATAGCTGGAAAAGGGTTCACGTAAAGATACAGCCTAAGGTTACCTTCTTGCCTACAGTGTAACTCAAAAAGTTAAAATCAAAAAGTTTGAAATAATCTTGAAACTTTTAATATAACCTATGAGCATGTCAAGTTTTACATTTCTAGGTCTAATAGTTTAGAAATGCAGGAAACCAACTTTTTGCTACTTTGGCAGGCATATATTTCGCAAATAATACCTACATCATATAAAAAAATGTATGCAATCTTGCCTTCATTTTAAAAGACCATTCAATGATACCCCACGCAAGGAGTTACAATGAAGAGAAAAAACACCCAGATTTAACGGTACCAAGGCTACCCCTAAATTGCATTTTTTATTTTATTTTTATGATGAAATGGGCTAGCGTTTGACCACAACTCACCTGATGATAAGCGCCGATGCGGTCTATGATGGGGCACGCTTGCCCATGAGGTGCCAATACATAAAAAATAACTATATATAGAAATTAGAAGGTTCTAACAAAATTGGACGGCCGGATAGACAGACAGACAGACAGACGGACGGACGGACAGAATTAACTTATATGGGTTCCATATTGTACTTCGGAATCCTTAAAAGGTATACTTTTCAAGTTTTGGCACGTCAAAGTAGTGTCACAATTAGATACTGATATAGGAAGAACCTGATTTTGGCACAGAAGGTAATATCTTGAAATGTTATTGCCTCGTCACCGAACTTGATACTAGTGATCGCCGTACTTCGTAAATCTTTAAGTAATAGTACATTGTTATCCTAGGGGTGAAAGTAACAAGTAGAAGAGAAGAGAGAAGAAAGTAGTCTCTGACCCCGAGGTAAACACTGTCGAATACAAGGAAACTAAAAATAAAAACATGAAATGACTGTGAAAAACATGCTTATGGCAAATGCACGAGAAGGAGGATTCCTCTGAGAAAAAAAATGTTTGAACATGGTTCATTACAAATGTGAAAATAGAAAAATAGAACTAGTTTTTTTTTTTAATAATTTGAGTGTCTGTCAGTTGTAAACTGTCACTGTTAGTTGAAAGTGATTCTCCTTAGGGCTGAAATGTATTACTTTCAACCCGCTCCTCAGGCAACTTCAGACCTACTTTCCGAGTATGAGTAATGAAAAAGTATTTCCCTATTCCTTCCAGAAACGATGCTCTCTACCAAGCAGCGACTACAACAACCGTCGCGCCCCCACCACCTCCCCCCACAACTACAACTACCACCACCCCTGCTCCGCGCCCCGCACGCCCCGCGGGAGGCAGGCGGCGGCCCTACTACTATGATTACTACGATGATGACTACTACTACAACCCCAGGGAATATGATGAGTATGAGGACAGGTGCATATCACTATTCATTCATCATTTAGTCTGTCATCGGTGTTACTGTTATTCATTATTTAGTTACTTATTGTTCACTGCTTATTCATTATTTAGTTACTCATTGTTCACTGCTTATTCATTATTTAGTTACTCATTGTTCACTGCTTATTCATTTTTAAGTTACTAATTGTTTACTATTTATTTATTCGTTACCTTTATTTCATCATCATCCCTTTAACCTCCACACCGAACGACTACTTAATATTTAAATTAATTCTTAAATTACTTATTGTTGACTGCTATCATATCATATCTGTTATATTCATTTTTAGGATCCCAATTGTTTGCTATTCAATCATTCTTTACTTTTTATTTATTTTTCATTAATTCTAAAGTTACTCATTATTCACTATTCATTCATTCATTCTTAAATTATTTATTGTTTACTACACTCATTCTTCCTTCACATCACACATCATCAGCCAATTAACGTCCACTGTTGGACAAGGCCTCCCTCATAGAGAGGGGTGTTGCCATAATCCCCACGCTTGGCATTCTTCCTTAAAGGCTGTTAATAGAGTATTTAAATGTAAGCAACATGTTTGTTATGTCTGTAGTATTACAGGTAAGTATCACTAGGTGACGGTGATCACTTACCATCAGCCGGCTCGTTAGTTTGTTTGCCATCTATAGCATAAAATTAATTATATCTTAAGTTAATCTTGTTTATTATTTAGACATTCTATGTTACTCATGTTTTACTGTTCATTCAACATTTAGTAACTCATTGATATCAATTATAACATAGTAACAAGACCATAACTATGATTAAAAAAAACACTGCTCACTTGTCAAAGCCAAAATTTTATGTCGATGTGTCGTTCGCGTTTTATATTGATAACATAAAAACAAGGTTATCATCCAGCTTTCACTTAGTTGTACACAAACAACGTCACCATTGTCAGTACAAGTACAGTAGTACAGTATAGTAGTACAGTAGTACAGTATCCAGTAGTACAGTACAGTAGTGGATGAACTCTAATCACAATCATATCCACTTCCACTGAAATGTTTGTGTTTTTCACATTACAAAATCCAGTGAGAGAGATAACGAGTATGACCCAGAGTAAGATCCTCAATCGTGTTCTCTTATTTTTAGGGACTACAATAGAAGAAGACCAAGACCTAGACCTCAAGGAAGACCAGGGAAGAAAAATAGACCAGCCGTTGATGATTATGAAGACGACAGGTAATGAGTTACCTGATGAGTTAATGAGTTTTTCTTATCTCTAACTAAACCACTATTAGAAAAACAGAGTGCTAAATAAGATATTTTTTCAATTCCAGACCAGCCCGCCGCCCCCCACCAACAGCGAGAGACGAAGAGGAAGACTACGGCAAACGTAGACCATACGCACAACCGGGTGCCAAAAGACCTTACGACAGAAGACCGTACGATGAAGGCCGCGGCAGAGGTGGACCTAGAAGACGACCTAGGCCGAGAGATGATGACGAAGAAGAATATAGGCCTAAAAGACCAGAAAGACCTAGCGAAGACCGTGTTAGAGATGATGATGATGAACCTGTAAGGACAAGGGATGATATCAGACCCAGGGATGAAATCAGACCAAGAGACGAAATACGTCCTAGAGACGTAGTACATCCCAGAGATGAAGGACGTCCCAGAGATGAAGTACGTCCTAAAGTTGAAGTCCGTACCAGAGATGACATACGACCCAGAGACGAAATACGACCCAGAGACGAAATACGCCCCAGAGATGAAGTGAGAGCAAGAGATCCAGAATCAAGACCTTATAGAGATGAAGTGCGTTCAAAAGAGCCTGAACCAAGACCGCTCAGAGATTCAGATGGTGATGCAAGACCTCCTAGAGATGATGTAAGACCTCTAAGAGATGAAACGAGGCCTTTGAAGGATGAAACAAGATCCACAGTACGAGAAGAATACAGACCACGCGAAGAAACTAGATCAGAAGCAAGAAAGCCTTTCAACTTCCGATCGAGAGATGAACGAAGACCAGACAGAGATGATAATAGATCAATAAGAGGGGATAGATACCAAAATCAAGGTAGAAAATACAACGATGAACCATCTAGACCCAGAGAAGACCGCCCTAGAACATTTAGAGAAAGAAATTATGAAGACGAAGAACTGGATAAAAAAATAGTAGAAGTTCCGTCAGCTCCTGAAGCTACAGGCTTAGTCAAACCAAAAGGAGTTGGTATTTTCAGTCAGCCTCGAATGCCGCCAAAAATTAAGCGACCAGTACCAATAACTGCGAAAGAAAAGTATGATTACAAACCTGTGGTTACAACTAAAGCCCCACCTAAAATAGAAGACGAATACTATGATTATGAAGACGATGAAACTAGTAGACCATCGTCTTCAGGAAAATCAAGTGCTATACAGCAAAGACCTTTACCTGAGCCTGTTGAAAAAGAAAGATTTAAACCAGCTCGACCACATTTTTCACCTAAAAGACCGGCGAAAACACCAATAGATTACGAAGATGTCCCAGCAAAAATCAAAACTGAACCGAAATTTGCTGATGATTATTATTATGATTATGACGATAAAAGAGACGGTCATGATAGAAGAAGACAGAAAGACGATATTGAAGTTAGAGTTAGAGAAGTGAGACCTACGGTGAGGGTGGTTAAACGTCCTTTTTTACCGTCTAGGGGTGGTAGCCCGTACCTGCCGAGAGGGTTGCAACCTGTTAACGGTAGGGACGTGACAGCTCCTATTAATACCACCCCGAAACCTACTACTACTTCCACTACTTCTACGACTACCCCTGAACCTATCACTAATCCTCCGACAACTACTACAACTAAACCAACGACAACCACAACAACTACCACAACAACCACAACAGAACCGCCACCAACAACAACGAGACTCCAAACAACAACAACCAAACCGACCACAACTATCACAACCCAAGCAACGACAGAAATCAAACCAGAAGAGGAATACGAATACTACGATGAAGAAGACATTGATTACGATAAGAAGGAATCTTCAACTGCTCCAGTTGAAACCACAACAAAAACGGAAACAACAACTCGGTACCAACCAACAACAACACGCTACCAAACGACAAGGTACCGAACAACGACTACAACAGAACAACCTGAAACATCGACCTTTGAGTTGACGACGCCTGATGAACAAGCTAAATATCTAGCAACTAAAGTCTTGCGCGTTTACAACGAAAACTACGAAGCTATTAGAGATAAACTAGAATCAACTTTATCTCCAGGAGACTATATTAAACCGTACATAGCCACTTCAAAACCTGTTCTAAACTACAGACCAAATATCATAGAACCTGTACCTTACAAATCTAAACCAAAACCAAAACCAGAAATTTCAAAACCTTATACAGCCACAGGGAAACCTTTCATACCTGAAAACATTTCCATTAAACAAAATTTGGCAAATTCTGTCGAGAATGATTATGATATCATCAACGATGCTTTGATACCTAACGTCCCCATCAATAGGGTGCCTAGCGGTTTTATAAGCCCAGATAGGGACTATACTTTTTCTAGATTTAGAAATAGCTTTAATTCTGAACCTCAGTTCGCTGCTTCTGAGTTGAATAACTATCAAGTAAGAAAAAGGCAGCCCATTCAAGTTAGCATAAGAACACCTAATTCCTACTACCTACAACCTCAGAGAGTTTACCAAGATGAGGTGGCGAGGTATCCCAGGCAGTTAGGACAGATAGGTCAGCTGTACAGACAGTTTGGTGATCTATTTTAATGTGATTAGTGTAACCTTTGATTATTATATTTTATGTATGAAAACCTGTAGGTGTATAATGATTTCGTAGGTTTTCACAATTACTACACATTGAAATTAAACGCTTTTAACTGATTTTTGGCCGATTAACCCTTAGTTCATTGTAATTAGTTCATTGCTGGTTGGAAGACATCGCTATG
The DNA here is from genome assembly GCA_949125355.1 of Agriopis leucophaearia. Classification (NCBI taxonomy): domain Eukaryota; kingdom Metazoa; phylum Arthropoda; class Insecta; order Lepidoptera; family Geometridae; genus Agriopis; species Agriopis leucophaearia. Next base: position 844,941 of record OX421289.1, on the reverse strand, counting down.
GTGGCAGGAAAGCAGTGGACGACACTGCCACAGGACCTGAGAAGATGGCGCGCTGAAGAGGAGGTATACTTAGCAGTGGGTGGAAAATGGTCGATGATGATGATTAGTTCATTACAATAAGCTCCCTCAGCGCTTGTGGCGCCGGCGCATTGACCCGCCCAAAACTTGAAAAGTATACTTTTAGTGTTTCATTATGTTATGTATTGTACCATTATAGACACGCCTTTAACAGACAATTACAAAAAAAATGCGAAATGAAATGTTTTCTGACAGCTCGAGGGAAATAGTTCTACAACCATCGGTAGATGGCGCTGACTAGACGGAGCTTTTTTGCATTTGTCTAATGATACTTACAATACAAGGAAGAGGAGTCATTTTATAACAAGGCTAAGCAAGGCACACTTATATGTACCTATTAATTTGTGTTGTGTTGTGGAAAAACAAGTACTTTGTTTTTTGGCTAATAATAACCACAAAATACTATAAAATAACACAAAAACAAGCTTGACAAACAATGTTAGACAGACAGATAGATACGAGTATTGTCTGTGTATGAAAATAAGCTAGTCTTTTTTTATCGACCTTACTTCGTGTGGTTTTGCAAAATATTTAGACCCATCTCTCGTCAATACCATCGCATTTTTATAAACTTTTTTTTTTTTTCGGTTACCGTCCCTTTCATTTTCGTTTAAGGTAGGACCTCATTTATGTGAAACTACAACTTAACTAAGAAGTATGTCTGGTTTTGGCGGTTTTAGACGTTGTGTAATTTTTTATGGAATTTAGGCCCTTAAAATCTTTAGTATAAAAATGAAATGGAAAATGAAAACTGTTCACTTCGTTTTTAGACTTCCTTGATATTATTTTCGATTAATATTAATTCGGTGAATCCTATATTTGGAAATTTAATATACCCTACAGATTTTCGTAAATTTAGGACACTCTTATTTAGTCAACATTAGATTTTTTATACTTATATAAATTAAAATAAACCTCTACTTTCTTCCCTATCATAACACTGCCAATATAATTTATAAGAAAAAATAATATCAGTTATAATTATTAAGAAAGAAAATACTCGTTATTTTAAATTATTAAGAAAACTTTTTCAACGGTTACCTATTTAAAAAGTGCAATGAATTGATAAATAAGAACAGAGAGCAAGAAATAATTGTAATTTACGAGTAATAAGTATACAATTTTCATGTTCAATTGTAAATAAAAATAAGGAAAAATGTATACTTAAATTTAATATAACGAACAACAATTTTATACATGAAAAAAAGTAAGATATTGTATAATAAAAATTTAAATAATAAAATGGATTTTAATTTTTCCTGAAATATTAGCTAAGTCCTTTCCATTTTTATGTTCTTTCTACTACCCTAGAATGTTTCTTAGCTTGTCTGTCTATTTTCTACCGGATACATTTCGGTGAGTGTGCGCAAGAGTTTCATAACCTTTTTCTACCCTCCTCATTTTACTACAGGACAAGTAGAAGGACTCCTCACTATCACCCCTTCCTCGTGGAAATTACAAAGATTCGTACTCAACGATTTGGGTCGTCTTTTATGATACGTACTGCTCAAGAATGGAACTCCCTGCCATCTTCCTTGTTTCCTGAGAACTACAATCTAGGCATCTTCAAAGCTACAGTGAATAGATTTATTCTAGATCAACGTGTTCCATCCTCGGCCACACCGTCGCTTACTATCAGGCGAGTTTTTTTTAATGATACTGGGTGACGAGACGAGTGAAATCGCTCGCATGATGGCTCTTCACGCTTGCTACGAGTATATATAACAGCTCAACGCCACTCAGAATTTTGAACTTCAACAGTTCAAAACCCTGGATGGCAATGCACTGCGCTCGTCACCCCGAGATATAAGATGTCAAATCTCTGTGTGCCCTGAAATTTCGCTGGAAACATTGCCCTTCAATCCGGAACACAGTAGTGTTGCACTCTACTGTTTGGCGGTTGAATAACTGGCAAAGGTGTGGTACTTCCCCAGGCGGACCCCTGCAAAAGAGTCGTATCACTACAGAAACACGGAGGCCCAACATAGATCTATTCTATATAAAAAATAATTAAAAAAGTTAGTTAACATTTAAGTGCTGACGAGCGTGGTCTCACAGTTTGCATGAAAGTAAAATTTCGTTGAATTTTGCCACGCAATAACCCGCGCGAGATTGCCATCGGTTTCTTACTATACATAGTTTTGTTGCGCTGAGGTCATCAGAAGAGGTATTATTGTCAATGGAAGTGAAATCAATATGGTTGATTTTATAATTCACCTGGATCGGTCTGTCAGACAGCATATTTTGTTGTGACAATGTGTTTTAAAAAACCTGTTTAGGTGATGAGAATATTTGCGCCGCCGCAAACCGTATCTCAGCGCATTCGCTTGATTTTCCGAACTGAGCTGTTTCAGCAATAATTCGAGCCCGCGTTAAGCGTTAGCCGTAAGGCCCTAGTTGTGTTCTCTATTTTCTACAATATTTGAAAAATAAAAATATTTTATTGTTTAATATAAAAAAAAAAAAAAAAAAAAAAAAAAAAAACGGGTCTAGCTCGGACATTTGGTGGGGCTGAAATCACCCAAGAGCCCTGTCGAATATAAAAAATAAAATTATGGAATTATTACAAGTATACAATTATTAAAGTTATATGATTATTTACCCGTGGGTAATTAATCATATAACTTTAGTGAACAACCGTGATAGTTTAAAACAGTGTTTATACAATTATTGTTATTTTTTATTATTAATAATGGATGGAAAAGGTAAGATTTTGAAAAATAATCTTAGGACACATTTTACTACTTTATTAATATTTATTGCAACCATACAATATTATATTATAATAATATATGTATAAACTTACTTCATAAATTAAAACTACCATACTAACTGCTTAATAAATTAAAGTAGGTACCATATAATTATTGGAATGTTTCTATATAACCACTAACTATCACACCATTTTATTTAAAACTACCTAAAATAACAAAAATGGCAAGTAAGGCTACATTCTACTAACAGTGGCCTTAAGGCTCAAAACTGCACTGTGCGAAAAATCACGAAAGCGCCGAGATACGGTTTGCGCTCGCGCAACTTTTCACATTACCTAAACAGAAATGTCATTTTGCTTTCCTGGGGATTTACGCGTAAAGCCCCAGGAAATCTAAATTGAACAACGTAAAAAACCAATCATTGCAAGATTTGATAAACAATTGTTTTTTTAGGCATTTAGCGAAAATATAAATATCAATATAAAAAACAGACTTCATAAAAATGACAAAACTGGACCAAATTGAAATGGCACCACACAGGAAGCACCAGCTTTCAAATAAAAAAAGAATCATCAAAATCGGTTCACCCAGTCAAAAGTTCTGCGGTAACAAACATTAAAATTAAATTAAAAAATGCAGTCGAATTGATAACCTCCTTTTTATGGAAGTCGGTTAAAAAGCGAGAGCAGTGGAAGAACTTGGTAGGTAAACCAGTTTTAGGCAATTCTCTTTGTATTCGTTGAGGCCAAAAGATAGATGTTATAAATTCGAAGCTTATGTATCTGCCTGTCTCTATAATCTTAGCTCTTAAACGTATTTACCTATTTAAATGCGTTTTTATTTGATAACGTTGGTTCAGCTAATAACCTTTTTACAAATTTTTTGTATTTTTTATGAGTCTTGCTTCTAATAACCTCCACTAGATGTAGCTATTTTCAATGTATAATCACTGCCCACCACAACATCACTAACCTTCCGAATCACCTGTCATATAAAATTTAGATCGTCGCGGTGGCGCCACCTAAAGTTGCGCAAGCGCCGAACCTAACTGAATCTGGTCCGATCGTATATTTATGCTACATAGTTGCAGTTATATCTATCGAATAAGATGAAACAAACCCCGTTTTTAGTCAACTAATTTATAAATGACTTTAAATTGGCTCGCATATAATGTTTATGATATGATCATTACTTGCGAAAGAAGAGAATGTAAATATAATGTGAACGTAGGCCATTTTGAAAAAGTCAATTAAATTATTGAACACATTAAGATGTCCTATGACTCCTAGGGTTGGGTTGCACTAGGTTTAAAGCAAATACTTTATCTTTTACCCTAGTGGGTTTTGAGATTAAATTATTTACAGCCTACAATTCTGCATACAATTCTTCGGAGAATCTCGTCACCGCGATGCAGGATTCGAGACGGCGCGACACAAGCGCATCTAGTGACAATTGTAGGCAATGCTATACAATTTGCGATATGTGTCGATTTACAGTGTTAGTTTTATACAATTATACTATAATTTCTTTGCTCATAGTGTCGTATGCAGTCACTTGAAAATTTTAACGTTATAATATTATTTTGCATTGACGTACATATATAAGGATCGAACCAATTGAACTTTTTCAAACAGCGCACCAGTTAGTTCGACAGATGGCGTAATATTTTCAATTATCTATGAGCATATTAAGCATATCTTAATATCTACATGTATGATTAATACACATATTAGTTGACTGGCTTTCTACCTTTCCATCTTACACACGGAAGAACGGCAGTGTCCTAAACCAGGTATAAAATAAAATTATCACAATTTTGAGTTTTCATCCCCTACAGATCGGTACTTCAGACTCCAAGACTTCGCAGGCAGGGAGGCGTCCCCATTAGTATCGCCATTTACAGTCTTCGCTATGTCTGTGTTCTTCTGTTCTTCTATTTCTTCTCGATGGAAAATCCTGTAAATTATATCGTCAAGGTTAACCTTGGCTTTGTAACTTATGGTTGGATTTTGATAAAAGTGCCTTTATTAACTAAGCAAAATACAAGCTAATACTAACATTACAAAAACAGTGAATACTGGTCATATACCGTTGAAGTGTGCATCTTACCCAACATGCCAGTAAAATATATGGATACTACTTATAATGGACGGTTTTCTGACCGCTGAAGAAACATAAAAACACATCAAGTTACATCGAGTTCGAGTTCCAGTGATAACCGTAGCAAAAGACTAAGAAAGAGGGTAGATCGTTTTGTCTGTACCTAACTTTGAACTTTTTCACCAACCACCCGCATTCTTCAGTCTTCCCGTGAACATGGTGCATGTAACTGCGCCGAAATATCGGGAGCTCCTTCCACAACCTTACCACGGTAAATATCCCGTAAATAATCATATAACTTTAGTGAACAACCGTGATAGTTTAAAACAGTGTTGAAGAAACATAGTTCTGCATTTCTGCGACCATCGATAGATTGTGCTAACCGGACATGGTTATAATTTTATTCGCATTTACAAAAATATTATATTGTTACACAGATCTTGATCTATGACTGGCTCGGAGTCGAAACACGATTCGTAATAATTCGCTTGAACTAAAAAATCTTGAAAACGATATTTTTTTGTTATATTTTATTATTTATTTTCGGTTTTATTTGATTAATATCGTCTATTTTTAACCGACTTCCAAAAAGGAGGAGGTTTTCAATTCGACTGTTTTTTTAAATATGTTTGTTACCTCAGAACTTTTGACTGGGTGAACCGATTTTGATGATTATTTTTTTATTTGAAAGCTGGTGCTTTCCCCTTGGTTCCATTTCATTTGATCCAGTTCTGAGATCTTTATGAAGTCGGTTTTATACATTGATAATTATTTTATGACATAATACTCCAAATAATTGCCACTTCTAGAGAACGCTCGGGCTCATTATTTATTTATGTTACTAAGAATACGAGTAGAAATATAAATTTAAAACCATATAAAATTAATAAATAAAATAAATAAATATCTGGGACATTTTTGCACACACGGTCATCTGACCCCAAACTAAGCAAATATAAAATCAGATTCCTTAAAGACTAACTCGACGCGGGCCCGAATAGGTGCAGTTTGCAAAATCACGCAACCACAAACCGTATCTCGTGATTTTGCAAACTGCACCTATTGGGGCCCGCGTTTTTTTTTTTTTATCTTCTTTTATATAGGGACCTTGAGTTACATTTGACTATGTCAGTCCCATAGTTAACACACAAATACAAAATAAATTTCAAGAGAGACTCTAGTTTTAAAGAGCCTACAGGCCGACTGATAGAGCATCCTTAGCCGCACCAGATGTAGGAGACGATAAGATGCTCTGAATCAGTCCTACATCTAGCTTATTTAGACTATATGTTTCAAAAAGGCTATCTCGCATAGATGTACTGTGGACACACTCCATAAGGAAATGGAAAACATCTTCCGTAACCGTCGCTCTGAAGTACGGATTGTAGTCTTTAAGTCTACGAGATTACGATTGATGTTTCTGTCAACATATCGACTGCTAATTCTGGGACTCACGACGCCTTTAGGTTTAATTCACCACGGAATGTTGGGTTTGGTATTCTCACCTATTGATAGGGAACTGTATGAAGTAGAAGACGAACGCGGAGGCCCAGACGAGCAGCTGGTACAGACAGACCTGCCACCAGGTCATGATGCCGAACACGCCGTACAGCCAGCGGTTGGTTATGAAGTAGATTGAGTAGTATCTGAAATAAGGGATAATTCCATTAATACGTCTCAAATTATGAATATAGTTTGGATTTAACTTAAACTAGAGAAGAGTCTGAAAAAAACTGAAGGGGGCGAAGTAAAATTGTATTACACACACACACATATTCTTACTAATTATACAAACGCACACTTCAATATTGAGCAGCACACAACTTGACACAACTGCAAACTAGATGATCAAAAGTAAGCGAATGGACGACCGAGGGGGGTGTAACTGCTAATGCAGAAAAAAATATCATCCATGTAAACAAAATTGCGTATTTACTAATTTAAAAGTCTGTTTTTTATGTGATGCACTTGTTAATTCATAATATTTAAACGCCATCTCTTGCCGTTGCTAGACAACTGCTGGACAACTTTAAAAATGTTCCTACTCAATACTGGGGCCTTACCCCTAGCTCGAAAAGTTGACCCGCATAGGTGTTATTTGTCTAAACGGTACCATCAACTACGATAAGCGGTAGTTATTTGATAGCCGCCAAGCTTTGCTATTTTCACGCACACGCGCATAGTAAAACGGATTTTCGTTCATTCAAGTTAGACGCTTTTAAACGATGCAGTTTAAATGAGTTGTTTAATTTTAGGTACCTATCAGGTACCTACTAAAAGTTGGCTCGCAAAAGTGAAGCTAGGGGTAAGGCCCTTGCAATGTCGTAATGAGAGTAGATATCTGCCTACAAACTGGTACGCAGTTTGGCAGACTTGTATATACATACCATGTACTTTATACACTGAGATAAAAATAAAATAAAAAAAAATACTCAAATGTACTCACACAATAGCATATCCAACGTTAATAAACGCAACCAGTCCCAACTCCAGTTTCCTGTTCCTCGGATACCTCCTCGCTTGTAATATTGTTTCCACAGCTACTACTATAGTTATATTAGTGTGGACGCAGTGGTTGAACCACCAGGGGACTATCTGGTCGTAGACTTCCGGGAATACCAGTTCCCGGTCTATTGTGTACACCGTCCAGAACATTGTTGATATAAACTGAAAGAAGAGATATGGAGGAAATTAAAACAAATATGACCAAAATTTATTTGGCGTGATCATCGAGATACAATACATTATAGAATCACAATGTCTAAGTGAAAACAATCAAAAAACTTCCGAGCGTCGTTGTACATATCTAGACATCAATTATATAGTTCACATGGCACATTTTACTGCACTTATTTGACTGCCCCGTTAGCACAGTTGGTAGTGTACCTGCCTTCTGCTCTTGGGAGCGTGGGTTCGAGTCCCACTTAGGACAAACATTTTTGTGATGAACATTTGTGTCTGTTCTATGGCTGGGTGTTAATATCTATTTAAGTATGTATTTAAAAATTTATAATTATGTATGTATATCAATCTCTGGCAGCCATATTACCAGTTTGGGGTCAGATGACCATGTGTGCAATAATGTCCCAGATATTTATTTATTTATTATTATTGTATTTACTCCAATTTAGACGTTATATGGCATGCGTAATGTTCAACATCGCTTGTCTTTTATGGCATCATAGCACTAGCATCGCGCAACGTTGTACTCGGATCGCGGTTGCCTAACAACTAACCAAAAAGTCGGCGTATGCGTAGCATGCGCCGAGTTTTGGTTCGGACATTTTTTGGGCACGATTGTGTCTCTATAGGTATTGTATTTCGATGGGCGTGACCAAAATGCTGGCCAGTTTTTAACCGTCTTCCAAAAAGGAGGAGGCTATCAATTCGTTGTTTGTTACCTCAGAACTTTCGACTAGGTAAACCGATTTTGATTATTCTTTTTTTATTTGGCTGGTGCTTCCCGTTTGGTCCCATTTCAATTTGGTCCAGCGTAACTTTTTTTTACAATAAAACATTTATAAGTCTTTTCCAAACATAAGGAACGCTTCAATACTAAATCAGGCATGCGCTCTCTAAAACCGATAGTGCCTAATTAACGCACGCGCTATGGGATAGAGGGCGAATATTTGGTCCAGTTCTGACATTTTTATGAAGTCGGTTTTTTATATAGATAATTATCTTAAAGAGGTTCAAAGTTGCGGGCAATAGCTAGTTATTGAATAAGAAATGTGCACTTACCATCGTAAAAGGTACTACTAAGCCACAGAAAGCTATGTCCCTGTAGTACTGTAGCTTTTTCCCAAAACCTGACTGATGCTTGTCCAGCCATTCTAATACGTCGTACAGGAACGAGAGAGACAGGAATATTGTTTGGAAGACCTGGAAAGAGACAAAAGATTCTATTAGTTAGGTAGTTGTATACAGGATTTCCGATAAAATCCGGAACGTAGATATTCGCCAAAGAACTAGAGTCACCGACATAGCTATTAAAATCTGCAAGTTGAAGTAGCAATGGGCAGGCCACATCGCTCGAAGAACCGATGACCGATGGGGAAGAAAGGTTCTTGAGTGGAGACCACGAACCGGAAGACGCAGCGTAGGGAGACCTCCCACTAGATGGACCAACGACATTGTGAGAGTAGCGGACATCCAGTGGATGCAGATGGCAGGCTGTCGTTCAGTGTGGAGGTTAAAGGGGGAGGCCTATGTTCAGCAGTGGACGTCTTCTGGCTGATTATGATGATGATACAGGATTTATCTGTGAAGGCGGACTTATTCAAGGATATATCATGGTACAGGGGCCTTACGCCCAAGTCTAACCGCGGGCTCGAATACACGCAGTTTCCAAAATCAACGTGAACCGCCGAGATACAGTTTACGGTAGCGCAACTTTTCGCAATCCCCTAAACTGAATCGTTTATAACAGGTAGGCGTAAGGGTCCTGATCATTATAAACAACTTTTAATTTGGGACCAACCCTGATATGGCGAAAAAAAACTGTCGTTCCATAATAGAAACATGTCATTGGCGATGAGGCAAAATATATAAAATAAAACGCAAGCTTAAGGTGAAACGTTTCACTTTGGCGGGAAAATCAAATTTCAAACAGTTTTTTTGTCCTTGTAGCTAGGCCGGGTAATTATTGTGAAATGGCATAGTGCTCGCGAAAATAGTTGGTCGTTCTTTACATTATCATGTACAGCTATTAATCAGTTAGTTACTCACCATATTACTTACATTTGGCAATAAACTGTTTGAAACAGCATACATTTGTTTATTGACAAATGTATGTAATAATGTGCATTGGAGATAAATAACTTTACGCGAGTTTGTAAATAATAATAATACATTTTCGCAAACATCATGATCGTTTACAATAATTATCCGGCCTAGCTACAAGAACAAAAAAACTGTTTGAAATTTTAATTTCCCGCCAAAGTGAAACCTTAAAGAAAAAAAAAATGCGAAAGGGCCAAATTAAGGGATCAAAAAGGGGTAGCAATGTATATAATAGTCTACCTACCTATATAATAGTCGCGGCTTAATTAATAAAATCATGCGATCCATCGTATCAGTTACTATTCGTTAAGATTAAAGTTCACCAGCATATAGTAATAATAACATAATTAGTTTAATTATATAAAATAATCACAATTGAATGTCTGTTCACGGTCTGACATAATGAGGTCTCATGATACGATAAGGTCCTGAACTTAGTAAATATTACTACGCCTGGTTTACACGGAGCGGAGGAAGAGTAAGCCGAAAGGAGGTCATTATACTCGTACCGACTGATTATGAACAACTTTTACTAAAACCGCTAAATAATTATAAAGATGATAAAATAATAAAGTATATTTTTATCCGACTTCTAAAAAAGGAAGAGGTTCTCAATTCGACAGTTTTTAATTTTTTTTTGTTACCGCTGAAGTTTTGACTGGGTGAATCGATTATGATGATTCTTTTTTTATTTGTAAGCTGGTGCTTCCCGTGTGGTCCCGTTTAAATTTGGCCCAGAACGGAAATTTTTTTGAACTCGGTTTTTTATATTGATAATTGTTTCCAAAAAGAAATTACTTCTCGGGAAGTGGGTGAAATAAACGGCATTTATCTTCATCCCCTAATGTACCATCCATAGAGGTGGAGTATATATTCCGGTGGATAGGCAGCAGCGTCCTATTAGTACACGGTAAACATATTGATCCCCAAGCCGCCTGCCAAGCGTGGGGATTATGGCAACACCCCTCTCTAAGAGGAGGGAACGGGGACAGGTCTCTCTCTGGGAGGCTTTTGTTCAGCACTGATGTTTAATGACTGAAGATGATGATGATATATTCATCAAATTTATATGGTACCGGGTGGTCCCATTTAATCAATACTACTTTAGCCCTCTTACAATTTTTCTTTTTTTATATTTAAAATTTTACGGAAAACTCGAGTTTTAGCTGGTTCTATCAAATAAAAAAACTATATAGAAAATTCAGTTACTGTATTAAATAGATATGTATTTTTCTTGAAAATTATGACTTAATTTTTTGTACATATATAACTTATGAATACTAGGGCAAGTGCCTTTATTAGGTTAGTGTAATCAAATATATTTACTACAGTTATATGATTATTTACGGGATATTTACCGTGGTAAGGTTGTGGACGGAGCTCTCGATATTTCGGCGCAGTTACATGTATCATGTCACCCCGTCTTCCCGTGAACATCGGGAGCTCCTTCCACACCCTTACCACGGTAAATATCCCGTAAATAATCATATAACTGTAGTGAACAAGCGTGATAGTTTAAAACAGTATTTTAATACAATTATTTTAATTTAGTTAAGTTTGTGTCTTTATAATTTAGGTAATTTTATTATGATTCTAAATATAATCATGGAAATAAATTATTTTCTACATTCATTGGGTAATTGAACCTTAGTTTCTAATTAATCGTATCATACGAAGATATATGTTAATGATTATTTTGGCCGGACACGTTTAGGTACGCTGATTGCTTGGGTTTGTTAGGGTTATCATCCACTATCACTTTAATTAGTAATGTAACTAACAATGAATTTTTGAAGTGAAAACTTCATTAGGCGCCTTGAGCACTATTTGGGTGATTAAAAATCATGGAACTCGCGTCATCGACACCGAACGCTGTACCATGTAATTTTAAAACAGCGCCATCTCTTGTACAATAGGTGTATTACTACCTAAGTTTTCACTTCTGACGTGCAGTCATATGACTGATGTGTTTTTTATTTATTTTCGATCTATACAGGGTTACGCATTTATACTATACTAACCCGAAAGGAGGTTATCTCATCATTACGAAAATAAAACAGCTAATCCATACAGAACGGTCATTGACACTCGACAAAATGTACGGAACAGCAGATTTTTTCTTTCGTTATTTCAGGGTGGTCCCATAGTAAAAGTTGTTCATAGTGATGAGTATAACTGAGCCCTTTCGGCTCAGTACACCTTTTCCGCGTAACCTGTATAATATCATGAGTAAGTTGTTTACTGGCAAGGGGCCTTCATTAACTAAGCAAAAAGCGGCATTATTACGGTGGATGGCATATATGACGGAATCTATCTATCTCATATATACAAAAATCTTACAAGGAAGGGGGGGGTACTATGGACCTCTTTTTGCTTAGTGCACCCTTTTCGCGTAGTCCCTGTTCACGGGAAGACTGAAGATTGCGGGTGGTTGGTCGAACATATCAATGTTAGGTGCAGACAAAACGATCTACCTTTTTTCTTAGTATAGAATAGGTATATAATTAGCTACAACGCTTAATTATTAAATAATTATAGTAGATACAAGGTTTTAAAAAAATCGTTTAGACGGACAGACGGACGGACGAATGAATTTATAACGGTCTCTTGTCGGGCTACGGAACCCTAAAAAGAAGGGGTTTTTTATCGCGAATAATTCCGCGTTTGGCCACCAACTCGCCTGTTTGTAAGCGACGATGTGGTCGAAGATGAAGCACGCAGACTTAGAAGATACCTATTCACTCTCGCCTTGAAAAGGCCCAAATTATATCTCTCAGGAAACAAGGGAGCCGGCAAGTTGTTCCAATACCTGTTCTAATAATAAAGATAAAGGTACTCACAAAACTCCATCCCGTGAGATAAGCTACTTTAAATCTGTACAAATTATCCAAATCTATATATTCACTGGGTTCTAATTTAATATTCGCAGAAAATAATCCAACATAAAAATGATGCAAAGTAGCAAAAATATGTATCACTGTGGTCCAGTATAATTTAGTGTCACTTTTATCAAACAGTTTCTCATTTTCTGTTATCAAAAAACACAAAATATTGTAATAAATATTGTAGTCTGTCCATAAAGTTTGCTCCATGATTTATAAAAAATATTTTATACAGTATAATTGTATCGTTTATATTAATTATTAATGAGTTATGTATAAAGTACAGTTATAGTGATTTGAAATTTTCAACACTAGTTTTTGCTAGGTTTTAATCAAAATTTACCGCAATCACTTTTTTGTATAATCGTTATCACTAATATTCACTTTAATAAAAATAATTTAAAATATAACTACAATTGTTATTTAGATTTAAACTATAAAAATATTAAGCTAAACACATAGTTAAATTTTAACGTAAATAATAGACGCCCAAACGTCGGGTTTTAATTTGGGTGACTATGAAATAATTTTATTATCAAAATAATGAAGGTATCCACATTGCATTTCGCAATTATCAGTAGAATTGCCAGTATACTGGGCAAAATCTCCTGAATTTTTCATTATTTAAACTCTGTCAAAGCATGACATGACATTGTCATTAGACATAGTATAAAGCTGAATAAATATTTTTTTAAATATTTCACTGAATTATATTATAGCCTACCTGCTACAGTCTTACGTTCAAAATCCTAGCGAAAGTGATCAGAATTCGTGGTTTTCATTTAGCTTTTTGCAATTTTATTGCAGCTGTCAGGGAAAATATATTTATTTGCTCATGTAGCGTAAATTTAGTACACAAATAGATATAGTTCTGTATTCTTAAATATAAAATAAATATAAAATGTTGCTAGTTTTGTACTCGAATTCAAATTCATTTATTCCAGGATATACCCACTCATACCATAGCATACAATACCATAGTCAATAATTTGACAAAAAAACTAACATATTAAATTAATTGTACGTCCCTATTTTTCTCTAACGAAAATAATAAGTGATTATTAAATCTGAGGCCTTCATTCAGGCAGCTTTAGAAAGAATTTCAGCGAATTAACACTAATATTATGAATGCGAAAGTTTATATATTTTTCCGTGCCCAACTCCGTAACGGCTGAACGGATAAGGGTGAAATTTGATATGGAGGAACCTTATACCCTGGGATAAACATCATATAATGATACTTGTTATCTCGAAAATACGGTCATAGCGGGTGAAACCACGGGGTATAGCTATAATTACGTGAAGATATAATAAAATCCTGTTATAACGACCTCTTTTTTTTTAGAGACGTCATAGTGATTTATTAATAAATAAAAAATACACGTCAATATAGTAGTAATATATACCTAAAATTATTACAAAAAAAAATCAAAAATTAGCAACAAAATTGCTTCAGTTCTAACAACCATAAAATAAACAAAAACATTGCATAAACATCGTATATTATGTTTGATTTTGATACAAAACGAATGTGCTAAGAAAGTCCAGCTCCAAGCTAAAACGACGACCGGTTACTAAGTCGTAAATCACTGTGTGTAAATTTAACTGTCCGAATATATTATAACTTGATTCTACTGCAAATAAATTACCCCATAATTGGGTGACGTTTTATTCCTGGTCACACTAGCTGACCCATCTTCGCTCCAACAAGACTGTCTCTATGCCGTTAGAGATAACAAATACACACACATACAAAACCTAATTAATACTATTAATTAGTATTAATAAAGTAATCAACACAACAATTAATTCATTTTAACCAAGTCTGGCCTTTACCGTCTAGGTATTGTTACGCTTAAAGTTGTATAACTAGTTATATGTATAATTTACTAGCTGTTGCCCGCGACTTCGTATGCGTCGTACGTTCATTTATACTTGAAACTCCCTTTTGCCCTCTTTAATTCGGGCTTTTCACAAAATCTTTATACACCCCTTAACATCCTATAAGGAATATACCTGTCAAATTTTAGCCAAATTTAAATAGGTATTTGAATGAATCTAAAAAACAGGAAGAAAAGTGAAAAGCGATGTCAATCACACTAATATCATATAATGTGAAAGTTTGGATGGATGGATGTATGGATGGATGGATGTTTGTTACTCAATCACGCTGAAACGGCTGGATGGATTTGCATGAAATTTGGAATATACATTGCTTATGTCCTGGATTAATATATAGGCTACTTTTTATAATCATCATTACCGATTTTCATCACCACGCGGGTAAAACCGCGGGGCGCAGCTAGTATAATATATTTTTTTTATCGGGCAAAATATCTTTAAGCATGTTTCGGTCTTTACGGTTTCTTACATAAAACACAAATGTGATAAGATACCATTTTTATAATTTTAAGATAACCATTGAACTATTGAAAGTTTAAACTATCACGGTTGTTCACTACAGTTATATGATTATTTACGGGATATTTACCGTGGTGAGGTTGTGGAAGGAGCTCCCGATGTTCACGGGAGGGCGGGGTGACATGATACATGTAACTGCGCCGACATATCGAGCTCCGTCCACAACCTTACCACGGTAAATATCCCGTAAATAATCATATAACTGTAGTAAATATATTAAACTACACTAACCTAATAATGTGTTGTTAATGCTAAGTTGTGGAAGGAGCTCCCGATATTTAGGCGCACTTACATGCAACATAGTAATTTTTAAACTTTCGCGATTTGAACACGTTTTAATATTTATCGGGACTTATCGCGCAATATTAAATATAGGTAAAAATAGACCTTACCTATATTTAATATTGCGCGATAAGTCCCGATAAATATTAAAACATGCACCATGTTCACGGGAAGACGGTATCACTGGTGTTCACAACAGTAATACGATTAACTGCGGGATATTTACCGTGGTAAGGTTGTGGAAGGAGCTCCCGATATTCCGATATTATTTAAGACAGACATGTCTCCCCGTGAACATGGTGCATGTAACTACGCCGAAATATCGGGAGCACCTTCCACAACCTTACCACGGTAAATATCCCGTGAATATAACGGTAAATTATATAACTGTAGTAAAACTAGAATGACCAAAGTTGCTAAAAGTAGGAAGAGAAGTGTTCCGGGTTGAAAGTCAATGTTTCCATTATTAAGCACAAAAAGATCTGACAGTTGATAGGTATCTCAGGTGATATGCGCAGTGAAGTGACATACGCGGTTTGCGCCGACGCAAACAGAGTGGTATTATAAGTTTAACGTGTGTAGGTTTCTGTGTGTCTGTCTGTGGCATTGTAGTTTCCAAACGGCTGAACCGATTTTGATTTAGTTTTTTGTCTGAAAGGTGAATTTGATTGAAAGTATTCTTAACTATGAATCAAGAAAATCTGGTCAGCCATTTGAAGCTTATCCGCTCTTTTATCTTTTTCATTTTATTTTCAATTTATTCTTGTCAAAGTTCAACATTCTGAATGACAACGCAATCTTGGCGCTTACCATCAGATGAGCAACTTACTCGTCTCATTTATTGTATTACGTTCTAATCAAAAACAGTGGATCCCACTTCAGTTATTAGTTTATGGTACATCGTGAGGCAATGGAGAGAGCTATGCTCGGAGTTTCTTTGCGCGATAGAATCCGGAACGTAGATATTCGCCGAAGAACCAGAGTCATCGACATAACCATTAAAATTTGCAAGTTGAAGAGGCAATGGGCAGGCTACATCGGCTTCGAAGAACCTAAAACCGATGAGGAAGAAAGGTTCTTGTAAGGAGCGTACTCGTACCTATACGCTGCGTCTTTCGGTTATGCCTATGTTATACTAGTGTCCCGCCCCAGCTTCGCACGGATGTAAGCTCGGCCTTCGGCCTCGCTAATATGACCCGCTCCAGGAGCACAAAGTTTCATTCAAATCGGTCCACCCATTTTAAAGTTATTCTGCTATTTGGGACGGAGACAAATACAACAAATCAAAAACCATGAAAATCGGTCCAGCCGTTCTCGAGTTATAAGTGTTTGAACAAATCCGACTTTGTTTTATATATATATATAGAAAATTACATCAGTATATTATAATAAATTCATATAAATTTAAATAACAACTATACTGACGTAGGTAAAATTCTCTTTTGTTAATTTATTTAGAGTTTGAAATTGAATTTTGAAATTTTATAATTGTTCTGACTGATTTAATTATTTATTTTAAATTTTAATTTATATTTGTACCAACTTAAATTATGAATCATGTGTCTGAAAATAAAATGATTTTGATTTTGTAATAAGAATGGCTGGGCCAATTTGAAAGAAATTTTGTATTCCCGGACCGGGTCATAGTAGCGAGGCCGAAGGCCGAGCTTACACCTGTGCGAAGCCGGGGCGGGTCGCTAGTATATAAATATAACGTGCCGTCGGAATATCACTTAGACCTTAACCTTAGACACCCTAGCTTGTTTTTAGGGCTCTATACCCAAAGGGTGTAAACGGAACCCTATTACTAAGCCTACGCTGTCTGTTTGTCCGTTTATCCTACCTTTAAATGGCTGTTTTTTTAACCGTAATAGATACCCAGGTGACGTCCCACGCTGCGCTTACTGGTCTGTGGTCTCCATTCGAGAACCTTTCGGCCCGATCAGCCATCTGTTCTGGGCCTTGTAAAAATGGTTACCGTGTCGTTAGTGACCATGGTTACTGTATTATAACACGTTTGTGTTATTAGCGTGTTTGAGTATTTTAACGTAATCAAGAATGATCACATAATCATGAAAAGATAGTTATCAATACGTGATGCAGTGTGAATGTCAGTTTGTCCTTGTTTCACGTCTAGACAGCGCAAAGGATTGGTCGACGTGACTTTTACGAGTTATTATCATGACACGTAGAGTAGTATGTATAATAACAAACTAGCAGACTAGCAACTAACTCTTTTTGAGTATAGACAATTTTTTATCTGTAACTAAAATCCACACACACACACACACTCACACATAGAGCTACACACATATTTATAAACAAGTGGATCACCATTAGAAACCGACTTCAAAAATATATGAAAAACATAATAAATGCTTATAAAATTTGAGGGTTCCCCTCGATTTCCTTGGGATCCCATCATCAGATCCTGACTTGGTGGCAATGGGTCCAAATTGGAAGTATACCCTACGAAACAATTTTTTTTTTAAATCTATCAACATTTGGCAGAGAAATCAGTGAACATAGATTAAAAAAAAAAACAAATGAATATAGAACCGTCCTCCTTATTTAAAGTCTGTTAAAAAATGACTAAATTTAATTATAATGGTGAAAATGGGCTAGCGTTTGACTACAACTCACCTAATGGTAAGCGACGATGTGGTCCAAGATGGAGCACGCTTGTCCATGAGGTGCCTATTCACTCTTGTCTTGAAGAGACCCAGGTTGTAATTTATAGGGAACACCGAGGCAGGGAGCGCATTCCATTCTGTGCAGTTCGTATTAAGAAGGAATTTTGGAAACGTTGCGTACGAACTTCCATAGATCACGAGGATGGAATGGAATGACTGCCTTGATGACCTATGGCAGAAACTGGTTGACGGAATCAGGTTAAACAACTTTTATGCTCATTTTTCAAAATCTTGAATCCCGCGTTGTTATCTGCGATTTTATACTATTTCCGCATTTTAATTAATTGTTTATTTTATAGTTATACTATCAGCGAAACCCGGCGTTGCTCGAGTAAAAATATATCGCATGTTTAATGGTATAACAAAACATTTATGTATAAACACTGTTTTAAACTATCACGGTTGTTCACTAAAGTTAAATGATTATTTACGGGATATTTACCGTGGTAAGGTTGTGGAAGGAGCTCCCGATATTTCGGCGCACATTCGTTCGTCGGCGGCGATTTTCGTTACATGGTGCATGTAACTGCGCCGAAATATCGGGAGCTCCTTCCACAACCTTACCACGGTAAATATCCCGTAAATAATCATTTAACTTTACATTTATGTATTTCACGTATAAAAGAACTTTCTCGAACATTCTTAATTGATTATAATAGTTTGCACTCATTTTATAATTTACTAGATCGTTCCAGAAATTTCTAGGACTTTCTGAAATATTCTAAATCGATAATAACAGTTTGCACTCGTTTTGGAACTTTCTAGATCATTCCAGAAATGTTTAGAACACTCCAGATCGATAATAACAGTTTTACACATTTTGGAACTTTCTAGATCATTCCAGAAACTTTGGGTCTTTCCAGAAGTTCTCATGAGTTTTCATGATACGTTCTTATGAGTTAGAAAAGGACAGAAATATATTTGTCACATTTTCGCCACCCCCAACCACCCCATTCAACCCACCGCGACCAAACTCCCTTACTCCCATCTGGAGACCAAGGGGTATTTATCACCCGAACGGGAAGTTGATTGGAATTGGTGGTGATAGAGAAAACCCTGTCTTCACATACTAACATTAGCATTTTATATATTTATATTTAGATGATATTTACGGGATATTTACTGTGGTAAGGTTGTGGATAATCATATAACTATAGTTAAAACCCGTGATAGTTTAAAACAGTGTATTGTATGTCGGTACTTTAACGAAATCCACTCTCAAACTTTACCTCTGTGAGGTTTACGAAAAACTACTTTTGTAAATTGTAGGTAATAAGTTGATATTATGTTGTTTTTTTCCATAATTTGAAGCCGTTATTTCCAATAAAAAATAACAGATATTTTAATCATCATTTCAGCCATAGGATGACCACTGCTGAACATAGGCCTCCCCATCGATCTTGAAAAGGGTCGAATGGAAGCGGCCTGAATCCAGCGTTTTCTTAGTCCCTCTTACGAGTAGGTCGTCCATCCATCTTTCCATTCCAGTCCGTCCATTCATCTTCGTATGGACGTCTTACACTGCGCTTGCGCTATCGATCTATTTATTTTGGAACGAAGTTCCTTATCGCGCGTTACGAAAGGGGGCTAGACGGAAAAAATGAAGACCAAAAGTTGTAACGACACTTTTTGCTATAGTTGTAAGCCGTGCGGCGTGCGCGTGTTTCTCTGTCTCTCTCTCTCTCTCTCTCTCTTTCTCTCTCTCTCTGACATCGTTCCATCCGGGTGTCCCTTGACACCTCTCAAGTTTTTTATTTATTCCCATTTTTTTTTGCGATCGTTTAATTTATTAACTAATTTATTGCAGAATTTGAACTTTCTATAGATCTTTCTATTTGATAGAATCACAAAGTAAAATATCCTTGCTTTTTTCGTAAAAAATGTGGGAGGGCTCTTAAGTTAATTATGTTTATGTAGTTCTGGTTTCAGCAATAAAAATATTAATATTATTCAAACCGGCTCTACGAGTTAAAATAAATATAGGAATCCGTGCCCAAAGGGTAAAACGCGAGACGGGGGGAACGAGACGGGTTAAACGGGACGGGGTAAACGGCTGTCAGACAGATAGATGTCTGACTGTATCTCATAAACCGTGATAGTTAGACAGTTGAAATTTTCACAGATGATGTATTTCTGTTGACGCTATAACAACAAATACTAAAAAACAGAATAAAATAAATATATAAGGGGCCTCCCATACAATAAACGTGATTTTTTGGCGTTTTTATAGATAATGTTAGTGAACTCTTCGTGCGCGAGTCTGACTCGCACTTGGCTGGTTTTATTGTTTCATTCAAAGATAGAACAATAATAAGGAAAATAATGGTACCTATATATAACACTAGCCGTCCGCCCCGGCTTCGCACGAGTGTAAGCTCGGCCTTCGGCCTCGCTACAAAATATAATAGCCTATGTCACCCGGGGATAGTGTAGCTTCCCAACAGTGAAAGAATTTTTCAAATCGGTTCAGTAGTTTCGGAGCCTATTCATTACAAACATACAAAAATAGGTACAAATCTTTCCTCTTTATAATATTAGTGTAGATTAATAGTATATACATTTAAAAGTCAAGTAGATTTAAATAGTCGTAAGATTCTTCTACAGTAATCGTCAATTACAATATGGTCGAAGCAAATAACATTCAAAATTAAGTTTTTATTTAATTTGCATTTAGCATTTCTGCTTTATACGCAAAGATTAATTAATTACCTCATAACTTTAAAAAAAAAAATCAGGTAATTAACTTTAATGAGGTAATTAAAGTTTTTTGGGTTTTGCAATTATTTGTGGAATGAGTTCCATCCTGATGCATTTCCGAGTAGCTATAATATGGAGTTGTTCAAAAGGGCTGTTAATAGAGTCTTTAAGGGACAACGTATCTGTGATGCCCCTGGTGTTGCAGGTATCCATAGACGACGGTGATATTTTTTTATACTATGTAGTGATTTTGATAGTGATAATGAAGCCGATGTTTGTATGTGTGTGTTCTCTATGGACTCCAAAATGACTGGACATATTTTGACGGGACTTTAGCTAGATAGCCGATGTTATTAGATCCACGCGGGTAAAACCACGGGGCGCAGCTAATTACATATATATATATAAACTATCACAAAAATATGTAAACAATGGAACACATTAAAAACCGACTTCAAACCGACCGACATCAGATCGTGACTTGGTGACGATGGGACCAAATTGGAAGTATTTACCGAACAAAAGTTTTTTTTTAACGGTCTACAGTTTGCGGAGAAATCGGTGAACATACATTAAAAAAATACAGTGAAACATAGAACATCCTTTTTTAAAGTATGTAAAAATAGTAAATAATAACATGCAAATAGCAAATATACTCACAAGGTTCCAATTGGTGCCGAATCCCCAAGAATACCGAGACAGAAATCGTAACAAGTCCACCGAATTGTATATATTGTTAAATATTATGTATATCCCATACAATATTACGATAAAAAAATGTGTTAATCCAAATAGATGAAAAATAACACTGCTAACACGAATAAATATAGGTCTTTTTGTACGTTTTTCACAAATAAAACCTTGGGCTTCGAGGTTCGACCGTTCTTCCATTATTATTATTTTTTTAATTAGTTACCACGGAATATTTTGTACACTGTTTCGTTTCAAAATGTATTCGTAAAAAAATGCATTTATAAAATTGTTTATATCATTACAGGTTTGTATACACCCTTTCAGTGTATAACTCGTAGTGACCACATATAAGGAAAACCTGCTTTAATAATAATTATTATTAATAAGGATGATCCCAAACTATATTTAACCTCACTTAGGATCCCTTTGGGTGATAAACATTATTATTTTCCGGTTGTTTATTTAGAATTCCATATTTAATAATTAATAAACAACGACAAAAAAGTCGCATTCAAAAACGGCACAAACATTTCTAAAGTCTGCAATTAATTATTGTTATTTATTTATTATCACAAACGTCACAAAATAAGACATATTTTTTCGCGAATTTTTTATTATTTTTCACAAAACTTCGGTTACTACGATTCATAACCTTTTTGTAAATGTGGCATATGTCGATGACAAATTTAGCATTTGTAAAATTTATTATAAAATTCAAGTTTTTTTTTATTACGGAAGCGTATATTAATTACCTATTATACGTCAACTTGTTTAAAGTCGCGGAACTCTTATGAGTAACAGAATCCGTAATGAAATTTTATAAAACAGGTAATTGTAACAATCGTGCAATTGTAATACAAGCCTAAAGAGTGTAGGACCATGCATTCTGTTGGGTTCTGTAGCTAATTCACTAATTTCTTTCAAACTAATATCAATAACTTTATGCACGCGGGTTTGTCATATTTTAAATTATGTAAAATTACAGGGCACACAGATTTGACATCTTATATCTCGGGGTGACGAGCGCAGTGCATTGCCATCCAGGGTATTGAACTGTTGAAGTTCATAATTCTGAGTGGCGTTGAGCTGTTATGAGCAAGCGTGAAGAGCCAACAGACGAGCGACTTCGCTCGTCTCGTCACCCAGTATCATTAAAAAAATGCACGTTCACATTGCACACTACTTTCTCATTAATTTTTATCTAGATCGGCATAAAGCATTACGGCATTCGCTACTTGCGACAGATGGGTTAGAGGGTAGGTGGTCTAATTCTGGAACTCGTCCTAGGGACCACTTTTACTATCAAATCGCTATAATGGCATGTGACGTTGACTTGTGATATTGACTGATATTTTCGTGACAGTTTTTGTTAATAATTACTGCCGTTGCTCTCCAGTGGAGCTATATAATTTCTATGCCTGTTTTCATTCGCCAGTTAGGTATTCGCTTTTTGACACCAGTTTGCATCTATACCGTTACAGCCAAGTCGTTCAGACATTTAATGGTTAAAAGGTTTCACACATCGCGGGTCTATCCGTATTCATAGAATTTCCTAGATTTTCATTTCAATTCAGTTTTCGAGACTAAAATATCCCATTGACGTTCCCATAATGCTTCGGAATTAATAGGTAAATAATAATCACTTCATAATTTTTCATAGGTACGGTCTATTTGTCTGTTTTTAGAGTTCCATGGGTAAAAACGGGTCCTTATTACGGAGCCTACGTTGTCTGTCAGTCCGTCCTGCTTTTTAACGACTGTAACTTTGGAACCGTAATAGATAGCAGTTGAAATTTTTACAGAATATGTAATGTAACGGTAGATTAACTAACTTTTTGACATTATGATGATTAAAAAATCATCATAATGTCAAAAAGTTATAACTGAAGGTCCCGAAACAACTAACCTATTTTTTGTATTTGCTCTGGTGTAAATACGGTAATACGTACAAGCGTCAGACTTGGCATGATTATAGTACACACTCTAAAGTATAACAACAAATAATCAATAATGGCAAAGTGTGAGTCGGTGATAAATTTCTGTTCATTACCAAGTTAAGCAATGTAGGGTGCGTCGTTACATGGACGGGTGATTGCCTGGGCGTGATGTTGTCTTTTTGCACTTCTTTTCGTGTTTTGTGGTGGTACGGGACCCTCAGTGTGTGAGCTGGACTCGCACTTGGCCAATTTATTTATTTGTTTTACCTATCCAACGTTGCAAACGCTAGTTGCGCTTGCACCATTAATGGAGCAAACAAAGCTAATTAGTTACATCTGCACCATTGATAGTGCAAGTCAAGGTACATACGGTGCGACAGGGGACACTCTATAACTCTGATACAACAACTAATTAATCCCTTACTCTTCAAAACAAGCCAACAACTCAAATTTATGTCTTTTCTTCGACCACGCCATCATTTAACATCAAGTGAGCTGTCGCCATACGCCTAGCCAAAATCATAATTAGATAGATAGATCAATAAACTCTTTATTGTTCACACCACAAATTACATAATACACGATGAAACAGCTTTAAACAACTAGCGTAACAATCGCCGGCCTTATCACTAAGAGCAATCTCTTCCAGGCAACCTTAGAGTGGAGAGGATTCATACAGGAGGTAGAAGGCGTGCAGTAGTGAAAATTATGAATAATGAAATAGATAGATAGAAACTTTGTATTGTTTCTTTTTTCTAAGCCATAGGTGGCAAGCAAGCAGACGGGCCGCCTGATGGTAAGCAGTCACCGTCGCCTATGGATACTTGTAACACCAGAGGCATCACAAATACGTTGCCGACCCTTTAAGACTCTATTAACTCTCCTTCTGAAGAACCCCATGTTGTAGCTACTCGGGAACACCGCGGAAGGTGTACCAGATAGTACCCGTAGACCAACTACTTTGCACAACTAGTTCTGCAATAGGTACATACTCCAAAAAAACTCGTGACAACTAATTGTGTTATGTACACCAGAAAAGAAAAACATTTACGAGCTAGTGCCACAAGTGGCAGCCTTATTACTAAAAGCAATCTCTTCCAGGCAATCATTGTATATGGATGAAATTATATCACCTATAAAAAAACTGTGACAAACAAGAAATGGTTGAAACGAAATTCGACAATCAGTAACGGTTTGTACGGTAGTCCACGGGACCCTAATATGTGAACTTAATGCGACAAACCAGTTTTTGAATATCACTTAAAATCAAGTTTTTGAGTTTAATGCCTATTTATAAACTAAAATTTCAAATGATTGTGAAGATAAGATAGCAGTGGGTTATCAAATAGTGGTTTAGAATACCACCCGTACCTAATCACACTAATATATATATATTTTTTAATTAAGAATAGGCATAAAATTCTTAAAGTTGTTGGCAACGTATTTGTGATGCCCCTGATTTTACAGGTATCTATAGGTAACAGTCATCGCTTACCATCAGACGGTTCGTTAGCTTATTTGCCACCTATGGACACCATTTTGGTACGGAAGCCTAAAAATGGAAATATGTACAATATAAAAAAAAAAGATCATTCATTATGTAAATAAGTACGTAGAATGAAAGAAAAATATAAGTTAAATATTTTATAAATTTAAGTAAGACGTAAATTTTTTGCTGAGCTAAAAAATCAAATAGGTATGTACTTTGTATGCAAATTATTTAAACCGTTCGCTATTTAAGCAGTCAGCCTTTATTTTGTCAGTAATGCACGTCTATATAATAATATATTAATATCATCAAATCATGGTGTATTATAATAGGTCGGGGAAAAAGTCTTTTCGTATTTTGTATGTATAAAGTTGTAGTAAAATCTCATCGGTTGTACTGTTTGTATCTGGCTGGTTTTGATACCATTAAAAATATGACATTTTAAAAAAGGAATTCAAAAAGTAAAAAGTTATATCCCGCCATTTTTCAATTGTTTTTTTTTGTTCGATAAAATGAATGAATCTAACGAAGAAATTCGATATATTTTGAAGTTTTATGACAAAAAGGGAAAAATGCGACACAAGCCGCGAATTAAATATGTGACGTTTATGGACCTAATGCAGTGTCATCAAAAGTAGCACAATGTTGGTTCAAGCGTTTTCAGTCCAGAAATTTTGATGTCAAAGATGCAGCTCGCTCTGGTCGCCCTGTTACGGATAAAGTCGTTGCCATTTCTGAAAAAGTGGAGCAAGATCGGCATATTAGTAGTTACGACGTAGCTGAAGAACTGGGGATCGACCACAAAACAGTTTTGACCCATTTGAAAAAGTCTGGGTATAAAAAAAACCTCGATATTTGGGTGCCACACGAGCTCACTGAAAGAAACCAAATGAATCGTGTGCGCATTTGCGATTCTCTGTTAAAACGTAACGAAACCGAACCGTTTTTGAAAAGATTGATCACTGGTGATGAAAAATGGATCACCTACGACAAGAATGTGCGCAAACGATCATGGTCAAAGGGCAGTGAAGCACCACAGACTGTAGCGAAACCAGGATTAACACGTAATAAGGTGATGCTGTGTGTATGGTGGGATTGGAAGGGCATCGTTCATTATGAGCTTTTACCGCCGGGCAAAACCATCGATTCGGATCTCTACTGCCAACAGCTGATGACACTCAAACAAGAAATTGAGAAAAAACGGCCGGTATTGATCAACAGAAAGGGCGTGGTCTTTCATCATGATAACGCCAGACCGCACACATCTTTGGCCACTCAGCAACAATTGAGAGAGCTTGGTTGGGAAGTGTTAATGCATCCACCATATAGCCCTGACCTTGTACTCTCAGATTTCCACCTGTTTCGGTCTCTTCAGAATTTTTTGGGTAGTGTTAGATTAACATCCAGAGAGGACTGTCAAAACTACTTGTTGCATTGTTTTGATCAGAAGTCCCAAAATTTCTACAGCAACGGGATCATGTCACTACCTACAAGATGGCAACAAGTTATCGAACAAAATGGCACATATATATTATAATCAAATGTAATTAAACTTGAAAAAAATATGTCTTGAATTTGTTTATAAAATACGAAGAAACTTTTTCCCCGACCTTATATTTATTTGTCCTAATCATTTTTAACCTACTTCAAAAAGGAGGAGGTTATCAATTCAACTGTTTTTTTTATGTTTGTTACCGCAGAACTTTTGACTGGATGAACCGATTTTAATGATTCTTTTTTATTATTTGAAAGCTGGTTCTTCCAATTGGTCCCATTTTAATTTGGTCCAGTTCTGATGAAGTCGGTTTTTTATGTTGAGTTTTTTTTTTGTTTTTTACCGAACTCCGTCACTGATGAACCGGTCAGGTATCAGTATCATATCTCGAGCGGCACTTTTAACAACTTTAGACATCGTACAACGACTCTTTGAAAACTAGCGTCCACAGTTACATAGGAATTTAGTTCCGCTGTTTGCCGTAAGACTTCATGAAAAGCACTCTACACTGAATTGTGGATTTGACAGCTGTCAAAGGTAGCCATTCTGCTATATGATTTGTAGAATATTTTGGAGGTTGGAATGGTCCGCGCGGAAAGCGGCCACAAAGAGTTCATACCACAGTCCCTGCGTACTTATATATAGGTCTGTGGTTCATACTATTATGTCAAAATCTTTAGATTTGCACTAAAGACGTTATAAAATTAGGCCTTACAACATCCTTGAATTGCTCATCAGGGATTATGCTATATAAGCTTTTACGCAGAAATTTTACGACGGCGACATTTTGTTTTGTCCAAAATCGGACCGATAATATATTAGTCAGATTGCAGTGGGTGTCACTTCCGCTTAATCAATTTCCGCGTTTTTTGAATGCGGAACAATCTATGTTTTTTTTTTTCTGATTTAGTGTTTTGAGGTTATCTATGGTTTGATATTGGCGATAAGATCACCCTATACATACATACATACATACACATACATCATCAGCCAATTAACGTCCACTGTTGGACATGGCCTCCCTCATAGAGGGGTGTTGCCATAATCACCCCATAAAGGTGACCTATGCCTACTTATAATCTTCTACCAAAATAACAACCTATTTACTGGTGCTTTTAGACTTTAGACCTGCATTTACAAAAAATAAGACTAAAATACATTGCCATTGTTTCGTAATCACTTATCATTGTCAACGACAATGGATATTTTTTGTTCTTATTTTACATACATAATTGACAAAGATTAAAAATAGATAAACGTCTTGAGAATCTTCTCTGCTATCCGTAATATTGTTATTTCTTAAGTTTTCCCGATGTACACATTGAATAAAATAAAAGATCCTGTAATAAAAAGCGACCGGAATAATCGGCACCTTAAGCTGCTTTCAAAATTTTAGATTAAAAAGGTTCAGAAGCCATGTTTAACCCCCTACGAAAATGAGGGGTGATGTAAGTTTAACACAGGTGTTTACAGGTGGGTCTTAAGATGGACATGGACATGACAAAGGTCATATCAAATATACATATTTTGTAGTGGTAGGTCTTTTTGCAGGGGTCCGCCTTGGGAAGTACCACACCTTTGCCAGTTATTCAACCACCAAGCAGTAGTATGCAAACACTACTGTGTTCCGGATTGAAGGGCAATGTTTCCAGCGAAATTACAGGGCACACAGAGATTTGACATTTTATATCTCGGGGTGACGAGCGCAGTGCATTGCCATCCAGGGTTTTGAACTGTTGAAGTTCAAAATTCTGAGTGGCGTTGAGCTATTATGGGCAAGCGTGAAGAGCCAAAATACCTCAGTGCCTTAAGACGAAAGTCTTCAACCAGTGTGTGTGTTGCCAGTGATAACATACGGAACTGAAACGTGGTCTCTCACTATGTGCCTTATTAAGCTTAAAGTAGCACAATGACCTATGGAGAGGGCTATGCTAGCGAAATAAAATGTTGCTAGAAATATTTGTAGGAAGTGCTAAGTCTAGCAATTTTAATATAACAAAATCTAAATGTGTAAAACTTTATGCGAAAGAGACATCGCATTTTTTTTACCAAATAATACGTTAATATTATTCTTGCATTTAAATTAAATATAAAAAAAAAAATAACACATCTAAGTACTACTAGTTTAATATTTTACTAATTATTTATAAGTACCCACAAAGATTATGTAATTATAATGCACTTAGGCATATATAGTTATAGAATTTGACACAGATAATTACAATCTGGGTGTCTTCAAATCACGCTGAATCGATTTTTTCTAGGCAAGCGTGCACCATCGTAGACCACATCATCGCTTAACATCAGGCGAGTTGGCGGTCAAACGCAAGCCTGTTAATACATAAAAAAATGTAAACTCAATGTTATTTTAAAATTATTGCATTCTGGTCTGTGGCCTTAGTACGAGCACTTGCGAAATATTTATCGTTACGTAAACGATAGTAAAATGTATGAAAAATTCAGTTTCCTTTTACGTCCGATAGAGGCGCTGTTCATTTTTTCATACCTTTTGCTATCGTTTACGTCACGATAACTTTTTGGCAAGTGCTCGTACTAAGGTGCATGTTTACTGAATAAATGATAAAAACACTTACCAAATTCCAAATCGTTAACAGAAAAAATCTGTATCGGAACATGAAAAAACTATCAACGCCATCTTTAATTTCTTCATCAGTTCTGATTTGTAATCCGACAATCACAACATAATAAAATATAACACAAAATATGTAATGAAAACTTGTCCTTTTTAATAAATTACTTGAAAACTTTATATGTATATGATAATTATTTAATATATTTTGCTGTTTTATAGATTTCATTTGGGTATCGTTCTAATTTTTTTATATAACAATGTAACCACAACATTAACTTATTAATCTTACGTTATTTTAAATGTCGCAAATATTTTTTAATTTTATTTAAATAAATAAAAACACACGTCACTGTCAACCGAATAACAAAAATATTCTAAAAAATAAAACAAATAAAAACTATAGCAAAATTGACAAACCTTGTGCATAATAAGTTTTTAATTAATGGTCTAATCACAATTTAAAACTATATTATACAGGGTTACGCATACAGACTGTACTGAGCCGAAAGAAGGTCATTCTACTCATCATTATTAACAACTTCTATCTACTATGCGATCAAACCTGAAATAATAAAAATAACAGATGTTCCACAGAAAATGGTCATTGACACTTGTCAAAATGTATAGAATAGCCGTTATTTTTTGGGATTTTAGGGTTGGTTCCACAGTAAACGTTTTTCATAATGATGAGTAAAATTACCTCCTTTTGACTTAGTACAGTCTATATGCGTGAAACCCTATGTAATATTATTATAAACAAAGCAAGGACGAATACGTTTTCAAGAATAGGATTCAGTAGAAAAATATTAATCATTGTTCAGTAGCTGGAGCGTTACAGCTATCTGTTATAAGCGATTCAGTTAAGGTGATTGCGAAAATTTGCGACCGCAAACCGTATCTCGGCGTGTTTAGATTCGCGTTCGCGTGTAAATTGCGCGTATTCGAGCCTGCTGTTAGAGTTAGGCGTAAGGCCCCTGGTTCTGAAGTTTTGCCAATCAATGGGATATTCAAATTCAAAATCTTTTATTTGGGCAACTAAAAAATCCATGGGGTTAGTAGTAAAAAACAAAACTTAAAAACTATTGTTAGGTAAGAAATACAAAGACAAAAATTATTCACACAGATAATTAATAACGACTGACTAGGAATTACATTATTTCTTACTCAGTCATCACCCGCACAAAATTTCTAAGTATTGGCGCGTGACCATCCTCAGCCACTATCTTCAAGAAGATAGTGAAAGTGATATTAAAATTCAGCAAATTCACACTCATTACATATTGGTTCGTACTGAAAAAGCCAGTGATATGAAAACCCGTGCATAAACTTTAAAGAGGTCATCGGTACGGACCCCGGGGTTTGAACCGGCAACCTTACATTTTCAAGTCTAATAGCGGTCTCCCAAATAGGCTAGACGGCTTTTTTGTGGCTCATGGAACGTTGATATTAATGAAACCCATTTTTTTTGTTATTATCATTCTTTTTACACAATTGTTATTTAAACCTTATTTAATTTGAATCCGTTTAGCCAAAATTTTAAGTAATCGCTAACAAACATTGTAATATGATTTAAAAAAGTATAATAATTCTCACAATTCTTAGGCATACCCAAAATTCTTAGTAATATAATAATATGTGTATATGTATAGAATATAATGTATAGATGAAAGATATAGATTATTTAGCTTTATAAGAAAGTTTATATTACTCCATAGATATTTCATCTGTAGTGTTATAATTTATGTGTAAATAAATAATATAACTACATTAAATTTATAATATAACTAAATAAAAATAAAATTGATTATATAATAAATTAAAAAAAAAAAAAAAAAAAAAAAAATTATGTGTATACTGAATTTAAAACATTCATAACTCTATAGTTAAAGGGGGAGCACTATGTTCAGCAGTGGACGTCTTCTGGCTGACAATGAGATGATGATAAATCTATAGTTCATTTGAAAGTTATTTTAAATCAATTTTAAAATGTTTACTTAACAGACACTGAACCCCAAAACATGAGATCATGATATATTATACAACATTCAATGCCATAGACCATAGTCACCTTGTAATTTTGCATATTCTTAAAATTATATAATGCCTAATACATTAACCTTACAACTTATGTAGTTATTAAGGTTACACGTTTTAATCGTGGGTTCGATTCCCGCCTGAGGCAAACATTCATGTGATGAACATTTGTGTTTGGTCTATATGTGGCTGTTAATATAAAATAAATAAATATCTGGGACATCTTGCACACATGGTCATCTGGCTCCAAACTAAGCAAAGCTTGTAATATGGCTGCCAGAGACTGAAATACGTACATATATGTTTTTAAATACATAGTTAAATAGATATTAACACCCACAATGCTTAAGTATCTATTTAAGCATTATTATTTACTTCAAACAATTCTCGGTTAGCCCGGACATTTGGTGTGCATTGGTGGAGCCGAAGCCAAGAGGCCCTTTTGAATATAAAAAATACAATAATGTGTATAAAATGGAATATGAAACTATTGTACAGAATAGGATAAAAAAAATCGCTATTTAGGTGAACAACTTGTGTATAGGAGAACAGATCTATGGGATGAGAAACGGCACCTGCCTTACCCTGTCTCATCTCAAAATTCATTTAGGCAGGTGATGACTTGCCACCCACTAAATGGGCCCCACATAAAGGCTGCCGTATCTTGGCACCGGAGGGGCAACATTGGCTTGGGTGGCTTAGGGTGTAGAGAGATGTGCTGCACTTTCACTAAGAGCTACTCGCGGCGTTATGCCCTTTAACACTTCCACCCTGGAGCTTAGGCTCTTAGCTCTTGCGGTTTCCATCCCTGATATTATTTATTAATATTATTTCAGCCGTGGTCATCCCATTGTAGGGCAAAGGCTTAGCTCCCTTCCTTTCTTCTACTCCTCTCTATTTAAGTATGTTTCCAGCGAAATTACAGGGCACACAGAGATTTGACATCTTATATATCGGGGTGACGAGCGCAGTGCATTGCCATCCAGGGTTTTAAACTGTTGATGTTCAAAATTCTGAGAGGCGTTGAGCTGTTATGGGCAAGCGTGAAGAGCCATCAGGCGAGCGACTTCGCTCGTCTCGTCACCCAGTATCATAAAAAAAATGTATTTAAATATATATATGTATATACATGTATGTATATCAGTCTCTGGCAGCCATATTACAAGCTTTGCTTAGTTTGGGGTCAGATGACCGTGTGTGCAAAAATGTCCCGAATTTATTTAGTCGCTTTGGCGTAAAAGAGGAGACACCCTGATTAAAGTAACAAAGTCAATGGCAAAAACAAGTCGAATTCGTAGATTTTTGTGCAATCTAGTGACGATACGAGCAAAGCAAATCGTTAACTCGATGGTAAGCGTACTCTGGCCATAATTTGTTGCAGAGCGATCCAGAATTTTGGTCTTCATAATTTTCGTACCGCGCTGCGTTCGAAACTGAATGTTATTGGGTTAATATTAGCTTTTAATTTATTAATAACACTTTGTAAGGACCGGATCAAAGGTACCGACTCAGTGGTGAGCATAAGTATACTTGCTTTTCACAGACCAGTGGCCTTAGTACGAGAATTTGCGAAAAAGTTATCGTTACGTAAACGATAGAAAATGTATGAAAAATTGAACAGCGCCTCTATCGGACGTGAAAGGAAACTGTTTTTTTCATACATTTTGCTATCTTTTACGTAATGATAACTTTTTCGCAAGTTCTCGTACTAACCCCACTGACTTTAGTATCTTTTTAAGGCAGGCAAAGACATCGCTAATTTTTGACAGAAAAAAAACATTATGCAATAAACAAAAATAATATCAATATAAGCCAAAAAGGTTTTTTAAATGTTATGTCAAGTAATTTTAATCTTTGTTATGTATATAATTCGAGTAAAAAGTTTTGTTTTGTTTCAAACTTTTTACTCAAATTCCATAAAATGTTAATGTTATTAAATTAGATCTCATATCGGGGAAACCTCGTTGTCTTCTGTCTCGAAAGGAAGCGGGTCATCACCAGGATAAATATGATAAGTAAATAGACATCATTGTATGTAAATTAAAAAATTAAATCTTACGTAATAACTAAAAATACTTCATGATAAAAACTGTTGATGGGACCTTTGTACCGTTTCGGTCGTCTGTTTTTATTGTAATTAATCGTAGGTATGTGGAAATTTTGATGTATGTAGAGGCGTCCGTCAAGGTGATCCTCTTTCCCCCAAAATCTTTATTACCGTTCTCCAAAACATCATGAAAACATTAAAGTGGAAAAACAAAGGAATAAACATGAATGGTCAATTTCAAGTAATCTCAGGTTCGCAGATGACATCGTACTCCTCGCAGAAAATTCACCACAACGAGTCAATGATAAATGAAATAAATTATGTCAGCAATGAAATTGGACTGCACTTAAACACAATGAAAACTAAAATTATGACCAACAGCATTAAATCGCCAATACACGTAAACGGTTTCTTACTAGAATATGTCCAAGAGTACATATATCTTGGCAAACAAGTATCATTTAAAAAATCTAGACACCAAGATGAGCTAATGAGACGTGTAAATATGGCCTGGAATAAATTTTGGAGCCTTAAAGAAATTCTAAAGTCAAATACTCCAATAAAGCTAAAGAAAATTGTTATGGATTCTTGTATCCTACCTTCTCTCGCCTATGCATCCCAAACATGGATTTTAAATAAACATTGATTCCCAAACAAAATCAGGCTTGACTTGCTTGTTTCGTTACTTAGTTAGACAATTACTTTAAAACCTGTTTAAAACTATTACAATAAACTGTGACTTAACATAATCGTATTATAGGTGAATGCCCTACTTATATAGCTCTGTAGGACTTCCCATTATAACATACTTTACTACTGAACTGCGGTCGCGGACAGAATGCGTTTGACAGTTTTTTCCCCAGTTCCTATAAGTAGTATCATTATGGGCCATATGCTCCGTCTTGTTTTCGCGTGTGACGATTGCCGTCAGCGAGAAGTTGAGAGAGTTTTAAAACATAGATCAACTTGAGTAACGTTTTTAAGTAAGGCCATAAGTGTTTTTGCATCGCCCGTCGATCCTGTTACGTAAATTCTTTTCAATGGTTGCTCGGAAGAGATCGCTTTTATTGATAAGGCCGCCACTTGTGCCACTAGTTCATAAGTGTTTTCTGTCTGTTTGTAATTTTTATTTCTGGTGTATACAATAAAAAGTTTATATCTATCTATCTATTAACATTGTAGAAAGCTGTACGAAAACAGTAAATTTTATCACTTTTACTAGCTTTTTAACCGACTTCCAAAAAGGAGGAGGTTCTCAATTCAACTGCTTTTTTTTAATGTTTGTTACCTCAGAACTTCTGACTGGGTGAACCGATTTTGATGATTATTTTTTTATTTGAAAGCTAGTGCTTTCCGTGTGGTCCCATTCCAATTTAGTCCAGTTCTGACATTTTTATGAAGTCGTTTTTTTATATTGGCGATTATCCTCGGATACGTACAGTTTTGATTATACATTTTTAATCCGTACAGCTAAGGAATGAAACATCCTACCGGCTTCTGACGCCGTCATTTATGAGCCGATTTGGAAAATTCGTTTTTCAATTGAAAGGATATACCTACGTTCTGATTGGCCCCATAGAAATTTTATCAAATCCAGTTCAGTAAGTAGTTTGTATTTTAAATAAAAAAAACTGGAAAATTGTCTCGATAAATCTAACATAGGTTTTAAAACAACTTACTAACTCAAAATGTAACGTACTATGTGTTTTAAATAAATTTAAAAAAAAAAACAAATTTGTCGATTTTATAAAAAAATTGTGAAGTTGGATTTATCAATTGATATTTTTTAATAATAATTTAGGTACCTATCAAATATAGCTAAACTTAAATAATTATTATGATTATGACAATACTTTAACATAGACATAATTTTCATTTTTAACTCAAAAATTAACTAGTAAAAAAATCAATAATTATAAATTAAAAAAACACATACACGCCGCACCTGGCAAGGACATGAGATACGTTTCCATTTGTACGACCCTGTATGCTATTTTATATGTATTAACATGCCCTGAAAAATAAATCATTGGATATGATTTGATTTCGTCATTTCAAGGTCGGAGTTACCTTCTAAGTCTTCTGTTTTCTAGCACATCGTTGCTTACCAACCGGCGAGAAGTTGCCCCAAGTGGAAACATGATTTTAAAATAATTATCAATATAAAAAACCGACCTTAAAATTAGGAAACACGCAATTGCCCGGTTAAGATCCCTTTTACACCCTTTGGGTACGACCTTAAAAACAAAACTATTGATAACCCCTGTTAAAACCATAATAGCAAACTTTCTAAGCGCTAAATACATTGTGAGAATAAATATTGCTCCATACAATAAAAAGGCACTACAAACAAAGTCATCGCCTTTTTGTACTTCAGGGGGCTTACTCTTAACTCTAACCACAGGCTCGAATACGCGTTTACAAAATCAAGCGAACGTGAACCTTGACGCGCAGAGATATGGTTTGCGGTCGCGCAACTTATCGCAATCACCTAAGCAGTGGCGCTAGTACGAGAACTTGCGAAAAAGTATTCGTTCCGTAAACGATAGCAAATGTATGAAAAATTCAGTTTCCCTTTACGTCCGATAGAGGCGCTGTTAAATATGTCATAGATTTTGCTATCGTTTACGGAACGAATACTTTTTCGCAAGTGCTCCTACTAGCGCCACTGAATCGTTTATAACAGGTAGGCGTAAGGCTCCAGATGTGTGAAAATTATGAGCACTGATTTGCCACCATTAAGGTGGAACGTTTCACGTATAGCGGGAAATTCAAATTTCAAACTGGTTGTCCTTGTAGCTAGGCCGGGTAATTATTGTGAAAAGGCACAGTGTTTGCGAAAATTGTTGGTTGTTCCTTACATTATCATATACAGCTATTAATCAGTTACTCACCATATTAAATATTTACATTTGTCAATAAACCGCTTGAAACAGCAAAAATTTGTTTATTGACAAATGTATGTAATAATGTGCATTAGAGATAAATAGCTTTTACGCGAATTTGTAAAGAATAATAATCTATTTTCGCAAACATCATGATCGTTTACAATAATTACCCGGCCTAGCTACAAGAACAAAAAAGCTATTTAAAATTTGAATTTCCCGCCATACGTGAAACGTATCATCTTAACACCCGGTTTCTGAAAAGGATGAATACAACAAATATTGAATTAGTCAACAGACTGTCACATATTTTGACAATCACTTAATTCTCTTTTGCTTATGAAACGATTCATCTAAAAATTCGGCAATTGATTGTTAACATGAGATTATTTTACTCACATGGTCGCATTTAATAAGTTTGTTCTAGGTTAATTGGTCACAAATATGCAATTAAGTAATTGCAAGTTAACAAGCCTTTAGCATGCGAATACGCTTTCCGGAAACTCAAAATTGACGTTGACGTTTAATTGTAGATTTGACATTTCCGTTAACAGGCTGTCACATGAAATTTTCAGCACTATTGAAACATTGGATGAATGATGTATATTTATTCGCTCATTTGCGTTCCAGAAACCTAAGCATTATTAACAATTATTGTTAGAATAACAATTACCACATATCTCATAATTCCTTTATATTCATACAATTATGCGACAAAATAATATAGTACAGCAGGTCGGCTTGATTAATTTTATTTGGTCACCCCTTTCTATTCTACATCTACACTATAATATTATAAAGAAGAAATATTTGTATTTTTGGATATTTGTAACGATTTTACTCAAAAACTACTGGACCACTTTTAAAAATTCTGTCACTATTAGAATGCTACATTATCCCTAAGTAACATGGGCTATAATTATTTCCGTGCGAAGCCAGGACGGGCGGCTAGTGTAATGTGTTTTAAAGTAACATATAGGTACCTAATAAATTGTTTCTAATTGAAACTCACAAATATAAACTTTTCACAAAACATTATAGTTTCTTTGCGCTTTCTAGCGCTATGGTTGCGCGTAGGTCAGCCGATTCCGGCCTTCTGTACTCGTTTATTTTGTGTTTATGCTCTGTGATATGCGCCATTTCTAAAGTACCTTAAAGATGCCCTTGCGCCAGTCGCCTACACAAAATTAGATCTAATGTCTGCGTTTGCCAACCAGCTTCTTTGTCGAGGCCATCATTATAAGTCCAACAGCTATAGTTGTTCATATAAAATGATTTTAATCAAACATTTCTAGTTAGGTCTTGCCGTAGCAAGACCTAACTAAAAATGCGCTGCCAGAATGGGTGTTCCCCGGCAGTTATAATTTGGGTGTCTTCAAATCACGAGTGAATCGGTTTCATCTAGGCAAGCGTGCTCCATCGTGGACCGCATCATCGCTATACATCAGGCGAATTGGCGGTCAAACGCAAACCTATTCATAAATAAAAAATAAAAATCAGTCATAGGAGCGATGTCAGAAGTAAAAACTTAAGTAGTAATTTTAGAGATAGATAATTATCAATATAAAAAACCGACTTCATAAAAAATTTCGAACTGGACCAAATATGCGCCCTCTATCCCGTGCGTGCATTAATTAGGCACTATCCAAAGTGTTCCGACAGATTCCGTCTCTTATAATATGTTTTGTGTGGAAATGCCTTTTTTAATTGCTAAAAAACTAGACCTGGGGCCTTACCCCTGGCTCTATTTTTGCGAGCCAACTTTTGGTAGGTACCTGATAGGTACCTAAAATTAACCAACTTATTTAAGCTGCATCGTTTAAAAGCGTCTAACTTAAATG
This sequence comes from Agriopis leucophaearia, assembly GCA_949125355.1. Taxonomy (NCBI): domain Eukaryota; kingdom Metazoa; phylum Arthropoda; class Insecta; order Lepidoptera; family Geometridae; genus Agriopis; species Agriopis leucophaearia. Next base: position 807,278 of record OX421289.1, on the reverse strand, counting down.
AACGATAATCACAATCACACGCATAGTAAAACGGATTTTAGTTCATTCAAGTTAGACGCTTTTAAACGATGCAGCTTAAATAAGTTGGTTAATTTTAGGTACCTATCAGGTACCTACCAAAAGTTGGCTCGCAAAAATAGAGCTAGGGGTAAGGCCCCTGGATCTAATTGAAATGGGACCAAACGGGAAGCACCAGCTGTCAAATAAAAAAAAAACATCAAAATCGGTTCACCCAGTCAAAAGTTCTGAGGTAACAAACATAAAAAAACAGTCGCATTGATAACCTCCTCCTTTTTGGAAGTCGGTTAAAAAGTGCTCAACGCGCCTAAAGAAGTTTTCACTTCAAAAACGTGTGCACGCGAATGCAAGCCTGATTTAGGCCTGATGTGTTCGCACCCGCCATACTACCATACTTTTATTACACATATGACCATACCATGTCTCCCTTGTTTGTCAAATCTGAGTTCTGTAGACTGACGTTGAGTGTAATACAAATTTTATTTTAGCTTACGTTATAAGTCAAACTTTTTATAATGCGTAAGCGCAAAAAAATTAAAATACACTTCCGAGAATATTTTAGCTGTAGGCTTCGACCAAAATAAAATGAATGGACGGGCCCAGTAGAAGCGCATTTTTGAAGATAACAAAATGAGCGCCAGCTCTCACTTCGTTTCAGTCGGTCTCTAGCCGTAGGAAGTGAAACACGAGTCTATTGTTACGCGATAACGAAACATCTGACAAAATTATGAATTCGTATGCTTTACCGAAGTGTAAATACACAAATAAAACCGATATCTATTTTTTGTTACAAATATACTGTACATTTTTATAATTAGGTGTTGAAGTATATGTCCGACGGTTTTGACTCATTTTTACTGATCAAGTTCAATGGTTAGGGCCCGTCCATTCATATTATTTTGGTCGAAGGCTGTAGGCTGTAGCCTTCCGTGAGCCTTCCCTAGTTCTAGAAATAAAAATGACACATATCTTGAATAATAATAATGTTTTAAATTTACATAAATTGACTCATTTTTAAGTTAAACTCACGTTTCGTGACTATTTATTTCGAGACAGATTTAATGGCACAGCAAAAATCCTGTTTTCCGTAAGTTATCCTCATAGCTAGACACAAAAAGCTAAATATCTGTTACAAAAGTAAACATCTACCCAGAAGGCTGTACTAATATTATATACGAGGTTTTTTATTATTATTAAAAATAGGCTTGCGTTTGACCGCCAGCTCGCCTGATGTTAAGCGATGATGCGGTCTACGATGAAGCACGCTTGCCTAGAAGGAACCGATTCACTCGTCAGATGTTTCGTTATCGCGTAACAATAGACTCGTGTTTCACTTCCTACGGCTAGAAACCGACTGAAACGAAGTGAGCGCTGGCGCTCATTTTGTAATCTTCACAAATGCGATTCTACTGGGCCCGTCCATTCATTTTATTTTGGTCGAGGTGGACACACAACCTAAACCGCTGGCTGTAGTAGCATGAAATTTTTCACAATCGTTCCTTATAATGACAGTGATCTAGTAATTAAGGGGTGATTCTAGTGATTTCGCCTAGTGATTAAGTGTTTTTTTTTTAAGCATACCATTACCATTAGTCGTAAATAAAGGATGAAATTTTATGTAAATGATCGTAATTTTTTCAAGTTAGAAACTTGGAAGTTTAAATTTAGGCTTCAGTTTACAACTAAAAGTGTATAATTAAGCTAGTTTGGAAACTCATCCCCTGAAGGAGGAGATGAAACTTTGTATGGCCTTCGTTGTCTGATGGGAAAACCCATCGGAAACGCAATTGCAAATCTTATATATCTTATTTCTTCTTTCGGCTTTCTATATTTCTTTCTTATATATAAAAATAAATCACTGTTCGTTAGTCCCCCTAAAGTCTGAATAAAGGTCAACTTTTAGAGGTTAAGCGTGTTTTTAGTTAGTAAATCAGGGTCCTGCAGAGTGATGACGATGATGCTTTTAACGTCGTTATTTTTTGCTGTACATTGTCTAAAACCTGATGCGTTATTTGTATACTAAAATAAAAACCACAATTTAATACCTTAATAACAGCGAGTATAAAACCAGTCCCGGAAATAACAAGTTTTAATAAACGATTGTATACGTCACGGCTTATAAAGCAGTAGTTTTTCCCCGCGGCTTCACATGCGTTGTGTACAAAATGTTAGCCTATGTCACTTGGGAATGCTGTAGTTTTTATCAGTGACGGAAAAGATGTGGTCCTAATTATATTTTACTAGCGACTCACCCCGGCTTCGCTCGAGTGTTAGCTTTGCCTTCAGCCGCTATGACCCGCTCCAGGAACACAAAATATCATCCAAATCGGTACAACCGTTTTAAAAGTATCCTATGCTCTAATACCTCCAAAAATATGTGTACAAAGTTTCATGATGATCGGATAAGGAGTTTTCGCGAGAAAGCGTAACATACAAACTTACATTCACATTTATAATATTACTAGCCTACAAAATATAATATACTCGTAGCCTATGTCACCCGAGGATAGTGCAGCTTCGCAACAGTGAAAGAATTTTTTAAATCGGTTCAGTAGTTTTTGAGTTATTTTGTTACAAACATCCAAAAATACAAATCTTTCCTCATTATAAAATTAGTATATTAGGTCGGGGAAAAAGTCTTTTCGTATTTTATATGTATGAAGTTGTAGTAAAAATCTCATCGGTTGTACTGTTTGTATCTGGCTGGTTTTGATACCATTAAAAATATGACATTTGAAAAGAGGAATACAAAAAGTAAAAAGCAATTTCCCGCCATTTTTCAATTGTTTTTTTGTTCGATAAAATGAGTGAATCTAACGAAGAAATTCGATATATTGTGAAATTTTATTACAAAAAACTGAAAAATGCGACACAAGCCGCGAATAAAATTTGTGACATTTATGGACCTAATGCAGTGTCATCAAGAGTAGCACAATGTTGGTCAAGCATTTTCAGTCCAGGAATTTTGATGTCAAAGATGCAGCTCGCTCTGGTCGCCCTGTTACGGATAAAGTCGATGCCATTTCTGAAAAAGTGGACCAAGATCGGCATATTAGTAGTTACGACGTAGCTGAAGACCTGGGGATTGACCACAAAACAGTTTTGACCCATTTGAAAATAACTGGGTATACAAAAAAACTCGATATTTGGGTGCCACACCAGCTCACTGAAAGAAACCAAATGAATCGTGTACTCATTTGCGATTCTCTATTGAAACGTAAAGAAACCGAACCGTTTTTGAAAAGATTGATCACTGGTGATGCAAAATGGATCACCTACGACAAGAATGTGCGCAAACGATCATGGTCAAAGGGCAGTGAAGCACCACAGACTGTAGCGAAACCCAGATTAACACGTAATAAGGTGATGCTGTGTGTATGATGGGATTGGAAGGGCATCGTTCATTATGAGCATTTACCGCCGGGCAAAACCATCGATTCGGATCTCTACTGCCAACAGCAGATGAGACTCAAACAAGAAATTGAGAAAAAACGGCCGGAATTGATCAACATAAAGAGTGTGGTCTTTCATCATGATAACGCCAGACCGCACACATCTTTGGCCACTCAGCAAAAATTTAGAGAGCTTGGTTAGGAAGTGTTAATGCATCCACCACATAGCCCTGACCTTGCACCCTCAGATTTCCACCTGTTTCGATCTCTTCAGAATTCTTTGGGTAGTGTTAGATTAACATCAAGAGAGGACTGTCAAAACTACTTGTTGCATTTTATTGATCAGAATTCCCAAAATTTCTACAGCAACGGGGTCATGTCACTACCTAAAAGATGGCAACAAGTTATCGAACAAAATGGTACATATATATTATAATTAAATGTAATTAAACTTGAAAAAAATATGTCTTGAATTTGTTTATAAAATACGAAGAAACTTTTTCCCCGACTTATAGATTACCTGTCAAGACGAGACTGACTTTTCAAAAATCTTCTATCTACATAAAAAGCTACGTATATACGTATACATGTATGTATGTTCCTTATGGACTCCGAAACATCTGGGCTGATTTTAATGAAATCTTCAGAGGAGCCAAGCGATTTGGTAGCGATCGGATTTACTTTTAACTTTTTGAATATTTTCCCTACAAGAAACAAGAAGAATAATTTAAATCTATATACATCCAAATTTTTACTGAACTTGGAATTTGTGAATCCAATGTAGGGGTAATACAGCTTTTATTATCTAATCCAAATTCCAGGAAGGCTGGAATGGTTTACGGTCTGGCAAATTCTTTTTTACAGGCTTGAAGCCACTCTAGCACCACAGGCTTGCCTGGTTGGTTAATTATACCATAGGTATAACTAACCGACTAGGTAGGATTGAGGTTTAGGTATGTTTGTGATTGTGTAAAGAAGTATATTTATTTAGGAAATTTATTTTTTGTCAGGATACGATGGGGCTGACATAGACATGTTGTCTAAAAGCCCCCAAAAAAATATTTTAGATTAAAAAAAAAGACTATAGATTGTTTTTTTCTATGATATAATACATCATAGAAAAAAAAGAAATTGTCATCTAAGTACATGAACCTACTAGTAGGTTTCATGTCTAAGTCAAAGGAGGTTGCTATCGGTACTAAGGAGGTTGCTTGAAAGAGGTTGCTGTCAGTATCAAGGTATTTGTTACAATTAATTTGAATTGAATTGAGCATTAAGCAGCGCGTTCACGGAAGGCGACTAAGTGCGCTCCCGTTTCATTTCAATTGAATTGAATTCGTTGCTACTCGTTTCAATTGAATTTATACAAAATATGTACTTAGTGTGTTCACGAATCTTGAGCGAACGCGTTACCTCTCATTCCATTCCAATAAATTAAATTCGATAAATGATAAATTAAATTCGTTGCTTCTCGTTTCAATTGAAATGAAACGAATAGCAACTAATTAAATTAAATCGAAATTAAACTGTACTGTGTCTGTACACTGCATGAAGGAAAATTATGATAATTGCTTAATTGAAATGAACTTAAACTCGAACCTGATGTTAGGCATTGAAGAGGCCAAGGTCACCTTCCAGCTCCATCATACCATCTCGATGATACTATTATTATGATCTGAACAAAATAACTCGTTTGCATACTTTTATATCGATACTTATTATAATAGTATAAACTAACGTAAACTGTCAGATTTTCTTACAATATTAGGTACGAATACGTAAGAATTAACATTTTACACGTGATGTTATTTCATCATTGACTAGGCTTTTGACCATAGCTTACCCGAAGATAAGTGTTGGTGAGGTCGAAGGAGGTAAACGCGCCTAGTCTTGAACGGGAACTGGCTCCTCAATTGCTTCACTTTGAATGGAAAAAATTGCTCTACTATTTTACTTGGGCATGACTTGGGCTTGGTCGTGACTATGCTCGACTTTGACATTTTTAATAATCACCTAAAACTTGAAAATTCTATTATCTTACACTAGCTAAATAGACAAAATGTCGGCAGCCAAAACTTAGAAGAAAAAAAAGTGATAGAAAAAACTTACATAATTCCAATTGGTCAAAAACAGTGGGGCCATATTCAGCATGGCAATCAAATAATCATTCCTCCGAACTTCTTCCGATGCTGTAAAAGTTATATACAACCCGAATGACAGTACAAAATACTTAAAACACGCACCAATACCGTGGAAAATTGTCCTAATTATCAATTTCCATTTTGACGAGTGTTTCCCTTCATTTCCTTCAACATTGATTCGCACTTCACACATTTTTATCACAAATAAAAAAAAACACTTTTTTTTAATTCGGTTCGAGAGTTTTTTTTTTATCACATAACTTCAGTCTTTTGACATTTCCTGGCCATTCGCGGAATTTTTTAATCCTCCAACATTTATTGTAATCGTATTTAATTATTTACGCATGATGCTTTACTTTTAATGTAATTTCGTGACTTGATAATGGTAATTTAATTTATTAAAGAGTTACGAATGAACTGTTGTTCTAGCAAACAACGTGCATCACAGACCAGACCATAAACCATTATGTGTATTAAGTAACATAGACAAGTTTTTAGAGTTCCGTGCGGTTTTTTTGTTAGATTATCTTTATTTTTAAATAGCAGGTTTTCTTCGTAGCAGCGTACTTGATTCTCACCGACTTTCAAAATGAAAGAGGGACTGGATTCTGATATACAAAGGTGTGGAATATCCTCCCCCCAAAAGTCTTCCCCCCGAGCTTCAACATGAAGCATTTCAAAAAGGGTGTCTACAACTACCTTTCCGGGCTGGCAAAGCACCGTCAACACCGCTAGTGTTGCAGGTGTCCATAGGCGGTGGTTTTGCTTATCATCAGGCGGACCACCTGCTTGATTGCCGCTCTTTTTACTTTAAAAAAAACAAGGTAAACAGAAAGGCTCTATTAAGCTGGAAGGTGCTCATTGTATCATATGAACTGTATACTGTGGGACCAACCCTGAAATCGTAAATAAAATATCGGCTGTTAAATTTCGTTGAGTTCGAATGACTTTCCTATGGAAAATCTGGTCTTTAAATGACGAGTGAATCTGTTTCTTCTAGGCTATTATGCTCTATCTATAGACCGGAACATATTAGGTGAGTTGGCGGTCAAAGCCAGGCGCAAGTTCATTCCCGATTTCAAATGATGCAATTTGCTCCTTTCGACTTCGGGCGCCCTTTCCGTGTTATCCCTGTATTTTTTTATCGTTTTTCTTATATAAATCTGCCAATCTGTGGTTTTTCTTTTGGTTGACATTGAAGTTATATTGAGCCGACATCAAAAAGGCAGGTCTTTCAAAAATCCAATCAGATTTAGATCTACACTAATATTATAAAGAGGAAAGATTTGTACCTATTTTTGTATGTTTGTATGTTTGTAATGAATAGGCTCCGAAACTACTGAACCGATTTGAAAAATTCTTTCACTGTTGGGAAGCTACACTATCCCCGGGTGACATAGGCTATATTATATTTTGTAGCGAGGCCGAAGGCCGAGCTTACACTCGTGCGAAGCCGGGGCGGACGGCTAGTTATTTATATATTCATTTGGTCATAGTTTATTTTATTATATTCCTATATTCACAAATTATAACACATACGCTAAAATCATAGATAAAGATACGTTTATATGTCCAAACATGTGTGCAGGTAAAGATCTTAAAACATTTAACTTTTTTTTTTTTTTTACCACAATGGGTGTACAAATTCGAGACGGGAGTTGGTTGCTCCTAAGTCCCATTACATTTATATAATGGGCTATTATTATTATATTTCTTAAAATTCTCGGGTCTAGCCCGATAATTAAATTATAATTAACACAATTCTGATAAAGTTATTACAGTACATTCAGAATAATCGCAAATAATTGTTTCATAATGTCAAATACTATTAGCTTAAGCTACTAGTCTCATCTTAAAGTGAAATATAATCTAAAACTTCGACCAAAATAAAGCGAATGGACGGGCCCTAACCATTGAACTTGATCAGTAAAAACGAGTCAAAACCGTCGGACATATACTTCAACACCTAATTATAAAAATGTTCAGTATATTTGTTACAAAAAATAGATATCGGTTTTATTTGTGTATTTACATTTCGGTAAAGCATACGAATTCATAATTTTGTCAGATGTTTCGTTATCGCGTAACAATAGACTCATGTTTCACTTCCTACGGCTAGAGACCGACTGAAACGAAGTGAGCGCTGGCGCTCATTTTGTAATCTTCAAAAATGCGGTTCTACTGGGCCCGTCCATTAATTTTATTTTGGTCGAAGATCTTAAATATATATATAAAATATTATGTAAATAATATGTCAAAAGTTATTCTGTAGGAAATAGGAAGTCATCTATTATATAGTAGCATTTAGCAGTCAATAGATCCTTGAGTTTTTTTTAAAGAGTTTTGTATTGATGTCTTATATGCCTTGTGGTATTTTATTATTATACTAATAGACCCATTACCTAAACTCACCCTAAAAATAGCTCTGTCAGTCCAGGGGCCTTACATATTACGGCTACCTATTTTAAGCGATTCTGTTTATGTGATGAGAAAAGTTTCGCGACCACCAACCTTATGTCGGCGCGTTAAGTTCACGTTCGCATGATTTTGCTAACTGCGCTGTTTCAGCGCTGATTCGAGCCCGCGTAAGGCCCCAGTTATTTTAGAAAAAATATGACAAACATACAAGCACACTGACATACAATTACAGACTTACAGAAACTATACCTTCTTTCCGTCGTGGGTGATAAACGAAACGACCTTTGTTCCATCGTGTCGTGGGTAATAAAATGAAATGTCTTTGTTACGTGGTCAATTAATTTGTTCTATCTATGAAGCAGAATTTCTTGAAAAAACAGTGTAGAAAAACTATGGTTTTTCCCAGAGTATAGGTATCTATAGAATATGGGATAACGTGTCCACATGAGATAGAAAACCATATGTATCACCTCGGCTTTTACAGCCGATTATACAGCAATTTACTTTTTTTTTTTTTGTGACCCGGGTATGTCCTAAAACTGCGACCAGAACCACCGGAGGATGGGCAGCAGCATCTTAATAGTACACGGTGAACATACTGCAATCCCCAAGCCACCTGCCAAGCGTGGGGATTATGGCAACACCCCTCTCTATGAGAGAGTCCTTGTCCAACAGTGGACGTTAATTGGCTGATGGTGTGTGTGTGTGTGTGTGTATACAGCAATTTACCATCATTAAACACTAAATGCACTTCTAGGGAATATAAACAAAGTCACATATGATAGAAATCTAAGGGTTTCACAGTTCTTTTCAGCAAAATGTCTTGATTTGTCTGCCACCAGGTGCAGGACTGGCCATCAAATAACCGGACATTTACTGCAAGATGGAAATAATATCTATAGCATTGTCCTTTTCATTAATGCTTTTAACCTCCACACTTGTAGTGGTAGTGGTAGGACTCTTTTACAGGGGTCCGCCTGGGGAAGTACTACACCTTTGCCAGTTATTCAACCACCAAGCAGTAGTGTGCAAACACTACTGTGTTCCGGATTGAAGGCCAATGTTTCCAGCGAAATTACAGGGCACACAGAGATTTGACATCTTATATCTCGGGGTGACGAGCGCAGTGCATTGCCATCCAGGGTTTTGAACTGTTGAAGTTCAAAATTCTGAGTGGTGTTGTGCTGATAAGGGCAAGCGTGAAGAGCCCAGGCGAGCGAATTCGATCGTCTCGTCACATAGGATCATAAAAAAATACTATTTCTCCGCCAACTGTTGATAGATTTCATTTTATTTTTATTTTGTTCGGTATGGTTATACTTCCAGTTTGGTCTCATTGTCACCAAGTCAGGATCTGATAATGTGATCCCAGAGAAATCGAGGGCAACCCTTAAATTTTATAGGCACTAATTACGTTTCTCATATATTTTTGAAATCGGTTTTTAAAGTGATGCACTTGTCTTAAACATGGTAGGTATTAATGTGTCTATTTTATAAAGAACTTACTTCGTCGAGAGTTGGTCTTGAAGGGACTTCCCGACGTTTTTCTCGCGATTCATGTTTAGTCCAATAGTAAACAAATTTGCCACTGTATAAATTTATATATTTAATATTAAAATCCATATTTAAATATTGCCACATTATACATTAGTACCAACAAGTACTATTGCTCAGTGAAGCATATTACTCGGTCAAGGAGAATGTTGATGACATAGTATAATTATATTTTAGTACCTAGATGTACCTAGCAATTTCGCATACTGTGCGATTCACACGATCTTTCTTGCCTCGCACCTGCACAATGTGGATTGAGCTACCTTCCGCGGTGTTTCCGAGAAGCTACTACATGGGGTTTTTCAAAAGGAGAGATAATAGAGTCCTAAAGGGTCGGCAACGTATTTGTGATGCCTCTGGTGTTACAATTATCCATAGACGACTGTGACTGCTTACCATCAGGCGGCCCGTCTGCTTGTTTATCACCTATGGCATAAAAATGAAACTTGCTATAACTTAGTTGTAAATTTTAAAATTTATTAATAAATAATTTTTATCTATATGTGTTCTGGATTCATCTGAAAAGCAGTTTTGAAGATGGACTTTTTTTTAAAGTCGATTAAGCGATGATGCGGTCTACAATGGAGCACGCTTGCCTAGAAGAAACCGATTCACTCGTGATTTGAAGACACCCAGATTGTAACTACCCATTCTGGTAGCGCATTCCACGGACTAGCAGTTCCGCAAAGTAACGCTTGTTTCAGTCAACAATCTGACCCTGTATCTGCTTCAGTACCGCCCATGTCATGGATGCTTGCCTACTTTTATGATACATATTGGTTTTTAATGAAACCTTTTTGTTGTTTTATGCTTGCGAAGTCTCGAAGTTTAAAACTGTTTGTACTCGATTACATAAAACGGCATTTCCATTTTAAAATAAGCCACGTTTTCGTTGAAAGATATTCAGCTGGATTCGCACCTGTTCAAATGTTTAGAGAATACAGGATTACACAGAAAACTGGCTCACTCCAAAAATTTTAATTTAATTGAGTTTTATTTTGCCTAGCCTGAAATAAATTACATAAATTGAACATTAATCTAACCTGAAACAAAAATTAATTAATTCTGAAATATTATTTAAATTTAATAAACACAAAAAAAAAAAAAAAACTTGTGTTTTTTTGTGATTATAGAGTAAATAAAAGTAATCTGAAACAAAAACGTATTAATTCTGAAACAAAATATATATTAATTGCTATTAAATGTAAAAAATAATAAATTATACCCGTCAAAAAGCCGTGAAGTATTTATTTATCTCTCCACACGAACTATTGTGGCATACAGCCACAAGTATTTTTTTGAAAAAACATCGAGGATTATCGTGGGATTGAGGTTTCTAAATGCCAGAATTTCAATCCAGGAGATGGTTTTCATCTCGCCAGTAAAATTGATTTTGTATTTGTATATTTGTTGGTGATGCTGAGGCCGAAGGTCGAGCTCTAGGTGTATAAAGTCACGGACATTTAGCTCGTCATTGTACATGATATAGCTATCGCGTAAAAATTACTTCCGTATTTACGTTGCGTGCCGATCGTTGTCTGCACAATCACACTAATATTAAAAAAATCGGCCAAGTGCGAGTTGGACTCGTGCACGAAGGGTTCCGTACCATTATCAATAAAAACGGCAAAAAATCACGTTTGTTGTATGGGAGCCCCCCATAAATATTAATTTTATGTTAATTATTTGTTTTTAAAGTAAATATATAACTACATATTCTGTGAATATTTCAAGCGTCTACCTGTTGCCGTTATCAATATGGAGCAAAAACGAGCAAAAAAATTACGTTTGTTGTATGGAAGCCCCCTTAAATATTTATTGTATTATGTTTTTTAGTATTTGTTGTTATAGCGGCAACAGAAATACATCATCTGTGAAAATTTCAACTTTCTAACTATCTCTGTTCATAAGATACAGCCTGGTTACAGATGGACAGACGGACAGCGAAGCCTTAGTAATATCAAGGATGATTTTTTCTATATGATCGTTCTTGGTAATATGGTTCCGATCGTCGTCTTGTCGGACTTGCCGTGCCCGCTGCCGCGCGATAAACAGAGATAACGTGACAAGAGTTACGCGATAGACAATGAGGCAACTTGTAGGTTAATATAGCTGTAGGTAGTTAGCGCTCGCACGTCCTGAATTGCACTTTATTGTGTGGTAGTAAGAGTCGCTACTTATTTAAATGCTTTTGCGGAGTGAACCTTCTGTACTTGTACTTAATATATTCTGTAACGGAGTCGAACTAGGTCGCCCCCGGATTTTCCTCTGCATTACATATACAGGCAAAGTTTCAAAACGATCGGTCGCGGCCAACAGCACTAGAATTAAATATAGAGAGAAAGTAGAGTATAGATATTATTTTCTATATAATCACTGAGGAGACTAAAGCTCTGGACATTTTTTGATGAAACCCAGGAGTTATAGTCACTCAATTACACATGGTTGGTTCACCCCCCGCCCCTTTCCCACACACACGCTCTCTTCTTGACACACACACAAAGTTTTACTGGAAAGTTTTTAGGCGGCAGTGCCTTCTGAATATCTACGGAACCTACGCTCTCTAAATGATATAACATTGGCCAAATAGATTTCAATGTCAGGTCACCAACTTGTTATGCATCAAGATAAACTAGCTGCATCCTGCGCCTTCACCCGCGTTACCTTAACTAGACATAAGAATATCATGATTTATTTGTGGCAAAAAAACAATGTATAATAGAAATTAAAACAAAATAAACATTTCAAATTAAAGTGAACTAGAGAAGGAAGATGTACCACCTTATACGACCTGACAAATTAATGAAAACCATCATAGAGGGAAAGGTAGAAGGAAAGAGAGGACTGGGAATACCAAGAAGATTATTCGTAGACCAAACAAAAGAGAAGGCAAATGTCATGTACAGGGAGGTGAAAACGCTGGCAGAAGACCGTCAAGCCTGGAAATTACTCCACCGATAAGAGCTACGCTCTTAAATGTTGAAAATAAGCTTTATCATAATTTTAACCATATTGTATACTCTGCAGGTTCCTTATTGTCGGTGGAATATTATTCCAACACTAACAGACGTCACGAAATTTTCTCTCTCTCCCGTTGGTTGGATGGCGGTCCCTCCGTCACGTCTGTTAGCTACTTTAGAACGTTACATGACTGCTATCTTCTTCTCGCTGACGGAAATTTTTACGTACGAAAATGAGACAAAGCAAATGGTAAGGCCGAAATCGTACACATTTTGAGACCGACGAAAAAAATACATAATTAATGTATTTTCAGCTTATTTCGATGATTATTTTTAGCGGAGCAGCACAAATGGCGCAAATATGCTTACCTCGGCAGTTGTTAGATATTTGAGCCGTCTGGTGTCGACACATTTGGCCTTTGGAGACCAGTACCCTTAGTACAAGATTTGACAGTTTTCGAAAACTTTTTTCGTTTCCGTATTGTCCCATACATTTTAGTAAAGCGCCTCTAGTGGAAACGCGGATGAAATAAAATCGGTAGTAATCGGCAGTATAGGTTGCTTCACTCAAATACGAAAAATAGTTTCGAATAGCTTTCAGCCCAGCAATGTATGCATCAAAACGAAAACGAAAAAAGTTTTCGAAAACTATCAAATCTTGTACTAAGGGTACGGGAACTCACCTCATTTTCAAAAACCTTTCAGAGCGCCTGGTTAACGCGACGTGTGACCAAAATGCTAGCGTGTTTCTGGGTCAAGGTATAAGCATTGCCATACAGCGTGGCAATGCCACCAGTATACTGGGTATGCTGCCAACTGGTAATAGACTTGAGCATTTGGATTACCTCTAGCACAGAAAAAAAAAATTTTTAATACTTCTCTTTTCTGTGGTCTCTAGACCTTCAACTGTCTATGAGCAATCCAACCTTTTTGTATAATAGGCCAAGTAGTTTAATTATATAGTTTTAGTTAGCATATATTCTTTTTAGTTAAATAAAAGCAAAAGAAACATCCCAGTCTGAAATAACTATACAAAATATTATTTTGGTACAAATACAAATCTTTATTCATAACTCCATAGTTATAAGTCAAATTTCTGCAGTACACTGTTCTACAAAATTGTATATACAATTATATCTTACTTATATCTTATTATGTATTATTATGTTACATTAAATGGTAGATAGAGTATCATATGCCACTGATGATTCTCCGGTCTTCCAAGTAGGTACAGTTGCTTTCACTGTACCAAGCGCCAGTTCGTTCTTACATGGAGTACTGCTTTCACCTTTGGGATGGATCAGCCAAGTACCAGCTCGGGGCGTTGGAGTCTACTGAGAAACGTGCCAAGAGGCTCACAGCAATGAATCCCTAGTTCAGACCAAACTTCTTAGTCTTAAGCATCGGCGCAGAGGTGCTAGTCAATCGGTTTTTTATCGGATACATTTTGGAGAGTGTGCATTGAAACTGCAAGATCTGATTCCCTCCTGCCCATTTTTCTATCGGACTGCCAGAGTGCTCGGTTTCCGTCCACCGATTAATTATTTATTTAATAAAGGCTCGCGTTTAACTGCCAGTTTGTCTGATGCATGTTCAAGCAAGAAAGAAGTTCTGCAAGCTGACTTAGATATCTCATCAATCCAAGCTCTATCCAATCTTGGCATCTAAGAAGGACAAACAAATATACACTCAAATTCACACGGAGGAAGATTCGAACACTATTAAAATGCTAGCTAAACGTAAACGGTTGAATGGATTATAATGAAATCCCTTGTTGAGATAAATTATATCCAGTTAATAATATTTCACGGGCTCGTACCATGTAATGATAATATTTGTTTAAATTAAGGTTGAAACCTTTTTGATGAAATTTTTAAAAAAGTAGAGTACGACGGAAGGACGGACGTAAGATATTTTGTATATTCAGAAATTCAAAGTCGCTAGTAAAACCAGTTTTATAAAAATTGAGACCCAGCCCATTACACGCTAGACTACCACACTGTCATGCGCCAATCACATTAGATGCGAATTGGTCAAACGCCTCGCCTGTCATATATAAAAATACAGTCTGTTACTTGCCTCGAAATTTATTTAATGTTGTTAGCATTGTCTTTTATCTTTCCGTCTTTCTATTTTGCTAAATATTGGTATCAAGATGACTTCAAAATGTCATGTGCCTACGTAACGAAACTTCGAAATTGTTCACCAACGTACACCGTACTTTAATAAATATAAAATTGTCACACTTCCCTGTCTGTACATCTTGGAGACAGCCATATTTGTGAAAACAAACCGAGAGCGATTCCCCACTCTATCTGACACTGTATTACGAAATAGACGTGACCAAGACAGACGGCGCCTACATGAAGGAAATACAGCCCTGATGCAAAATAGTATAGTGTGCATGGGACCTATTATATACAATAAGATACCAAACTCAATAAGAAATCTCAACACTCACTTATCTATATATATAAAAGAAAGTCGTGTTAGTTACACTATTTATAACTCAAGAACGGCTGAACCGATTTGGCTGAAAATTGGTGGGGAGGTAGCTTAGAACCAGGAGACGGACATAGGGTATAGGCTCTAAAAACGGCTGGACCGATTTTGATGAAATTTTGTGTTCCTGGAGCGGGTCATAGTAGCGAGGCCGAAGGCCGAGCTTACATTTGTGCGAAGCCGGGGCGGTCGACTAGTTTAAGAATAAATTAAAAACACTGTTGCATCAGAAATGCTATTATAAAATTGATGATTTTTTTAAATGACAAAATTTAATTGATGTAATTTATTATTCTATTTGATATTTTTGGCTCTCTTAGAATTAGTATTTTTATTTTTGACATGTATCTTATTTTTAATTATTTTTTATTATCTGTATGACAATGTTATTATAGTTATGATTCAAAATTGTATTACAGTTAAATTTTTGTACGAGCATAGTGCATAGCATAGTACTCTTACATTTGTACGCCTAACCGGCACAACGTGATTTCGGACTTTTGAAATATATTATTAACATCTTTTGTGCATAACAATGCACAAAATATCTCATGTTGTATGCAAATAAACGATCTTTATCTTTACGCATTGAAGAACGTTTTCAAGCTCATGGACTGGAACGGATTCGGTATCAACATTAATGGCGAATACATCACTCACCTTCGTTTTGCCGACGATATAGTCATCATGGCAAAGTCGCTGGAGGACCTTAATACAATGTTCAGCGATCTCAGTAGCCTTTCCCAACAGGTGTGTCTTAAACACTGTTTTAAACTATCATGGTTGTTCTGTTGGTTGTTCAGGTGTGTCTTAAAATGAACATGGACAAGACAAAAATCATGTCCAATGTCCATGTTGTACCCGTACCGGTAATCGTTGGGAACGATACTCTCGAAGTTGTTGACCATTACACCTATCTTGGACAGATTGTTCAGTTAGGTAAGTCCAACTTAGGCAAAAAGGTCGCCCGAAGAATATAACTCGGATGGGCAGCGTTCGGGAAACTGCGTGAAGTCTTCTCGTCCAAGAGACCACATTGCCTAAATACAAGGGTATTTGACCAATGTGTGTTGCCAGTGATGACATATTATGGTACTGAGACGTGGTCCTCAACTGTTGGCCTTTTGAAGAAACTTAGGGTCACACAACGAGCAATGGAGAGAGCTATGCTCGGAGTTTCTTTGGGCAATATATATAATCCGAAACGTGGATATTCGCCAAAGAACCAGAATCAATCACCGACATGGCTATTAAAATTTGTAAGTTGAAGTGGCAATGGGCAGGCAACATCACTCGAAGAACCGAAAACCGATGGGAAAGAAAGGTTCTTGAGTGGAGACCACGAACCGGAAGACGCAGCGTAGGTAGGCCTCCCACTAGATGGACTGACGACATCGTGAGAGTCGCGGGCATCTAGTGGATGCAGATGGCAGGCTGTCGTTCAGCAGTGGACGTCTTCAGGCTGATGATGATGACAATGTAACAAAGCAGCGCATGATTTTCACAAAACTTTGGAGTACCTAAACTTCTTTTTTAATATATGTAAATAAAAGTCGTAAAAAACAATGGTGTCTAGTAATTCTACGTAAATTTTGTGAAATAATTTTAGCATGATTTATATAATTATCATTGAAACGATACACCTATGCATAGTTATTATATACATAATATAAGACTAAGGTCAGTTACCCAACCTTGACTTTAAAATAGAGTCATTAATTTCCGAATTCTTCCGCTAGGGGCGTTATAGCGTACATTTGTTCTAGAACAACCGTTCCATTGCAATTTCTTGTGAATTATATTCACGAATCATTTTTAGTCCTTACAAAAAAAAAACTCGAATCACTTTTTAATTCGCTTATACTACTAACTAATTGGATATTTAAACAAATCGTCTTGTAAACTTATATTAAAATTGTGGTATCGATTTTAATTTTGGCAAGTATATTTATAATCTAGATGACAAGACAATAGTTTGGTACCATATAACGTCAGTGGCAGTAGTACGAGCACTTGCGAAAAAGTTATCGTTACGTAAACGATAGCAAAATGTATGAAAAATTGAATAGTGCTTCTATCGGTCGTGAAAGGAAACTGAATTTTTCATACATTTTGCTATCGTTTACGTAACGATAACTTTTTCGGAAGTGCTCGTACTAAGGCCACTGGAATGTTAAGTAACTTACAGAAGTATGCTTTTGTAGGAAAAGGAATACAGAGAGAAAAACGAAATAGGTATCCAATATCAAAAAGACAACTTTTACCAAACGCCTTAACGATTACGCTCGAGCTGAGTTACTTTCAGCCAGTTTTCATCAGGCGTTGTTTGTTTAATGCATAATGATATTTATTTAAACTAAACTCGCTCCAAACGTTTATTTGCTCTGACAGCCGCAAATAAATGCTTCATCATTTCAGTTTATCAACTTTCAACTCTTTTTTCCTCCCTTAATCCGGCCCTTGCGCAAAATAACATAGTCTATACTTCAATATGGTCATAGCTAAGCATATTCGTGAAAACCGCATCTAAATCCGTGCAGTAGCTTAGGAGATGTGCGCGGACAAACAAACAAACAGACAAAAATTCTACAAACTGTCTTTACGTGTTTGGCTGCTTATTTTAAGACACCCTTTGTGATATTTTTTTTTGATATCTTGGTATTACAGATTCTTTTTATATCTGCGTTATTATTATATCTATCGATATAGATTGATCTGAGTGCATAGATATAGATATGTCTGGAGCCTTACCCCTAGCTTCAGTTTTGCGAGCCAACTTTTAGTAGGTACCTGATAGGTACCTAAAATTAACCAACTCATTTAAAATGCATCGTTTAAAAGCGTCTAACTTGAATGAACGAAAATCCGTTTTACTATGCGTGTGTGCGTGAAAATAACAAAGCTTGGCGGATATCAAATAACTACCGCTTATCGTATTTGATGGTACCGTTTAGACAATCAACACCTATGCGGGTCAACTTTTCGAGCTAGGGGTAAGGCCCCTGTAGTAACACACTGACAATAACATTTAAACAGAAAACAACTTAAAATAACAAACAAAAAATACTAAGCAACTAAGTTCATAAAATAATTGCATGCCATATAATAGCGTTCCCACTAAAATGAGTAAACAAACCAAATTATTTATAATTTAATTACCAATAGGCATGTGGCCTAATGTTTAATTTATTATAAATAACAGGCTTAGCGATGAATATAACTAAATACATTACACATACTGAAAAAATACATTGAATCGGCTGATTAATCTCTGAGATATGAGCGTTCAAAGTTTTAGGTGGGGATAGGGAGGGGATGCTCAATCCCTTTCGTAGCGTGTGTTAGTATAGCCATCGACAAATTATAGTGAGACTATTAATAGCGGTTCATTATGGCGTAGATCGGAAATATGCCAAAATAACGGATTAAACTTAGATGGCGCTACAATTTGATCGTGTTATAGGTTGTCTCGAACTTCCGTAAGCGCTACAGTCAGCTAGCGTACTAAAAGGTTCAACTAGTATTAGCAGACAAGTTTTGCAGCATTTCAAGAGAAGCGCAACGAAACCAGTAGATGGCGCTATTATTAGTTGATTGAATCAGGCGTTACTTTGCGGAAGCCCATTTTCAAAACTGTTTTATCACAAATTCCTTATTGTACTTGAAGCGACGTAGAAGCGGAATTACACTAGAAATTCATCATTAAAACAGTTTTGGCGCTATTATTATTTTTTTACTTCGGATGCCGCGACCAGCCTCGATATGTTTTCATAAAACCATAAAACTAAATTTATATTATATACATACAGTAAGTACTTGTGCAAAAGCATTGTATTTTTGTATTTTTTAGAAATGTTTCATTAACGTGACCTTTAAACATGCTCGTTCGCCATTCGGGGCCGAAGTCTACCTGTTATAAACGATTCAGTTTGAACCTTAATGCGCCGAGATATGGATTGCTTTTGCGCAACTTTTAGCAATCATCTAAAATTTGCCTAAACACGTGACGGTACGCGGCCCTCAGATCAGACAAACAAAGGAGATATGCTTTACTACAATAATTATTCTAATAATTCCGGTTTTCTTCTGAGTATGCCAATTCTCAGATGGTCACTGTTGAAATTTCGAGGTAGTATTAAATTAATCCTACTAATCAATTTTGGTGCAACAAATACCTACCTACATTCCGTGTGGATTTGGTTGACCTCAACCGCCGTCTGACCAACAGGAGAGAGGGAAATATGTTATTCTCACTCTTTCTCTCCCGTAAGTTGGAAGGGGCGGCGATCTGTTCCACACGTCTATTTGTTACTTTAGGACCTAGGGCCTTACGTCCAACTCTAAACGCGGGCCCGAATAGTTGCAGTTTTCAAAATCACGCGAAACTTACCGCGCCGAGATACGGTTTGCGGTCGCGTGATTTTGCAAACTGCACTTATTTAGGCCCGTGCTTAGAGTTGGGCGTAAGGCCCTTGTTCTGTTGTGAAGGTACTAACTGCTAGTACCTATACCTAGTTGCCTCTACCAGACCTGAGGCCTGGCGCACTCCGCACTTTAGGTATGAAGCTACAAGTAGTCGTCTGCCAGGCTAGCATGCGCGCTGTGACAAAATGTTGACGACTCTTTTTATCGTTCCAAAGCGAGACAGGCTATATGAAACCGTAAGCACAAATAGGCTAGGCACCTTGTTACATTCTTGCTCTACGAGGTGACGACAAGATTTTGTTGCGGTGCGCATGCTAGCCCGGCTTGTCGGACTTGTGCCGGTGCCGCGCGATAGACAGAGATAACGCGACAAGAGTTACGCGATAGACAGAGAGGAAACTTCTAGGTTAATATAGAAGTAGGTAGCGCTCGCACGTCCTGAATTACGCTAAATTGTGTAGTAACAGTCCTACTTATTTAAATGATTTTGTCCGGAATGAATTCTAAATAAATTTTAAAGCGTCCAGAATTCGAGAAATGAAATAAAAATATTTTAAAACAATCAATATATTTTTCGTACATTATACATAACATAAGTATGTGCTTCGTAATCTATATCTATATTTATTTACATTAATATCTAAGCCTAGCCTTAAGGCTAGGCTTACTCACTTTTAAGCATTGCTTGTTACTACAGATAACCATAAGGCTTAAAATGTTGTATTAAAGTCGCATTTAGTGGAGCAAGACCATGGCGCTTACACACAGTCGTGCGTTTTGCTACTTTTATTTTTAGGGTTCCGTACCCGAAGGGTTATGATAATCCACCATTATTATAAATTTCGGGCCTTACTTAAAAACGTTACTCAAGTTGACTTACGCTTAAATATGCTCCGTCTTGTTTTCGCGTGTGACGATTGCCGTCAACTAGAAGTTGAGAGAGCATTTTAAAACATAGATCAACTTGAGTAACGTTTTTAAGTAAGGCCCTAAGGTGATACGTTTCTTGTTTAGCGGGAAATTCAAATTTCAAACAGTTTTTTTTGTGTTTGTAGCTAGGCCTGGTAATTATTGCGAAATGACACAGTGTTTGCGAAAATTGTTGGTCGTCATGTACAGTTATTAATCAGTTACTCACCGTATTACTTACATTTGGCAATAAACCGTTTATAACAGAAAAAAATTGTTTATTGACAAATGTAAGTAGTAATGTGCATTGGAGATACGCGATACGAGATTTTACGCGAGTTTGTTAAGAATAATAATCAATTTTCACAAACATCATGATCGTTTACAATAATTACCCGGCCTAGCAACAAGAACAAAAAAAATGTTTGAAATTTGAATTTCCCGCCAAACGTGAAACGTTTCACCTTAAGGGGCAATTTGGGCAGCGTTTAGTCCATACAAACTTATTCTCCTGTTACCTCCCTGGATAATACCGCTAGAGCTATATTTTTTTTTTATAAAATATATCTCTTTTATGGTCGGGCTTGTATCATTTATTTTTTCTCGTAAGTTAAGTACTATAAGAAATATGAGCCTTTAAAAATCCCAAAAAAAAACAAATTTTTACCACCGTGTTCAGACGTATCTCAAACAAAATTGATGAGTTTCTAAAACAAAAGAAAATGACAGAAGCCGAGATTAAACCTTTTTTAAACAATTAATTGAAAAAAATATTGAAATCGGCCTATTTTTGAATGAGAAAACAGAAGAATCCGAGATGATGATTTTGTCTACTTTTCGTAGGTATAAATCGATCCGAGCTGCAGTTGTCCTTATTGCGCTCTACGGGCAGAGGCTTGAGGTCAGGGGAGGGTCGGTCTAATACGTATACAGTTAGAAAAGAGACATGTAGTCGATAATTGTACGACACATTAGTGTTGTCCATCAATATCGATATGTAACGGTTCTCGTCTTTAGTTCGTGTTTTGTGCGTGCAGTGAATTTAGCACATTACTGCAACGGCCGGCAAGTTAGGATTTGGGCTGTCAATATATTGTTTCAGTAGGTATTAGTGTATTATTATAATGTATGTATATGCTTTACATACCAGTTATTCCATTATTACATCACACCCCGTCCTTTACCTCTTCTGTATGTCCTTTACATACTAAGGTTGCCTGGAAGAAATCGCTTATAGCGATAAGGCCGCCAATTGTTTCACTAGTTTTAAGTTGTTTTTGTCAGATTATGTACCTATGTAATTGTTGGTGTCAACAATAAAGAGTTATCTATCTATCTATCTATAGGAACTTCATTCAAATCCATCAAACTATATTAACCAACATATAATTATATTTATCTTGGTTATTATCAAACCAATAGATTATAAGTAGTTTTACTACAGGAAACGTGTGCTTGTCAGGGATATAAGAAGAGTTGCAAATTATTACTATTATAATTTTTTATAAATAAATTATAATTTTAAATGAAATAATAAATTTACTATTAACATTGACATAAATATAACAACATTTGTCTATGCTATTAATAATAAATTATAAATAAATTAGAGCAGTGTTTTTCAAACTGTGGGTCGCGACCCCCTGAGGGGTCGCCATGCCCCTATGAGGGATCGCGGGGGTAGCGAAGCTTCGGTAAAAGAAAAAAAAACAAAGTAAAAAAAGTATTTTTACTAACAAAAATTAATTAATGAGTAATTATAAAAAAAGGTGGTACTTATTTCATAATTATAATATAATAAAATACAGATTATAAACTATGGAAGGTAGGGGGTCCCGAATTTTTTATTCATACTATAGGGGTCGCGTCGTTAAAATGTTTGAAAAACACTGGATGAGAGGAATACAGTCATGAGCATACATACATACAACATAGACTGTCAAAATCATAACCAACCTTTTGGCGTAGTCGGTTAGTAAAATATGAGCAGATCGCTTAATAACAAAAATCACTCGACATTCGGCAAACGCCGATATCAACTAGCCGAGTAGACTGCGAGGCGAAATGAATTTGTAGGCAACTAGGCATTCAGTGCGGGAGCACGGGCGGGCACGCACACACGCACAGTCTGTTCGACACGCACACGTCGATAGCTCGCTCGTCAGGGCGCAGCGAGACAGCAATAGAGTTTCTAAATACCTATTCATCAAATTTCTTGGCCGTGGTATATGGGCTTAACACTCCAAAATACTCAGTTTAGGGAAGTAAAACAATGTTTAAATAAAAAACACAACAGTTCGTTTTATTAATAACAAAACAACATATAATTATATTAATTATTAAAGTACTTTTCAAGAAAAAAAAAACTAAATCAATTCATAGATAGGGTATCGTTCGCGCAAAACTTTATGAGCCCTCTGAAGTTAGGCCCAGTGGCTGCGCAGTACGCATATTATAGGTATCCGAGGGACTTTACAGGGCGTCGGGGAGGCCTCGCGCCTAACTTCAGAGGGCTCATAAAGTTTTGCGCGAACGATAGGTGACTAACTTCTGCCACAGTTATGGTTTTCATTGTTACAAAATGTGAGTAATGGCAGCTGAATTGATATACCAATAATAATCATACATTTATAATTCGATTCGTCACCTTCGACAAATATAAAGTAAATGGACATGCCATAACCATTAAACTTTCACAGTAAAAACAAGTCAAAACCGTCGGACATATACTGCAATACCTAATTGTAACCATGTACAGTAAATTTGTTGCAAAAAATAGATAGCTAATATAATAACTACGTGAGTAAAAGAGAACACCTGTGTTTGTCTATTGCTCTTGAACCGTTTGACATTCACAGGCACCAGGCGGCTAGACATGTTGAGTAGCGTTAGCAAAACCGATCGCTTATTCACTGCGTCTCGCCGTGGATGGACGTGACTGGTCACGTGACTAATAAATCAGTGTTTACTTCGCTACTTGAAAAACATCTTTTACTAAAGAAGGTGTAATAAGCGTAGGGGGGAAAGACATGTTGGTAAATAAGTTGGTAATATTATTATTATTCTGTTATTTTAGAGGGATGGGTACAGGGGTAAGCACAAAAAAAATTGTTTTAAAATCTACCGGCTGTGCCTATACATGTCAGCTGAGGATTAATTTACGCAAAACTTATTATAACTTAACCCTCCAAGTGTGTTACGGACCGCTTGTCGGCGTAAGAGAAAAGTGCCCGACGCGCGTTAGGCATGCGGTGCGTATGGGAATTGCTGCTATTCGTCAATTTATTTTCGATCGAATGA
Source organism: Agriopis leucophaearia (assembly GCA_949125355.1). Taxonomy (NCBI): domain Eukaryota; kingdom Metazoa; phylum Arthropoda; class Insecta; order Lepidoptera; family Geometridae; genus Agriopis; species Agriopis leucophaearia. The sequence continues at coordinate 783,659 of OX421289.1, read as the reverse complement.
ACGTTCCAACGACAACTTAAGTTCACTGACCTGTAGCTTATTTCAATCAGTACAGAATAAATACATCTTTGCTGGTTATGAAACTTATGAAGCTAAGTTTGTCTTTAAATATTTCAACTTCAGTTAGTTGTTTTTTTGGACTCGCGCTCTGAGGGTTCCTTCCAACGGAACCCTCAGAGCACGAGTCCTGCTCCTACTCGTCCGGTTTTTTGTATTCGTAGTGTCTTATAAAACGGGTCAGACAAATAGACAGACCTGGCGAAACTATAAGATTTCTTTGTTGGACTACAGAATCAAGAACAAAAGAATATTTATCATAACTATTACCTGATGAGGTATAGCAGTTTTATTTAAGTATTTTTCGTCTTCCTATTTTCGTCGTGTACATTTCATCGGGTGTAAAGTGGTTAGAACATACACGGGTGTATTTATTTGAAGTCCACTCTTCATCTCGTCTCACTGCCCGTATTTTTTCCAACCATTTCTTGTGCATGGCAACATCACTAGGAAATCTACAATAAATAATATTAAAAGTAAAAATAAAACAGTTTGAAAATAACATTTAACCGAAGTATAATTTGATAATTTACGAAATTAGTTTGCTGTCGGTACATTCGCCTCAAGTTCGGCATGTCCGATGTGCGGTGAAGATTGTCGAACATAGTGATGCTTTCCTTGTCTCACTAAGTATATGCGTATATTTCTATCCCGCAACGATGGAATAAAACAAAATGGGGACTAATTAGCGATGTTTGATGAAATTAATTTACATTTTATGACAAAATAGAATGATCAATAAATACTCACGAGTGAAAAGTGACACCTGAACTTTTATTTTGTGTTTTTGTTGTGTTTTTACACTTCCGGAAAACACACGAAGGCATATTTTTGTCAGATGTTTCGTTATCATGTAACAATAATCTTGTGTTGCACTTCCCACGGCTAGAGACCGACTGAAACTTGTGATCTTCAAAAATGTTCTTCTTCTGGGCATGTCTATTTACTTTATATTTGTCGAAGTTCGTCACCTGTTACCTATTTTCACATAAACCCATTGTAATCAAGAAAACATAGCTACTTCGATCAAATGTTGCCTACGTAGGTACCTACCTACGTTCGATTGTTATCCATGGAAAAAAAACAATGGTGATGTGGAAAATCCTGGTATTATTTTAATTAAATGTTATTTACTTCTATTCTAAATTATTTCACTAAAACAACGGATTGTTAGGCATTTTAAAGTGAAATACAAAATCATTGCATACTATTATTTATAGTAAAGCGCCATCTACTGTATTTGACTTGTATTACTAAAGGCGCTAGCAACGTCGATTATCTTTAAATGCGAGGTAAGGTAAAGTTTTCGGTGCCATAACACTAACTATTACTGTATTCTGTGTATTAGTTCATTTTAATGTCTAATCGGACACTACTATCGCCATCTCAACGATCACTTTGGAGCTATCGAGAGCGTCTACGCAGTTTTCTCAGTGAATATTTATCTTCTCTAAGTACGTTACATCCATGGTATAGCATTTGTATACCGCGCCTGAGGCTTGACGTCATAGCTCAGTATAGTGCGCTCTCTGTCTAGCATGAAATTAAAATGCTTATAACTTATTTATTTTTAAACTAATTTAAATTTTGTTTTCGTTGATAAGCTCTATTGATGGACAGCTTTTTTATGAGGTAAGAAAAAAATATTAGTCATCATGCCTATTCTGCAGTTGTATCCGCGATTTTGCAATTTTCCACCATTATTCTATAAAGTTTCGTATATACATGGTCACGGGTAATAAGATAGCATCCTCTTAAAGGCGGGCTCACACCTTTGCCAGTTATTCAACCGCCAAGCAGTAGTGCGCAAACACTACTCACACACACACAGTGGAACACAGACAGTCTGTGTTCCGGATTGAAGGGCAATGTTTCCAACGAAATTATAGGGCATACAGAGATCTGACATCTTATATCTCGGGGTGACGAGCGCAGTGCATTGCCATCCAGGGTTTTGAATTGTTGAAGTTCAAAATTCTGAATGCCGTTGAGCTCGTCTCGTAACTGTGTCTCATAATAAAAACTACGTCTGTAACGGGCTTTATAGCAGGTAGATTCCTTATGGTGATTCCTTATATATCCTTTGTAACAGCTGAACGTATTTTAATGAAATACTATCCGGGAAATAATCATGATTCCTGCAGGATATCGGGTTAAACCACTGACCGCTACTAGTAAAACAATAAATTTGACATAATGTTGATCTGAAAACGCCTTATGAAATAAAACGTCAATAAATTAGTATTATCATAACTTTGATATGTAACTTGCTATGATTGTTTTGGCAGGAAACGTTTCACCATTGTAATGGTGGGACATTCAATTTTCAAGTAGTTTTGGTCTTTATAGCTAGGCCGGGTAGTTTTTAATGTTAAGCTAATTTCCGGCTACGCTATAATATAATATCATATAGTTCATAGCACAACAATATCGCACACCATACATTATTATGGACACGTTCACTTAACTGTTAACTGTACTACATTGGTTCCTTCCTCATTTCCTTATTTGCTATACTATATGGTACAGTAGTATAGCGTAGTCTGAAATTAGTTTTAATCATTATCAGCCTTTCGTATCCCCACTGCTGGGACACAGGCCTTCTCTCAGAGAAAGAGAGAGTGTGAGAGGATGGTCCCTAATCCATTTCTGCAATTTTTACTATTTCAATCGGTTTGTAGAGAAATGTAAGTAATAAGGTGCGTTACTGATAAATACGTGCCTTTTAAAGTACTTTAATATCCAAACTTGTAATTAATTTAGTTCTACTTGAAAACTTAGCAAAAAAAATAGCTTTACATATTTATATATTTTATTATTTAAATGGTTTGAGCGAGTGCATGGCTTCCGAAGACGATGTCGAGAATAGAGCGAAGTGGAGGAGAAAAGTAAGGAAGGCTGACCCCACCACCATGTGGGATTCATAGTCGGGAAGAGAGAGATTATTTAAATGGTTTGCGTTCTGGTTTTTACTTTAAGGTATTCTGTTGATAAATAAACAAATAATAATAAATGATATTGTAAACAATAATCATCTTTTTGGCAAACACCGTGATCATTTAAGTTCAATGATTACCCGGCTTAGCTACAACAGCGAACTTTACTTATCCAACTTCGTTGAGCTACAAGGACAAAGAAATGTTTGAAATTTGAAATTCCAGCCACAGATAAGACGTTCCACCTTAAGTAAAATTTTTAAAACAATAACTTTGTTATTGAACTCAACTCCTCACCAACTCCTAGATTAAAAATTGGCAAAATGTCATGGACACTCCTTAAAAAGTACGCGCCATAAACTAACATAATCTAGGCTAGGATCTCCTTGCGTCAGCCGTGTATGCATATCTGTCAAGCTATACGTTAGCTGTCAAAATTGTTTTACTACTTTAACCACAGAATAATAAAGAGAACAGAGTCTGTCACGTTTACATAGCGTACAAGGCCGTCTGTCAAATAGTATGTAGCATTTGTAGCCTTTTACAGGTTCCTAGTACATTAAAATAGTGTACAATCCTGCAATTTGCCGTCCTGTCTAAAATATATGTGTTTCGTTCTGATAACTTGTCATCCGATATATCTCTTATACCGTCCACAAGTAGTACACCTCAATATCCCAGACTTTTTAAATCCTATACTGTACAATTGATATTCCATTTTATACACATTCCATAATTGTATTTTTTATATTCAACAGGGCCTCATGGTGTTGGCTTCGGCTCCATCAATGCCCACCAAATGTCCGGGCTAGACCCGAGAATTATATTATAATTTTACATGTAGGTAACAAAAACGCTTTTTACTTTGTATACTTAATATTTGTTACATTGTAATTCTAAATTGTAACATATCACGCGAACTCTACGGTCAATGGCCACACCATGTAGTAATTTTCCACTTTTCTTCGTTGTTCGAGATCATAAGTGATTAAAAAGTATTATAAACTCCGTGCAGACAGGTTATCAGGGCCATCTTAGCAATATCCACTATAGAACAAGATAAGATCAGCTTCATGGGTAGATCAAGGCCAGCTTGCAATGTATCATTTGCTATAATCCAGCCAAGTGCGAGTCGGGCTCGTAAAATGAGTCAGGCGGTCAAACACAAGCCTATTATTAAACAAAACATTAAATCGCATTGTCAACCGTTTGACAAATGCTTGCAAAATTTCAGCTCAATCGGAAACCGGAAAGTGGGTCCAATTTATCGTGTAAGATTTGACAGACACCGGGACAGGTGGCTAAATAAAAGGTTGTTAAATAAACCGTTATTAGTTATTATTATTTCTTAATTAAGTCTGTGAAAACAGCTTTTAAAAGGTAGGACGGACAAGCGGACAGACACAGCGTTGGCTTAGTAATACATGGCTTAGCATAACGACAAAAATACTGAATTTAAATCTTTACTCATAATCATTTATAGGAATATAAAATATGTATTTTGGGCTAAAACTTAGTCCACGATCCAACGAGACTATGCGTACATAATTTTGAACTCACTAACAACATAATAAAATACAAAAACACTTATTGACACCACAAAAAGAACATTACATAGAGTCTACATAGAGGCACAAAAAGCTGTATTAGGTACCACTAAAAGCGATCTCTTCGAGACAAACTTTGGATAAGTAGATATATAATTATAGTATAAATATATAGTTATCAAAACAGATTCTTTTTTATGATACTGGGTGACGAGACGAGCGAAGTCGCTCGCCTGATGGTTCTTCACGCTTGTCCATAACAGCTCAACGCCACTCAGAATTTTGAACTTCAACAGTTCAAAACCTTGGATGGCAATGTACTGCGCTCGTCACCCCGAGATATAAGATGACAAATCTCTGTGTGCCCTGTAATTTCGCTGGAAACATTGCCCTTCAATCCGGAACACAGTAGTGTCTTGGTGGTTGAATAACTGGCAAAGGTGTGGTACTTCCCCAGGCAGACCCCTGCAAAAGAGTCCTACCACTACATATATAAAAGAAGATAATTACATTAAAAAATCATGCTAGATATATAAGAATATTGCTTACATTAAAAAAATACATAAGTATAAACATAGATATCTATGTTTTATTATTGAAACTGACGTGGTTTTCACACATTTTATTTATGTTACACGGGAATTACTCACGTAAGATTAAGCCGGTTACTCCGACTATAGTTTCAACCGCATTAGACGGCCTTTTTCAAGGTGAATGCGAGTGCAAAGCGAGACGCAGCCGCGCGCGTGCATTCACCTTGAAAAAGGCCGTCTAATGCGGTTGAAACTATAGTCGGAGTAACCGGCTTAATCTTACGTGAGTAATTCCCGTGTAACATAAATAAAAAAATAGATATCTATGTTTTCTGTAGGTCATAAAACCTAATTTCTGCGGCGTGAGGTTGCGAGTCCAAAAAAAAGTGCAGAAAGAATTATAAAATAGAACGAGGATAGTACAATAAAACTCATCTTTGGAGTTAAATAGGCCACAATACATGGGAGCTGTTGTACTGTACTAATATTTATAGAGTGACAACATTATTATATTAGCCTAATTATGTTCTGGCAATCTTTTTTGATCCAACCTCCATTTCAGGCACACGTATGTCGCACTAATAAATCATTATCAAATAGAATGCATCTTTCAATCAAGATCCATGACTACATTGTGAGCCACCATCATATTTCCTGAACAAAAACGATAGCCTAGCATCACAGAAAAGAAAACTTTTAATTTGCTTAAAATAGAACGGCTGTCAAGGCATTTTTGTAAGAAATTTGTTGTAGCCAGTTGCACCTAAGTATATAAATCCATAGCAACTGTGACGCGGAGTTGGACGCGTTGACATAAATAAGAATGTTCAATTACATATCTGTCACAATACCTGGCGACAGAGTTTCCTTCTCATTTCCGTTCTATTTACTTCTCTTTTCTGTGCCTAGCATAGACAATGTCAGTTCCTTCAAATGAAGTAACAAAAAAAATTCCTCAACAAAAGTTGAAAAAGCAAGTATTTCGGTCTGTAGTAAGGGTAGATAAGTTAAGTCATAAAGGCTTTTGTATAAGCCAATTTTGTATTAAGTAGACACTTGTACAGACTATAAGCCTACTCTCTTGAGATCAAGACTCCAATTACTCAAGTGTGTGAGCATCAACAAACCTGTTACAAAAGAAAGCGGCATCTATAAACTCATTCATTTAGTCGCCGCGCTCAGTGCAACCTCGATCGCCTCTGTGATAGCATCTCGCGCCAAATTTAATAAGTATAAACGTCACTTTAAAAAACTAAATCAATTAAAAAGTATAAACGTCACAGATAAAAAAATCGTATGACGTTTTAATCGCCAAAATGTTTTCGAAAAAGTTCATGATACCGATTCTATTTTTAATATTCAGTTCAAAAGTTGAAAGTGCGAGTATATTTGAAACGTCGTATGACTATGTAATTAATTTAGGTAAAAGTATAGCGCCCAGTTTCATGTCCATGTTGGATTGTATGGGCGAACCGGAAGCATGGACATGTGCGAAAGAAAAGGCGGGAAAAATGCTGGACGGATGGGATGAAGAGGTCGAAAAAGAAAGGAGGAGTTGGCAAGGTAAGTGTTTTAGGCTACACGCGGTTCATGTATTTTTCCGGTTCAACACCTGCGATAGATATAAGTGATGAGATAATAATATAAATAAAACAAAATTACAAATAAAATAATCTCTAAGTACAAGTCGGACTCGCGCACTGATGGTTCCGTACTACACAATACATTTGTATTATGCTATTTCCAAAAAAAACATCAGTCATAGGACTGCACTATTAATAATATTTAAATACTTGAAACTGGCAAATGCACAAAAGTGCGACCCCAATATCCTCCCAGAGAAAAGAGTTAAAAAAAACCTTCAATATTTCCTTACCAAGATCTTTAGGATTAGTGATTTTAAAGCGTGTTTTTTAGTTTTATAAAATGTAAGAATTATTATTTATTTGATCTGAGAACCACCACAGAACTCGCATTGTTTGCTAAGCAAATCTTTGATAACCAAAGAGCATATAATCACTACAACCAATCGATATGATGTTCATAATGAAGAGTTTAAATATTACACAGTGTGGTGACACTCGTGAAAGTTTGTTTGACACCCACACCACGTCCAACCAGTCTATTTGGGGTTCATATCCTGATACGGAATGTTGCGTTGAAAGTGAAATTCCCTGTAAGTAAGACAAATTGTAAGAATACGTCACTTACAATGAAAATAACACGCCCTTAATAAGATATTTTTGTGAGATGTGTCACTTTGTATTCGCCGGTTGAAAAGACTTCAACGCACGCAAAACATTTTTAATCTCAATTATAACTGTTTAAACGGAAAAAAAAGTACATGTAAAACATTAATATGTTTTTATTATTCGGTCACCATCGCTAAAAAAAGTCTTATTACTTTTGGCACATACCTGAGTATTTCATCACGATTTCGAATGTTGACATCTGTCACAGACACACAACTGTATTTGACAGTGAATCTGTCAGAAACCGTTATGACTAAATTTGTGAATAATATCCCGAAATGGTTTTCACACATTTTCCTCATATGATACCCTATTATTAATATCCCATTCCCGTTATATCAGATTGAACAACTTTTAATATTTTTATGAAGGGCAAGTGCCTTTATTTACTAAACAAATTACAAGCTAACACTAACACAAAAAATACAGTTAGACTGCGCATACACCGTTGAAGGTATAAAGACAATACAAATGCTCAAGCTCACTATCAGTTTGCAGCATACCCAGCATGCTGGTGGCACTACCACGCTGAATGGCAATGCTTATGCGTTAAGCCAGAACCACGCCAGCATTTTGGTCACGCGTCGCATTAACTTTTAATTTGGCACTCTTTCACTAATTGTCGTCTGCTGGTTGTGTTAACTAAAAACATCAAGCATCACCTTACCATATCTCCCTTGTTTGTCTCATCTTAGGGTTACATAGTAAAAATTGTTCATAATGTTATAATAATGGTAATGTTGGCTTCAACATGAAGCGTTTCAAAAAGGGTGTCTACAACTACCTCTCCGGGCTGGCACAGCACCGTCAACACCGCTAGTGTTGCAGGTGTCCATAGGCAGCGGTTTCTGATTACCATCAGGCGGACCGCATGCTTGTTAGCTGCTCTTTTTACAAATATAATAATTTTATTATTTTTTGAACCGACTTCAAAATTTTGTCAATAGCTACGCAATTTCGTTTACTTGGATGACATACTTTTTGTAGTAATTTTGATTGAAAAAAAAACCGACTTTAATGAAATTTATATGGAACTACCTCTAAAGTATGGCCTATCAAACAAAAAAATAATGATCTAAATCAATTCATAATTGACGGAGAAATCGATGTACATACATAAAATAATTATCAATATATCGTAAAAAACCGACTCCTTAAAAATGGACCAAATTAAAATGGGACGCACCAGCTTTCGAAAATATTTTTTTTATCAAAATCAGTTCACCCAGTTGAAAGTTCTGAGGTAACAAAAAAAACAGTCAAATTGAGAACCTCCTCTTTTTTGGAAGTCGGTTAAAAATATATAAAAACCACCTACTTTTTTGAATTCAGTTAAAAATAATACAAACCTCCTTTCGGGTTAGTCAACAAACGTCCTATCCTTTCCGTGGAACCCTATACAGCTAAACTATCAAACAATAAACTTTCAGAAAAATTATAATTCCCAGCAATAATGAGAAAATCGAAAGCGAAAATTGCAATTTCAATTCACGGAGTAGAGACACAGGTAGAGATGAAGATATGCTTACAATTTTACTGTACAGGGGCCTTACCCCTAGCTTCACTTTTGCGAGCCAACTTTTAGTAGGTACCTGATAGGTACCTAAAATTAACCAACTCATTTAAGCTGCATCGTTTAAAAGCGTCTAACTTGAATGAACTAAAATCCGTTTTACTATGCGTGTGATTGTGATTATCGTTCATTTAAGTTAGACGCTTTTAAACGATGCAGCTTAAATAAGTTGGTTAATTTTAGGTACCTGATATGTACCTAAAATTAACGAACTCATATAAGCTGCATCGTTTAAAAGCGTCTAAATTGAATGAACGAAAATCCGTTTTACTATGCGTGTGTGCGTGAAAATCGCAAAGCTTGGCGGCTATCAAACAACTACCGCTAATTACCGCTTATCGTAGTTGATGGTACCGTTTAGACAAATAACACCTATGCGGGTCAACTTTTCGAGCTAGGGGTAAGGCCCCTGTACTGTACAGTTGCTATAAATTTCACTAATCACTAATACTTTAAATTCGAAAGTTCGTGCTTATGCTCGTGGCTACATAGAACATATTTGAATGTGATATACGTAATACATAGTCATTATCATCATCATTTCAGCCATAGGACGTCCACTGCTGGACATAGGCCTTCCCCATCGATCTCCAAAAGGGCCGGTTGTAAGCGGCCTGCATACAGCGTTTTCCTGTGGTCTTTTTTAGGTCGTCTGTCCATCTTGTGGGTTGACGTCCTACACTGCGTTTACCGGTCCGTGGTCTCCATTCGAGAACCTTTCGGCCCCACCCGCCATCTATTCTGCGTGCTGCAGGCTGCGTTATGTAGATTCTAAAGAGAAAGACTTCGAAACTTTTTGAACAGAGTAATTCAAGGCATCTTTAAGGCTAGGCTGAATAGATTTCTTCTAGATCAACGCATTCTACGTGGCCCGTCGCTTACCATCAGGCGAGTTGGGGGCCAAACGTAGATCAATTCTGTTTTAAAAATAAATCAATAACTAAAATTTATACTCCGTGAAGAAATTTGCTCGGCATATATTTATTCAAAAACTTGCACAAATTATGCCGTTGTAAGAGCGTTAATTGACAACTTTTAAAGCATTTTACGTTCCGGAATGCATGTGTTTTTTTAAATAATTGTGAAAGTTGTTGTCGTTTGAACTTTAGGCAAAAAAAATCTTTCGTATTTTCACTTTATGAGCTCTGAACCAAATATTTAGTGCTTCATCATTATTAGCTCTTCGTGCTGGGAAAGAGGCCAGAGAGAGAAAGGATAGGCCCTAATTCACCATGCTGCCCCAGTGTATCTTGCTGAATGTGATATGTCTGTGAACTTTTATGGTTCTTGGACATACCGGTTTCCTCACGATGTTTTTCTGCACCGTTTTTGAGCGATGACATCGAAAGTGCACATAATTTATTAAAGGGTCTGCAACATATCTGTAATGCCCCTGGTGTTTCAGGTATCCATAGGCGACGGTGACGGTAGGCTGATTTTCAGAAAATGACTTATTTTATTGATCACGGCCTGACTGCATAGTCTGCATACGCTCTATTTAGGTCGAATGTCCTTATGACGTCACAAGCAAAGGCAGAATTTGTTTGCTTGCTTATGACGTCACTGAAGTCACGTGGCCCCATAAATGTCAAAATGACCGTATACGCGGTAGTATAAAAATTTGATATATATATAAGGTCGGGGAAAAAGTTTCTTCGTATTTTTTAAACAAATTCAAGACATATTTTTTTCAAGTTTAATTACATTTAATTATAATATATATGTGCCATTTTGTTCGATAACTTGTTGCCATCTTGTAGGTAGTGACATGATCCCGTTGCTGTAGAATTTTTGGGACTTCTGATCAAAAAAATGCAACAAGTAGTTTTGACAGTCCTCTCTTGATGTTAATCTAACACTACCCAAAGAATTCTGAAGAGATCGAAACAGGTGGAAATCTGAGGGTGCAAGGTCAGGGCTATATGGTGGTTGCATTAACACTTCCCAACCAAGCTCTCTAAATTTTTGCTGAGTGGCCAAAGATGTGTGCGGTCTGGCGTTATCACGATGAAAGACCACACTCTTTCTGTTGATCAATTCCGGCCGTTTTTTCTCAATTTCTTGTTTGAGTCTCATCTGCTGTTGGCAGTAGAGATTCCGAATCGATGGTTTTGCCCGGCGGTAAAAGCTCATAATGAACGATGCCCTGCCAATCCCACCATACACACAGCATCACCTTATTACGTGTTAATCCGGGTTTCGCTACAGTCTGTGGTGCTTCACTGCCCTTTGACCATGATCGTTTGCGCACATTCTTGTCGTAGGTGATGCATTTTTCATCACCAGTAATCAATCTTTTCAAAAACGGTTCGGTTTCGTTACGTTTCAATAGAGAGTCGCAAATGAGTACACGATTCATTTGGTTTCTTTCAGTGAGCTTGTGTGGCACCCAAATATCGAGTTTTTTTGTATACCCAGTTTTTTTCAAATGGGTCAAAACTGTTTTGTGGTCAATCCCCAGTTCTTCAGCTACGTCGTAACTACTAATATGCCGATCTTGGTCCACTTTTTCAGAAATAGCATCTACTTTATCCGTAACAGGGCGACCAGAGCGAGCTGCATCTTTGACATCAAAATTCCCGGACTGAAAACGCTTGAACCAACATTGTGCTACTCTTGATGACACTGCATTAGGTCCATAAACGTCACAAATTTTATTCGCGGCTTGTGTCGCATTTTTCCCTTTTTTGTAATAAATTTTCACTATATATCGAATTTCTTCGTTAGATTCACTCATTTTATCAAACAAAAAAACAATTGAAAAATTGCGGGAAATTGCTTTTTACTTTTTGTATTCCTTTTTTAAAATATCATATTTTTAATGGTATCAAAACCAGCCAGATACAAACAGTACAACCGATGAGATTTTTACTACACCTTTATACATACAAAATACGAAAAGACTTTTTCCCCGACCTATTATACATTTTGCACTCACAGTCATCTGACCCCAAACTAAGCAATGCTTGTACTATGGCTGCTAGAGACTGATATACATATATAATTATTTTTAAATACATACTTAAATAGATATTAACACCCAGACATAGAACACAAATGTTCATCACATAAATGTTTGCCCTAGGTAGGAATCGAACCCACGCCCCAAACGCAGAAGGTACACTACCAACTGAGCCACCGGGGCAGTCAATATAATTATAATTAATGATAATTTGAGATGGTTTCGTAAAAACAGTCAAATACCCTATCCCATGAAAGTTATGAATATTTATTTTACACTGGCTAAATATCCAAGTTGTTTGTAGCCAAAACTTAAAAGAAAAACATATATACGTAAATCCACTAAAGTGGGCTTCTTTTAGCCTTCTCTTTTCTATGCGTAAATCACAGAAGTAAATATAACGGAAATGAGAAGGAAACTCTGTCGCCAGGTATTATGACAGAACCTTGATTGAACATTCTTATTTAGATCAACGCGTCGAACTCCGCGTCACAGTTGGTAACTGATTTCGAATGACTGACGTTTCGTTTATATGAGTGCAAGTGGCTACAACAAATTTCTTACAAAAATGCCTTGACAGCCGTTCTAATTTAAACAAAACAAAAAAACTTTTTTGTGGCGTGTATCAATGAGTTTAGAAGACTTCGTCATTGACGTATACGTAAGTGTAATTTAGTAAAATGGCGACAGGCGGTAGACAAGCGGATAACAGTTAACACCTTAGTCTCTGTCGTGTGGTTTACGTTAAATTGTCCAGAACAGGGTTGTGGGTAGAAAGGTTGAAATTACATTAAACAGATAAACATCTGATGATATTTTGTACATCCGGTAGATAAAAAATATTTGAAAATACAAAAGAGAATAAAAAACGCCACCTTATATCGGAAGAAAAAGGCGTGAAAATTGAAAATTGATATGATGATTGTGTAACGATAGTTACGTCTCAGGGATTGGCGATGGTAAGAACAACACGCAGCTTATTTAAGTTGTATTTTATTCGACGGTCGTCTCAAAAAGTGAGTCGCATTTTACAAGCCGTTGTCTTTTATAGTGTTACCATTCATCACCTCCAGTTGCCAGTACAAACATAATAATGTTACCAGCAACTAACAATATAAAAACAAGATAATACGAACATGAAAATAAAATAGATAGAATTTAAGATTATACATTATTAATTAACAAAAATATTATACTCTTATAATCTGCAACACTTGAGGAAATAAACTGATGAATTGATATATCCTAATATCCTACACTTGTTTACTTAGCATAATTATTGTTATTGACGGCGGCGGGAGCTGGAAGTTGTAACATTCGGCCATCCTGCATCGGCCGTGTCCCACGGCGATCTTGAAAGTTGTCTGCACTCCTGGACGTCTGTAACGAAATAATTATACGAAGCAGTAAATTGTTTTTTGGTAAGATTAACTTAAAGAGGAAGGGAAGGAACAATAAACAATTCATATGAATGAATGCTGTTATTATTGGTTTTGTAAAATATCTTACTTCTATATAGTCACACAGTTTTATAGCAGGTACTTCGATAATATTTTTAAACGAACAACAGGTATAATAATTATATTATATTTAGACTAATTATATCGTTTAATAAAATGTTTTACTACAGGTTACACAGATCTAGCATAGTTTTGACTAGATATATATGTTATAGCACACAGATCTACATGTATATAATTATAGTTTTATTAAATACCTCCACACAGATCTGGCTTAGTTGACTAGATGTTATTTATTATAAAGCACACACAGATTCTTATGCGTATTAATTACCATTATCATTTTATAAGATGTTTTAGAACGGGTCACACAGATCTAGTGTAGTTATCTAGATTTTATGTATTTAGTAGCACACAGTTCTAAATATTTAAATTAGATATTAATTCATATAATCATAGTTTTATTGCTGGTCACACAGATCTAGCGTGGTTGCCTAGATATTAGGTATTTTGTAGCACATAGATCTAATATATTTAAATTAGATATTAATTTATATAATCATAGTTTTATTGCTGGTCACACAGATCTAGCGTGGTTGTCTAGATATTAGGTATTTTGTAGCACACAGATCTAATATATTTAAATTAGATATTATTTTATACAATTATAGTTTTATTACTGGTCACACAGATCTAGCGTAGTTGTCTAGATATTAAGTATTTTGTAGCACACAGATCTAATATATTTAAATTAGATATTAATTTATATATTTATAGTTTTATTGCTGGTCACACAGATCTAGCGTAGTTGTCTAGATATTAAGTATTTTGTAGCACACAGATCTAATATATTTAAATTAGATATTAATGTATATAATTATAGTTTTATTGCTGGTCACACAGATCTAGCGTAGTTGTCTAGATATTAAGTATTTTGTAGCACACAGATCTAATATATTTAAATTAGATATTAATGTATATAATTATAGTTTTATTGCTGGTCACACAGATCTAGCGTAGTTGTCTAGATATTAAGTATTTTGTAGCACACAGATCTAATATATTTAAATTAGATATTAATGTATATAATTATAGTTTTATTGCTGGTCACACAGATCTAGCGTAGTTAACTAGATATTAATTAGTAAAATTACGTGATTTGTTTGTAAACAGTTTCGTTCAGCATATGCGGATCTTGTGTTACATAAATTAAATATATTATAATATAATTTTTCTAATATTTCATCAATGTTGTTATGTACCTAAATTGTACATATTTTTTTAATAATAAATTGTGTATGTTGACCCATATTTTTATGGAAATTACTGCTTTACGGTTTCACGTACATTTTGCAATCATGTGCGTCTGTAAAAATATTCTTGCAATAAGATAGAAGTTAATATTATTACTGACCTAATTAACTCTCGAGAAATCAAAGATATCTTCACGGTCAATTTCTCTGTTAGATGCAAAACAAATGAGCTGTCCTTCATATCTTTTTGGCTGTCAGTTGTGTAACGGTCAATAGAAAAGGATCAGCTTTTGGATATTTTGCTAGTGTAACAACTACCTAACTTCTTTTTTTATCCGCGTACCACGATCACAAAATGTTCCACTTTTTCATAGTACTAATTTTCCGACCTTGTATTTCCTGCAACTTTTTTTATAATTATCGTATCTGTCTTTCATTCCCGTCATAATGATTAGTGATATATTTATCGATGCATACTTTAGCCTTTTGCCTACGTTCTTTTAGTTGTATGGTAATGATAGATAGATAAACTCTTTTCTGTTTACACCACGTATTATCATCATGTCCGAATGATTATCACTACTTTCATCAGTAAGAATATATCAGTGTGTGCAATACGTGTTTACCTCGCCCCCTTCAGTTTTTTGGCAGACTTTTTTTTGGTACTAAATTTAGTGTAAAAGCAGATCCTAATTACATATTATTATCAAAGTCACTAGTAGTAGTAGGCGGGTAAAAGCTTACCTATTTGTGTAGGTAAACATCAAATAGGTTCGTAGCCTGTACCAGAATGTGGGGTGATGTCCCACATGACTTCAGCTAACTGTTCGTCCGACGGACATTTGCTTTCAGTCGTGGTGTTGAGCCCGTAAATATTTTTTTCAGTTAACTCTTTCTACCTGTCTATTCGAACGAGGAGAAGCCACAGCATTAAGTATAATTTTTAAGACATGTTTCAGTCACGAACTCTTTAAATACCCGCCTGTAAATGCTATGCCAGGATCCATTATTACCCTACAAGGAGTCACAAACATTGGTATTATTTCTTTGAGATTCTTGATAGTTTCTACCGAACTTACACTTAGACGAACAGTTACGAACTTAACTGGGATCTCAATAAGGTGCATGCAAAATCGTTTTAAGCCTTCTACTTTTTGCCTAACAATGTCTGCTTCTTTATACGATAATCTGTAAGGCTTGCTATATACAGGTACGTCAGTAGTAGTAATTATTATGCATCTCAACCAAGATAGTACACCCTAATTGATTACTAAACTCAGCGGATAAATCGTTTTATGCGTGTAATAAGTTCATCAAGCGCTTGTTATGATTTTCATCAATGGTACCCATTTCTATGTCTGCCTCTTACCCCCCATTGTCGATCAATCTACCACCAGAGTCATGGTCGCTTGAGGCTCTAAAACAACGGATTATTTATGCAAATCCGCGCGAATGACTAGTCTACCCGTGGCCCAACCTATGCTCAATTCACCTAAAATTGTGATTCGTAAGCGTACATTTCCGTTAAATCAAAATTGACTGCGGCATGGCATTAATAATGACTTTCTAACGAGACTAAATACGATAGGTCATGTTATGAGTAGAAGTGTATTTGTGTGTACAAGTGTTTACCTATTTTGTGTGTCGTTTGCGCATAATTATCACAAGTCCTGGTAACACGTTCAAATCTTTGGTTATAAATAAAGTCACTTAGTTTTTCTAAGAAATCATACTTTGAAATTGTTTTTTTTTTGACAATTCGCGGGTAGAAACTAAATTTTGTTCATTATTAGCGATTAAATTTGAGCATTTTAGAATTGGCAATTAGAGCCACGTATGACTGATTGATGATTGGCTGAACTACTAATATATCTATCAGTATCTTATATTTCAAATCCGTGTCCATAACCTCAACGTGTCCACAACTGTATTTAAGTACCGAATTATTATTAGTTTTTACTTAGGTACTATGAAGTTTTTTTTTAACCGACATTTTTTTTTTGCTTCTGACATAAACTGATCGTATGAATAAATGAGTATGAGTATCAACATAACTTTAAAAATGTACATCATCAATAAGTAGCTTGAACTGTACTCTGCTAAGGGACACGATTGCGTACCACAGAAATACACATCAATACGTTTGAATGTGACATCTTATGCTGCAAATTCGGATTGGTTCTTAACTTGATTTATTTACTTGACTTGGTTTATTTACTTTACTGCTTGTATCGATGTATTTATACGAGAAGTACAGTAAGTACCCTTCATTTTAACGTACTTCTTATACGTAGGTAAGGTATCTGTAGAAATTTCAAATGAAAACTATTGTACCTGTTGAATGTTGCGTGGCGATTGTGACGCTTGTGCTTCTCGTAACCCGGCGCCAGTACCAGACCCAGTAGCGGCATACCAGCAGGCAGTAGCAGCGTGACCCAGGCGTTGACAGACGTTGCAGCGAGTGGCCCGGCAGTCCCGTGCTTCATGGCCCGTTTTGCGGCAGTTATAGCAAGTCTTCGGCATTGATCCACGATGCCAGGTTGATGATCTTGATTCCGCATTGCTAGTTTCATTTTTTTTGTAGTTTTCCAACGATGATAAAAATCCGTAATACAATTCTTCTGGAGTTTCACAATTGTAGGCCTTCGCGTTTGCTCGCAATTCAACCGGTAAACCCCGAATTAGACAGGATACGGCAGCGTCCTTTTCAAAGCCACATTTTTTGAGAAGTGATATCTTGTCGTGGAAATATTTGGTCATTGTCTCATTGTTTCCTTTATTACGAGCAAGCATTTCTTCTAGCCGATCGACATAGTCTGTGGAACGTGGGAATGCGCGCGATAGGTTTTCTTTCCACTGGACCCAGGTAGCTGCATAATCGTCCAAGTCATCGTACCAATCTCGAGCAGCACCACGTAGGCGAATTTGCATGATGAAAATACGGTCTCGTTGATCCCATTCGTACATATCCCCGAGCTGGTCAATTTTGTTGAGCCAACCATTAACATTTGTAGTTTTCTTCCCTGGATCGAATTTTGGAATAATTTCAGCGTCTAGGTGAGTCACTCTTCGTTTCTTGGTGGCTGGCTCTTTACCGTCTTGTTCACGTTGCAAGAAAAAATCTTCGTCATTTTCGGTACCTTCTTTTTCTGTAGACGTTTCAATATAATTTGTTTTTCTTTTCTTTCCTAACCCGTGACGAAATGGGCCCAGCATCTTCTTCATTGTTGATCCCACTTCTGAGATGTAACGATAGTTACGTCTCAGGGATTGGCGATGGTAAGAACAACACGCAGCTTATTTAAGTTGTATTTTATTCGACGGTCGTCTCAAAAAGTGAGTCGCATTTTACAAGCCGTTGTCTTTTATAGTGTTACCATTCATCACCTCCAGTTGCCAGTACAAACATAATAATGTTACCAGCAACTAACAATATAAAAACAAGATAATACGAACATGAAAATAAAATAGATAGAATTTAAGATTATACATTATTAATTAACAAAAATATTATACTCTTATAATCTGCAACACTTGAGGAAATAAACTGATGAATTGATATATCCTAATATCCTACACTTGTTTACTTAGCATAATTATTGTTATTGACGGCGGCGGGAGCTGGAAGTTGTAACAATTGCTCGTAAGCAGTAAAACAATGTTGACACTTAGTTTGACATTACCCGTAAACAAAATAAAATAATTAAAAAAAACGTACACCAAAAAAACCTTGAAAAAAAAACATATCTTTCAGTCAGATTTTCCATCATAGGTAGAATTATTTTTTTAATTCTGCCGATTTTTGCGGTCGTATAGTAAAAGTAGTCCATACTGATGAGTACAACCTTCTTTCGGCTAAATACCTCCGTTCCGATTAATCTGTATATTTATTTATTTATTTATTCATCAACAGAATGCTTACAGTTAAAACCAAAGCGCAAACTATTTAAATAACAAATATTATGTATTCTACTTAATTACCTACTAAGAAATAACCCTAAATATGAGGAAATTATATTAATATTGTCATAAAAAATGCCAAAAAAAATGCTAAATATGCCAAATTTAAAAGTGGATAGTTCTCTGATTAAATCAGTTGCAAGTTTTATGCTAAGTATTTTTTTTTACAATATTTTTAGAAATGAAACCAAAAGCTAAAGTTTTTTTTTAATCTGTAATCGAGTGTAATTAGTAATTAGTAAGTTGTAATTAGTAGTCGAGAGTAATTAGTTTTAATCGAGAATTTGATCTTCAAATATTTTTTTATACGTAATAGAGTTTAATTCCAAAGAAAGTTTAGTTTGGTACTTAACAAAAGATGTAAAAACTATGTTATGCAAGATCATATCAAAAACTACGAGTTTCATATCGAAAGTAAATAAAATTAACATATATGTATATGTAAGCATTGTTATTACTAATGTTTAGTTTTCTTACAAAAGAAAGTTAGTAAAATATGTAAATAAATACATTTATGGGTAAGCGTGAATGGGTACACTTTATTCTTTTCAAATTATGTATAAGCCTATCTTCATTTATATTTTAGAATATGAAATGGACAATTTTCACATTTCAAATAGAAAACTGTCTAGTTGTTGGCGAGAATGCTTTCTGCGCTTGGCTCTATCTCGATTTGTACATCTCTGTACATATTATAACAGACTAGCTGTACCCGCGAATTCGTCCGCGATTTCTTCAGAAAAAAATAGCCTATGTCCGTCCTCGTGATACATACTATTACCTCGCAAATTTTTATCGAGATCGGTTAAGCCGTTTAACCGTGATTATGTAGCAAACAGACAGAGTTACTTTCGCATTTATAATATTAAGTATGGATACATATTATAACATATACATCTATACTTATTTAACTGTTAATACATACCATGAACTAAAATTACGATGTAACTAACGATAGAGCGGTCTCTCCCAATACAGGTTGTCAAAACTTAACAGGAGAGGCCAAACACTTCTAAATAAAAAAATCAGACAAATATGAAAAACAAAGAAAGAGAAGAAAACGCCCAAGTGCGAGTCGGACTCGCGCACGAAGGGTTTCGTACCATTATCTATAAAAACGGCAAAATAAACACGTTTGTTGTATGAGAGCGCCCCATAAATATTAATTTTATTTTAATTTAACTATTTATTTTTAAAATGAATATATAACTAAATATTCTGTGAATATTCAAGCGTCTACCTGTTGCCGTTAACAATATCGAGCAAAAAAATCACGTTTGTTGTATGGGAGCCCCCTTAAATATTTATTTTGTTCTAGTTTTTAGTATTTGTTGTTATAGCGGCAACAGAAATATATCATCTGTGCAAATTTCAACTAATTATCACGGTTCTTGAGATACAGCCTAGTGACAGACGGACAGACAGACAAACGGACGGACAGCGGAGTCTTAGTAATAGGCTCCCGTTTTAACCTTTGGGTACGGAACCCTAAAAATTATTAATAAGTTATGGTTAAGCACCTATTGTGCATGCATTTTAAATGTGTTTGATTTACTCGGTGTTTTGTACAATTAAATTATCTTTATCTTGTTGACATACTCTTCTCTTCTTTTCCCAGAGGCGGCTGATGCAGAAGTCCAGTCTACCGGAAGATCGCTGGCGGAGATGCCGTCAAAGCTGGGAGGAGACGTGGAGAAGACCCTCGGGTCTTTGGCTGAGCTTGTGAACCATGCGATGGGACGGTAAGAAATGCTAAGCTTATATTTAGCAGTTGTGCATCATCATCATTATCATTTCAGCCATAGGACGTCCATTACTGGACATAGGCCTCCCCCATCGACCTGGTGATCGACGATTTTAAAAGGATCTTTTGGAAGCGGCCTGCATCCAGCGTTTTCCTGCGGTCTTTTAAGGTCGTATATCCATCTTGTGGGACGTCCTACGCTGCGCTTACCGGTCCGTGGTCTCCACTCGAGAACCTTTCCGCACCATCGGTCATCTGTTCTGCGTGCTATGTGCCCTGCCCACTGCCACTTCAACTTGCTAATCCGGTGGGCTATGTCGGTAACTTTCGTTCGTCTACGGATCTCCTAATATCTGATTTGATCTCGTAGAGAAACCCCGAGCATAGCCCTCTCCATAGCTCGTTTTGCGACTTTGAGCTTGCTAATGAGGCCCATAGAAAAAATAAGTATTTAAAAATTAATTGCATGATCTTTTGGTTTTGTAAACGAATAAACTGCAAACTCATCTTTAACTTGCCAGCAAACAAGTTTCTAGAAAACGACTAGCGATAAAAGTAAAACTAAACGTAACTATGGGTCGGGTCGTGATTATCACACACGAGAACACTGTTGGTGAATCTGTTTGACTTTCTAGAGTGACCGAGTTAGTCCAACCAGATTTGCGTAGATTGAGACCATGTGGTCATTTCATGGATCGTTATTTGATCAAATACAGGGTTGAATTTAACTCTTCTCTTTCGGATCTACCAATGAGCACGGGCAGAGCAGAGTTAGAAACGTCAACATTTTTAATAATGTAAAATGCTCGCGAAATCAATGTGTCAAAAAACTTAGATATCCTTGAATACAAGGTTATTTCCAATGTACCAAAACGTCTGTAACTTCTATATCATATACCTAACAAAATCACAAACTAACAAGCAAACCAACAAACAAAATAAGTACAAACTAATAAGTAATAGTTTCGAAAAAGCGACAAATACTGTCCGTATTCAGCGAAGTTGGATAACTATCCCATTAAATAGTGTCGTCCACATAAAAGTGCGATCAAAATATTTACGAAAGGCGGTTAAAATATCCGCACCCTAAGCATTTTTTTATAAGTTTTTACTCTTAAATTCTTGTCTAATTAGCCAGTGTAAAGTATAATTTTGAATGTTAGTCAATTAGTGGATAGAACCAAGTTAAAATATGTTCAAATAGATCAAAGTCAAATAAAGTATGATCTTAGTCATATGCCATGTATTGCGTATAAATAAGGCACAAGCCATACTCATAAGACAGGTGCAAAAATCATCGTAAACGGCGCGTCTAATAAATGCAGTCATCATTATCATCGTCAACCAGAAGACATCCACTGTAAAACATATGCCTCCCTCTTTAACCTCCACACTGAACGACATCCTGCCATCTGCATCCACTGGATGCCCGCGACTCACGATGTCGTCGATCCATCTAGTGGGAGGCCTACCTACGCTGCGTCTTCCAGTTCGTGGTCTCCACTCAAGAACCTTTCTTCCCCGTCGGTCATTAGTTCTTCGAGCGATGTAGCCTGCCCATTGCCACTTCTACTTGCAAATTTTAATAAATGCTGTCAACGTTTGAATCTGATGGACTTTACTTTGTAACAAATATATTTACATTTTCATTTCACTTCATCATTTCATTCGTTCATTTTATTCGGGCGATGGCAGCCGTGCGATAGCATGTGCGCTTTACAATTTGACGGCAGCCGGTTCAAACCTCGGTCCTACCAATGACTTATTTAGTATCTACATGAATTATGTGCAGTTTCGATGTCATCGCTCAAAAATGGTAAAGGAAAACATCGTAAGAAAACCAGTATGTTCACGAACCCGGTATGAGACCTAGTGAACCTGCCTTCTGCGCTTGGGGGCGTGGGTTCGATTCCCACGTAGGACAAACATTTGTGTGATGAACATTTGTGTTTGTTCTATGTCTGGGTGTTAATATCTATTTAAATATGTATTTAAAAATATATATATATGTATATCAGTCTCTGGCAGCCATATTACAAGCTTTGCTTAGTTTGGGGTCAGATGACCGTGTGTGCAATAATGTCCCAGATATTTATTTATTTAACATCAAAAGTTCAAAGACATATCGCACATCCTGCGAAAAACTGTCGTATCATTGAAAAAGTACGTTTTGAGTCAAATAACATACATATTCAAATTCTACGAATGATCTCGTACCCGTCAATAAAACAGCCATCCATATATAGAGTCAAAAATAGCAACTAATTATAACATTCACCAACATTTTTGTAGTGGTAGGACTCTTTTGCAGGGGTCCGCCTGGAGAAGTACCACACCTTTGCCAGTTATTCAACCGCCAAACGGTAGAGTGCAAACATTACTGTGCTCCGAATTGAAGGGCAATGTTTCCAGCGAAATTACAGGGCACACAGAAATTTGACATCTTATATCTCGGGGTGACGAACGCAGTGCATTGCCATCCAGGGTTTTGAACTGTTGAAGTTCAAAATTCTGAGTGGCGTTGTGCTGTTATGGGCAAGCGTGAAGAGCCATCAGGCGAGCGACTTCACTCGTAGCACCCAGTATCATAAAAAAATGTGCTGGGCCCGCATGGTAGGTTAGGGACCATCCTCTCTCTGTGGGAGAAGGCCTGTGTCCTCTGATGATTCATTTCATTTTCATCGTATCGTTTTCTAAAACGCTATATCAATTTCTCTCTCGTGCAATAACACGTCGTAATGATTAGTCAAATTTGCATATCCAAAAACTCTCGATCTTACGTGATATGTCGCAAGTGAAACGTGCCCGAACATGAACAAGTTTCACTGACACACATACGCAGCTTTCCTCGCATGTGTGCGTTGACTCACCTTTGGGAAATTATAAAAACAACTGCTCTCAGATGTCCGTAATTACTAATTAAAAAGAAATGAACATGAAATGCGTTTTGTTTCTATTTCTTTTGTCAGTATGACACCATTTGATATTGTGAGAGATATAATAGTTAAATGATTGAAATAAAAATTAACCGGCCAAGTGCGAGTCGGACTCGCGCACGAAGGGTTCCGTATCATTATCTATAAAAATAGCAAAAATATCACGTTTGTTGTATGAGAGCACCCCTTAAATATTTATTTCATTTTCTATATTTATTTTTAAAGTGAATATACAACTAAATATTCTGTGAATATTTCAAGCGTCTACCTGATTCCGTAATCAATATCGAGCAAAAACGAGCAAAGAAATCACGTTAGTTGTACGGTAGCCCCCTTAAATATATATTTTATTCTGTTTTTTTAGTATTTGTTGTTATAGCGGCAACAGAAATACATCATCTGTGAAAATTTATATAACTGTCACGGTTCAGGAGATACAGCCCGGTGACAGACGGACAGCGGAGCCTTAGTACGGTTCGCGCAAAACTTTATGAGCCCTCTGAAGTTAGGCCCAATGGCTGCACAGTACGCATATTATAGGTATCCGAGGGACTTTACAGGGCGTCGGGGAGGCCTCGGGCCTAACTTCAGAGGGCTCATAAAGTTTTGCGCGAACCGTAACAGGGTCCCATTTTACCCCTTGGGTACGGAAGCCTAAAAACTGTGTTACATAGAACCGGCCTCCTTTTTCGTCGGTTAAAACACATTTAAATCAGTTCAGAGGTCAGGAGATATGCGTGCAAACTTCGACAAATATAAAGTAAATGGACATGCCATAACCATTAAACTTTCACAGTAAAAACAAGTCAAAACCGTCGGACATATACTGCAATACCTAATTGTAACCACGTACAGTAAATTTGTTGCAAAAAATAGATAGCTAATATAATAACTACGTGAGTAAAAGAGAACACCTGTGTTTATCTATTGCTCTTGAACCGTTTGACATTGACAGGCACCAGGCGGCTAGACATGTTGAGTAGCGTTAGCAAAACCGATCGCTTATTCACTGCGTCTCGCCGTGGATGGACGTGACTGGTCACGTGACTAATAAATCAGTGTTTACTTCGCTACTTGAAAAACATCTTTTACTAAAGAAGGTGTAATAAGCGTAGGGGGGAAAGACATGTTGGTAAATAAGTTAGTAATATTATTATTATTCTGTTATTTTAGAGGGATGGGTACAGGGGTAAGCACAAAAAAAATGTTTTAAAATCTACCGGCTACATGTCAGCTGAGGATTAATTTACGCAAAACTTATTATAACTTAACCCTCCAAGTGTGTTACGGACCGCTTGTCGGCGTAAGAGAAAAGTGCCCGACGCGCGTTAGGCATGCGGTGTGCATGGGAATTGCTGCTATTCGTCAATTTATTTTCGATCGAATGAACGTTCCAACAACAACTTAAGTTCACTGACCTGTAGCTTATTTCAATCAGTACAGAATAAATACATCTTTGCTGGTTATGAAACTTATGAAGCTAAGTTTGTCTTTAAATATTTCAACTTCAGTTAGTTGTTTTTTTGGACTCGCGCTCTGAGGGTTCCTTCCAACGGAACCCTCAGAGCACGAGTCCTACTCCTACTCGTCCGGTTTTTTTGTATTCGTAGTGTCTTATAAAACGGGTCAGACAAATAGACAGACCTGGCGAAACTATAAGATTTCTTTGTTGGACTACAGAATTAAGAACAAAAGAATATTTATCATAACTATTACCTGATGAGGTATAGCAGTTTTATTTAAGTATTTTTCGTCTTCCTTTTTTCGTCGTGTACATTTCATCGGGTGTAAAGTGGTTAGAACATACACGGGTGTATTTATTTGAAGTCCACTCTTCATCTCGTCTCACTGTCCGTATTTTTTCTAACCATTTCTTGTGCATGGCAACATCACTAGGAAATCTACAATAAATAATATTAAAAGTAAAAATAAAACAGTTTGAAAATAACATTTAACCGAAGTATAATTTGATAATTTACGAAATTAGTTTGCTGTCGGTACATTCGCCTCAAGTTCGGCATGTCCGATGTGCGGTGAAGATTGTCGAACATAGTGATGCTTTCCTTGTCTCACTAAGTATATGCGTATATTTCTATCGCGCAACGATGGAATAAAACAAAATGGGGAATAATTAGCGATGTTTGATGAAATTAATTTACATTTTATGACAAAATAGAATGATGAATAAATACTCACGAGTGAAAAGTGACACCTGAACTTTTATTTTGTGTTTTTGTTGTGTTTTTACACTTCCGGAAAACACACGAAGGCATATTTTTGTCAGATGTTTCGTTATCATGTAACAATAATCTTGTGTTGCACTTCCCACGGCTAGAGACCGACTGAAACCAAATGAGAGCTAGCTCTCATTTTGTGATCTTCAAAAATGTTCTTCTTCTGGGCATGTCCATTTACTTTATATTTGTCGAAGCGTGCAAACAAACAAAAATACAAATGTAAATAAATTACGATCTATGGACAGTCTGTTTGTGTTAGTCAGCTTGTATTTTGTTTGTTTAAAAAAGGCCCAGTTTGCCAAGTTTAAATAAAATATACAAAACATTCTAAATACTGTCTTAACGTGTTCAGCTGCTTATTTTAAGACGTCCTGTGTGTTTATTTTTTAGATTTACCAAACAGTCGAACTGCGAAGTTTCGAAGCAATGTACTAGATGGCGTTGTACAGCCTTAAAACGCGCTAACGTTGCGTACTCAAACTAAACTATCATAGTTTGATATCTTGAATATTGTACAACTTTATAGATAGTCAGTTTGTTATTTAATTTATGGTCTGGCGACACTTATAATTGTCGTCACTGTAACAACTTAATTCAGCCGTCCAATCCAAGTCATCACCTGCCTAACTAATTTTGAGATGAGACAGGATAAGGCAGGTGCCGTTTCTCATCCAATAGATATCTTATTCGATTCACAAGTTGTTCACCTCAAAAGCACAGTTTTTTTTTAAATCCTATACTGTACAATAGTTCATATTCCTTTTTATACATATTCCATAGTTATTGTATTTTATATTAAACAGGGCCTCTTGGTGTTGGCTTCGGCCCCACCAATGCCTACCAAATGTCCGGGCTAGACCCGAGAATTTTATGAAATATGTATGGATAATAGATATGATGGCTAGATTAAGTTATACTGGAATAAATATATATACTGGAAATAAGTAAATTTGTAAAAAGGTTCCCAGATTATTTTAAAAGGGTATCTGACAAATCGCGCAGTACTAGGCCACAATTTAGGCACAAATTAGTCGAACCAAAATCCAACCTTGTAATACACAGCTCTGGCCCTAATACAATGGCCGTAAAAATATTCAATAAATTGCCAAATGTATTAAAAGATATAGATAAAGAGGTTAGGTTCGCAAATGAATTAAAAGTAATTATACAGTCCAAATGTTATTACAGTTTGGACGAATTTTTCAACGATAGTTTTACGAAATATAAATAGATCGTTCCGTTCCGAGTGTTGCCATACCCAAATAGGGTCATATGTATTACTCTAATAAACATGTACCTACTTTAAAACCTGCATGTACCTACATATGTTTGCAATAAAGTATTGAGTATTGAGTTCTAATAAATGGCCAAGAGCGTGTCGAGACACGCATATGGTAGGGTTCCGTAACCAAAGCCATATAATTGTAGTCATAGTTCAGAAATTGATAGTTATAGAAAAATTCGAACGAACGAAGCTCTGTGGACTTAGCCAAATTTCAGAGATGTAATGTAATTTGTTGTGTGTTGTTTGGCTGGGCCGTTTTTTATAAGACTAATCATTTCAGAACCCTGTCAAGAAAAAAGCACGAAAGCGGCGGAATCGACACCATCACAATATCAACAAGCGACGACAAAAAAAAGAAGAAAGAAAAACCACCTAAAATCCATCTTATTCATGTACCGATGCGAAAAGCGCACAAAGAAGAAAAAGGTCGGAGTTTCCCAAATGGTCGACAATCTTGGGTCATCGGTGACCCTTACCCGACGAATCAAGATATGACTCGACAAGAAAAAGACGTGATTGACCTAGAAAAAGACTTGACTGAAAAAGAAAATACTAGGAATGGCAAAGCTTTGATTGATCAAGATTTGACTGATGAAGAAGATGACATGACTGGGGAAGAAAACTTGACAGGGGTGGACAATGTTCGGGCAGGGAGGGGAATTATGACGGATTTTTGGAGCATGGGGGAAGAGGCGTTGGATGCAGTGGCTGAGCATGCATTGGAGACAGAAAATAAAGATAATGGAATAAAAGATAAAAGCTCGTTTCAAGGTGATGGTCTTTTTAAAAAATTTCTTTTCTCGTAGTAACGCATTTTTCTTATCTAGTGTGCGAAAATGTGCGAAGAAATAGCTCGTGTGGCGGTCAACCGCAACCATATTGAACAAAATAATTTGAAAAAGATCTCTCAGAATTCTTGTTTACTCATTTGCATATCTTTCCATTTTGCAAACCTTAAATTGCGAGAATTGTAATGAACGATTTTAATCCACAGGAAGCGCAAATTTGTTTATGGTAATGTTTACAATTTTATATGAATGCAGATCTTTTTGCATGTGCATTATGATTTTAATTAATGTTTAATGCAAGATACAATTATTTTGATAAGCATGTAACATGAACATGAATGAATTTAAAATAAGAATTATTTAGCATGCTCTAATTGTCATGTTTTTTTGGATTTAGGAATGAGATTTTTGTAGCGTATAGGAACCTTTCCGTTGCCATTGCACTCGACAAACAATCAAATGAATTAATTTGACATTTTCGATTTTAAAGATACAACTAGGTAATGGCGTTGATTCTATTGTACCACTCATTAAGCTAAACCAAACTGACAGGACTAAAATTATCAGCAGCTCTTACAACTAAAAAAATGCGTCGACGTTCGACCTCATCCTTTTTTGTATGTTAAAAAAGTTTTTGACCTGTCAAATTTGGTTTAGTTTAGAGAATGGGATAACATGATTAACGTCAACCATTAAGTGAATTGCTTAGAATAGATATGCAAAGTAACTCCAAGTAACTGTGGAGTTACTTTGGATCACACGATAGCGATAACGAATGACAGTTTATGTATTTATCTCTGTTATTATTCCGAGGGTCTTATTGTCTTTTTAACCGTCTTCCAAAAAGCAGGTTATCAGTTCGACTGTTTTTTTAAATGTTTGTTACCTCAGAACTTTTGACTGGGTGAACCGATATTGATGATTCTTTTTTTATTTGTAAGCTGGTGCATTTGGTCCCATTCCAGGTTGGATGAAGTCGGTTTTTTATATTGATAATTATTATCGATAATAAGTGTCAAATTTATCATCTAGAATCGATAAAATTAGTCAAGGAACTTTTGTCGAACAAAAACCTGGACCATAAAGTTGCACGGACTATATTTACAGCAATATTTAATATTTTTAGAACAAAGAGGTAAGAAGAAGAAGAAAAAGAAGGCCATCCTCAAGCTGCTCATCCTCGGAGCCGTGCTAAAGGCGAAGATCGGAACTCTGCTGCAGATACTGTCTTTCAAATTACAGGTAAAGTTGAAACCACTGATCGATATGATATAGGATTACGCGGAAGGGTGTACTAAGTTTAAAGAGGTCAGTTCTAGGTACTTGTCATTATGAATGACATTTACTTTGATCCAACCCCGAAAAAACTAACTGTCAAACATGTTTTTTTTTGTTTGACAGCTAGTGTTCCCCGTTTGGTCCCATTTCAATTAAGTCCAGTCACAGATCTACGTCCAGTTCTACTGTTTTTTTTAATGTAATAATTAAAAAGTCATTTCCACACAAAAATATGTAAGAGACATTTGTCGGAACACATCAGTACTAAATCAGGCATGCGCTCTCTAAAACCGATAGTGCCAAATTAATGCACGTGCTATGGAATTTTTGGTCCAGTTCTGACATTTTTATGAAGTCGGTTTTTTATACTGATAATTATTATGTACGAGAGTGAATGACCGTTTTCTATGGAATAGCTGACTTTTTTGTGATTTCATGGTCGGTCCCATAATAAAAATGATCATTATGATTGGTATTATAAACTCTTTCCGGCTTCCTTTTCTGCGTAACTAAATCAAAATACCTCTAATGACGCATCACGATTTAATAAATCCTGCCATCTGCATCCACTGAATGCTCGCGACTCTCACGATGTCGTCGGTCCATCTAGTGGGAGGCCTGCTTGATCTACGAAACCGAAATTTTGCAAATAGAGTCCTGCATCATTATCATCCTATCGCGTTCCCACTGCTGGGACACAGACCTGCTTCTCTCTTAGAGAGAGAGGAGGGGTCATAATCCACCATGCTGGTCCAGTGCAGGTTGGTAAATGTCATGTGTCTTTGAACTTTTAGGTTCTTGGACATAGTTTCCTCACGATGTTTTTTTTTTTATGAAACTGGGTGGCAAGACGAGCATAGCCGCTCGCCTGACGGCTCTTCACGCTTGCCCATAACAGCACAACGTCACTCAGAATTTTGAACTTCAACATTTCAAAACCCTGGATGGCAATGCACTGCGCTCGTTACCCCGAGATATAAGATGTCAAATCTCTGTGTGCCCTGTAATTTCGCTGGAAACATTGCCCTTCAATCCGGAACACAGTAGTGTTTTCACACTACTGCTTGGCGGTTGAATAACTGGCAAAGGTGTGGTACTTCCCCAG
The DNA here is from genome assembly GCA_949125355.1 of Agriopis leucophaearia. Lineage (NCBI taxonomy): Eukaryota > Metazoa > Arthropoda > Insecta > Lepidoptera > Geometridae > Agriopis > Agriopis leucophaearia. The sequence continues at coordinate 753,753 of OX421289.1, read as the reverse complement.
GCGGACCCCTGCAAAAGAGTCCTACCACTACATTTTTCTTCAGCGTTTGCGAGCGATGGCACCAAAGCTGCACGTAACTTTTTTATTTAAGTACACCAAATAGATTATTGGTCCCTCCAGGCCGAGGCTCAAAGCGGGTGCCGATAGCTGATAGATAGGGGGATGGGGGTCACGATCAGAGGCTGTTGCCAAATTGCCTTTTATTTTAATCAGATGTTGCTGAGTTACGACAAATTGTTAGCACGTGCAGTGAATTTCGAGGGCCTTTTTCAATCTACCCTCTGTAAAATTACCGAGTCACGCGAAATATAACTTTTTTTAAGACAACAAAAACATTTCACTAACTTTGCTAACTCTGACTTTAGTATGGAAGCCTCCTTAAAAAGTTTTCACGTTAAAAGTGTGACCTCCTTACAGACTCATATGGCAACGACCAGTAGGTCTGCTTACCTATAATTACCAATTTTTTACCAATCATCGTCCATTGAATTGCTCAATAGAAAGTACTCAAAATATACAGTGATGCAGATTTCCACTATCAATCAATCAATGAGAATGATGTTCAGCAGATTTTGCTGTTTCTTTTTTATTCAATTTCACGTTATTCTATCAAAAATCATTTGATAAAGACTATTCGATAAGTAGCAATCCGATGAAGGCAACATATAAATTCGGAGGCAAGTCGACGCAGTTGTTTCGTTGGTCACCGCTTTAGACAAATTCATAAAAAGCAGTGCGTCTCACGACCCAGAAGCCGACATTGGAATGTTACCTTAAGCTAAGAGACTGTGATTTGCCTTATCATCAACACTAAAAAAAGAAGGCTACCAAACAGGTTCAAACAAACTTTGTGTGGAAACCATATGCATGTGCACTTCGAGGTCATCATTATCAGCCTTTCATGTTCCCATTCCCACTGCTGGGACACAGGCCTTCTCTCAAAGAGAGAGGACGGTCCTAATCAAACATGCTGGCCCAGCGATGGCATCTAAACGGCACATAATTTATTTGGATACTAAATAAGACATTTGTGGCCGGGTACCGTCAGATTGTAAAGCACACACTCTATCGCACGGCTACCATCACTCAAACTACAACTACACCTCGCGGTTTCACCCGTGTATACATTCCTTTAGGACCCGTAAAAAATCCGGGATAAAAGTATCTATTATGTCTCCGACCATCCCCTATATTTGGGCAAAAATCACGTCAAATCAAATCAAATCATTGATTTGCTAGAATACATTACATTGAGGACTTAAAATTATTTTAGGTGCACTGTATTCAGTCTGCAAGCAGATGTGCAAATGTTCTTATATGCTAAACAAATTATATATTTTAAGAAGTATTATTATATTATCTTATTAAATTATATTATGTAAAAAAAACCTTAACACTATAAAAAAATGCTTAAATAGCCAATCAGTTAACGCTTTCTTAAATTTGTTACCGTCCTAAATTTTCAATTCCTTTGGTAGTTTATTATAAATGTAGGTATATGCACATATTATAGTCATTTTTTTGGTACAAGTCTTTTTTGACTGGTGGTTATAAATATATATATAAACTGGAAGGTTACAGACCTCCAAGTGTCAACTGCTTTGTAAGTAGTACTTACATTAAGTTATTTTGTTTCTCAGGTGAAGTTCTTCATAGTGGCGGTCCTGGGCCTGGCCATCAACCTAGCAAGACTCTGGATCGATATCAAGAACAAGCATAGTCATCAGCCACAGAAGGTAAGCTTCATGCTTTAGGAAAGTACCTACCTACATATTATGCTTCCAAATGACCACAATCGCGTCTATCTGTAATTTCGATCCTAGTCTATCTTCAGATAGGTACTTTTACTTACTTTAATACAATTTTATTTATTTATTTATTTTGCATTTGTAAGGAAACTTACAGCCTAATAGTATACTCTTAAAAATAGATTTGGTGACTGGGCCAATTACAAGTTTCCGTCTATATAAAAATAGATTTGGTGACTGGGCCAATTACAAGTTTCCGTCTATATAAAAATAGATTTGGTGACTGGGCCAATTACAAGTTTCCGCCTATATAAAAAATAATAAGGTTTCGAATTTTAGTGTAGCATTAACTAATAGTATAGATAAATAAGATTATGAGTAGATTCACTGGGATAAACATGTATAATGTTCAGTTTGAGAATCAAAGAATTGAGAAGCTAAGTGTGTGCGTATAACGCTCACACTGTCGCAGAATACATCAATATAACACATCACACATCATCAGCCAATTAACGTCCACTGTTGGACAAGGCCTCCCTCATAAAGAGGGGTGTTGCCATGATCCCCACGCTTGGCAGGCGGCTTGGGCATCAATATCATTATGCAACAAATATTTATTCATAAAAGAAGAGGTCCTGTGATGAAAGGTACTTTTTTTGTAGTAATTTTATTTGTATTAGAACAAACGAAATAAGTAGGTATAATAAAAGTCAAGGACCCAGGTAACCGTTGAGATGCTAATAAAAAAATAAATAACATCAAACAGCAAAACATCTAAAAGAAAAACTATGTTCATCCAAGTACAAATCATTGAGTTAAACAAACACAGACACAGTCGTTGCGCTTGCGCAAGTAATTAATACGCTCAGACATGAGGGAAAGTCGGAAGCGTGGAATCCAAGGGTCAAGTAAGGAGGTTAGTCGTTAAGGGCGGGCCGGGACCTGCATTTAGTTGTGCTGGTCACCGACAGGCCTTCGAACTTGAGCCGTTATGAATGCCACAGTCAAGCAGAGTAAGCCACGGTCAATTCTACGTCCTCATGTCCCATTATAGTGGAGACTTGTTTTTAACCGACTTCCAAAAAGGAGGAGGTTCTCAATTAGTTTTTTTTAGATACATGCCCGTATATATTCTGTGAAAATGTCAACTGGCTGTCTTTTATGGTTCTAAAGATAGAGCCATTAATAGGTAGCACGGGCAGACAGACAGCGTAGGCTCAGTAATAGGGTCCCGTTTTTACCCTATGGGTACGGAACTCTAAAAATCATATTACTATACAGGGTAACTGGCAAATATCGTGTTGATAAGATAGGATTAGAACCAAAGACAATAAAGATATTAGTAGGTAGAGTAATTGAACGCAACGGAATTGTTCTAGTTGCCTACATAGCTGCCTCGAAAGTAAATCTCCATTAGAAATATCTTTTACGAGATCTATTCATTAGCATTATCTTTTATAATAATATTGTTATTTTATTCTATTTATGTCAGCTTATTGGATTATAGTAAATGGAGTGGAAAAGAGTAATTATGTTAGTCACAATAGTCACTATTATAAAAGTTTTTAGTAAAAGGTTGAGGAGGGCGATGGCTGGCACATGATACTCGTGATCGGTGCTGCTTGCGGGTCGCTGGTCTGCTCGCGGTATACACATAAACTAGTAATAACCATGACTGAATTGTTTTAACATTACATTAAGAATAACTAACTTCCTCTCCCTGTATTGTGTAAAGAAAATTCGTAAAAGTTTACAAATAGTAGTAAAGCATAACAAAAGTCACGGACCCCGGTGTCCGTGGAGCGATATTTTAACTATATAAGTATATAAAAAAAAAGTTTTTATAAGTTTGTATGTTTTGTCCGCACTTACTCCGTAACTGCTGAATGGATTTGGATGAAATTAGGTACATATTTTAAACCCCCTACGCAAGGGGTCTTATAAGTTTAGCTCCCAACCGGCTGAACTGATTTTGATGTAGTTTTTTGTTTTGTTTGAAAGGTGACTTAATCGAGAGTGTTATTAGCTATGATTCAAGGAAATATGTTATTACCAATTGTTTAACAATGTATACTTGGTATTTCAGGATAATAATTATCAATTTAAAAAACTGTATAAAATGGGCAAATTTTGTTACTTTGATAATCATATTGTACAATGTAATTATCAATATAAAAAACCGACTACATAAAAATGACAGAACTGGACCAAATTGAAATGGGACCAAACGGGAAGCACCAGCTTTCAAATAAAAAACTAATCATCAAAATCGGCTCACCCAGTCGAAAGTTCTGAGGTAACAAACATTTAAAAAAAAAACAGTTGAATTGAGAACCTCCTTTTTGGAAGTCGGTTAAAAATGGCGGATCGGAACTATGCCCAAAAATGACAAACCGTTTAATTAGACTAAAAAAGAAGTATAAATGAGCGTACTATTATAACAATTGTTATATAACAAAGGTCTGGAAAAGATCACTTTTGGCTTTTTTCAGTCGAAAGTTCTGAGATAACAAACATGTTGACTTGAGAACCTCCTCTTTTTTGGGAGTCGGTTAAAGTATATCTGGATCATTATTTTGTTAATTCAACGTATAAGCTACCTCCGCACCAAATTTCATTCAGCTGTTACGCAGTTGATTACAGACAAACACACACACAATTTAAACTTTCAGATTTCTATTATGTGATTTCAAGTTAGAAACAATCGCAAACTGTGTTCTCATCACGACTTCTACCTACTACCTATTATTTATTCTTGAGCGCTTGGAATGTCAGATCCTTTTCACCCGGTAGTCGATACTTTCACTCTTGTGACCCCAAGAGTAGTCAACGACCTAGCACGTCGCTTGTAGTCGCTTCTGGATGTAATCTGGCTATCCTTGCAAGGGGAAAGCGCATCTTTCCTTGCCTAATATTTTTAACGGCAATAGGCATGTGGCTTATGTTTAATTTATTACAAATAACAGGCTTAGCGATGAATATAAGTAAATACATTACACATACTGAAAAAATAAATTGAATTGGCTGATTCAGCTCCGAGATATGAGCGTTTATAGTTTTAGGTAGGGATAGAGATGCTCCATCCCTTTCTCGCAAAGCGTGTGTTAGTATAGCATTTGTATGCCGCGCCTGAGGCATGACGTCATAGCTCAGTATAGTGCGCTCTCTGTCTAGCGTGAAATTAAAATACTTATAACTTGTTTATTTTTGAACTAATTTAAATTTTGTTTTCGTTGATAGGCTCTATTGATGATCAGCTTATTTATGAGGTAATAAAAAAATAGTCATCATGCCTATTGTCTTTAAAATAAACAAAATACATGCTAACATGAGCACTACCAACACTTAGACCCTAAGATATTTTTACCTGTAGATAGATTGTGTCCGCCACCATATTGACTAGACGAACGCAAGGCACTGTATCATACTCGTTACAGCCGTCTCTCAGTCACGCACTCCGAGTGTACAGCAACACATCGCAGCTAATTGTTTTAGCAAAAACTATTGTAATAAAATGCCTTCCTGTGTCTTTATAAACTGCAAACGCACTGTGAGAGACAAGAAAAATGTTTCATTTCACGTGTACCTAAGTACTGTATTTTTTATAAAAACTGAAAAGTAATGTGAATTTTATCTTAGCCGGCTGTTGTCACTACGAAGTGTATGAGCGTGATGTGTAGATCGTCTTGTGTGAGAGAATGGTTGAGATCGCAGCATAATCGGCGACCAAAGCCGAATTCAGCCGATCACCACGGCGGCGGCGAGCCGGTTGCTACTTTTAGTTCGTTTTTAAAGCAGTATTGTTCGCCTATAACGTCTCTATTATATTACATCTCACTGGTTAGGCCCCTACCAGACGTGTAAACTTGGCTGACGAACCGCCGTCTGACCAACGGGAGCGAAAGAGAAATCTCTTTCTCTCTGACATAATTATCTGTTACTGCTATTAGACTGCCCATAGCACCAAAATTAAATAGTAGGTACATTGTAGTCTTTAACCCCGAGGTAAACACTGATGTGCTTTTCATTACGAATACAAGGAAACTAAAAATAAAAACATGAACTGACTAAAGAAAATATGGTGGCAAATCCACGAGAAGTGCCATAAGAGCATCTGAGGAGAAAAAAAAAGTTGGAACATGGTTCAATACAAATGTAAAAATAGAAATAGTTTTTTTTATAATTTGAGTGTCTGTCAGTGGTCAACTGTCACTGTCAGTTGAAAGTGATTCTCCCTAGGGCTAAAATGTATTACTTTCAACCCGCTCCTCAGGCAACTTCAGACCTACTTTTCGAGTATGAGTAATTAAATATTAATTGTCTAATCTTAACTTGCCATCATTTGACTTTCGTCAACTGTACAATTACGAATTGTGAAGTTTTTCGAGCAAATATTATCCAGTAACGAAGACTCAATGGAAAGACTAGTAGTCCAAGGTCAGGTAGCGGAAAAGAGAGGTCGAGGAAGATCTCCTACACGCTGGACGGATCTCATTAATACCGGTAACAGACGTATCGAACTTGGCTGACGAACCGCCGCCGTCTGACCAACGGGAGAGAAAGAGTGATAATATAATAATTTACCTCTCTTTTTCTCTCGTTGGTTGAGGTGGTTGACGTCAGCCATGTTGACCCGTCTGTTACGACTCTAAGATGACAATTAAGTCTTCCATAACAGAGTGTTCACGTAATGTGACGAACCGGGTTAAATGGAAAAGCATTACAAGATCAGTGAACGCCGCCGGAAAGACCGACAACGTTGAAGACCCGCCGTGTTCTACCGTCTTACTAACCACGACCATTCTGTCAAGAGTGTTTGTCATCATCATAATCAGCCTTAGTCAAGGGACATAGGCCTCTCCCAAGGCACGCCATTCAGCCCAAGCTTCAGCTATTCTCTTCGTCACTTTCAACGGCCTTCCGTATGTTGTCACTTCATCGAGTCTCAGGGCGTCTAATGAGTCATGATCTCCACTCTTGAACACGCCTACTCCCACGGTTATGTTCTGCGACTTTATAATGATCGTCCCACTGCCACTTCAGCTTGCTAATCTCAATTGGCTCGTCTCAATAGGGTAAACTCTAAATCTCAAGCAAAACATTCAATACAACTTCAATTCGACAGATTAGGAGAAAGAGTGGGCGTATTTTTATGGCTTGAACTGCATTTAAGGTGCATGTACGAGAATTAGGTACTTGCTGGCTTGGACCAGCAATAATTTCCTGCTTATTATTATGAGGTGTGATTCAGAAAAACAACACACCAAACCATGTAAAAAGATTTTGTCGCGATCGTTTACAATAGGATTTACTTGAAGACACCAATTTCTGTTACATGGCTAGCAAGTAGGGTTGCCATCCGTCCGGGTTTCCCCGGATTTGTCTTAGTTTAGAGAGGATCCGGGGAGCGTCCGGGCGAGGTTTCATTTGTAGTCCGGGTAAAAATATAAAGATTTGGGCCGCCCGCGACACACGCACTGTGCCCGCACGCCGTGATTTTTACACTATGTTTAAAAAAACCTGTTGACATATCCGGGTTCTGGGCTCTAAAATCGGTGATTTTTACGCGTCGTGTTCTGGTTGCCAAATTATAGAGATGGCAACCCTAACTTGCACGTCTCAACTGTGCTGAGTGCTATCAATAATCACCCACTTCCTCAGAAAGTGTGCAAGTGTGCAAGCTACAGAATATACCATAGTTACAAACCGCGGAGGAAAGCCACTGCATATTTATACAGACGATTAGGAGCAACGACCGCTTACTACATACCTACTTTGTATCAAGTATCTATAGATATACTATACTCACAACTTAACTATATGGCGTACTAGCAATGCTCCACGGTTCCGCGTAGTTATAGGAACTGTATTTTTTCGGAATAAAAAGCCACTCTTTTTAGCTCTTCAACTATTTATAGCCAAATATAAAAAACACGTCTATGCTGTGTGTAAGATGAACAAACAAACAAACATCATCGCTTAACATCAGGTGAGTTTGCGGTAAAACTCAAGCCTGTAATTATATTTAAAAAACAACTTTTACATTACTAAAAAAGCATTGTTTTTGTACGTTTCAAATAAATTATGTCTATCAATGTAGGATATCAGAGAAGATCACGCGAGCGTGTATAATGCAGGCCTAGCTAAATAATGTGGTAACAAATAGATTTTTAAAATAGTTGTTGAATTACAGCTGATTTTTTTTCATGATTTCAGGGTTGCTCCCGTAGTAAAAGTTGTTTATAACGATGAGTACAATGACCTCCTTTTTCTGAAAACCGGCGCTGATAGTCTTGGACTTTCAACATTAATGCTGAGATGGACCCATTCGACAATAATTTGTATTCTTCAGATAATAAGGTGTTTTATTTAATGTCAAATGAATTAATTTTCTTTCTTTTCTTTTATCTTTCTTTCTCTTTCGGCTTAGTACAGTCCACACGCGTAACCCAGTAAAATGGAGGTTTTCCGCTAGGCCATTAAAAAAAGTAATTTTTATTGACCTTTCTTTGTTTGTGGTTTTGCAAAATCTTCAGATTCATGTCACGTCAGCGCCATCTGTCGATGAATGCAGAACTATGTTCCTTCAGCTGTCAGAAAACTTTCCAATATGATAAGGTTCTATTGGAATCACAATTTTTCTTCTTATTTAAGTGTATAAGTGTGTTAGTATGTAGATTGTGTTACAACCAATGTGTTCTGAGTAAACACATCGGTCATTGATCGTTCGTTCCACTTTTTACTAACAGCCTTCGAGTCTGTGTTACTTTACTACTAATGGCGTACTTCAGTAGTAAATGGATCAATTTTTATTTCCTGTATGTGATGTCCAGTTCGATCGATCGCATTAGGAATCCCTGGCTACGACCAAAAACCCCAACATTAAACTACTCTACAAGAACCCCAACACTAAACTGCTCTACAAAAACCCAGACATTAAAGTTCTCTACAAAAATCCCAACATTAAACTTATCTACAATAATCCCAACATTAAACTTATCTACAAAAATCCCAACATTAAACTTCTCTACAAAAATCCCAACATTAAACTTATCTACAAAAATCCCAACATTAAACTTCTCTACAAAAACCCCAACATTAAACTTCTCTACAAAAATCCCAACATTAAACTTCTCTACAAAAATCCCAACATTAAACTTATCTACAATAATCCCAGCATTAAACTTATCTACAATAATTCCAACATTAAAGTTCTCTACAAAAACCCCAACATTAAACTTATCTACAATAATCCCAACATTAAACTTATCTACAATAATTCCAACATTAAAGTTCTCTACAAAAACCCCAACATTAAACTTATCTACAATAATCCCAACATTAAACTTATCTACAATAATTCCAACATTAAAGTTCTCTACAAAAACCCCAACATTAAACTTATCTACAATAATCCCAACATTAAACTTATCTACAAAAATCCCAACATTAAACTTCTCTACAAAAATCCCAACATTAAACTTATCTACAATAATCCCAACATTAAACTTATCTACAATAATCCCAACATTAAACTTATCTACAATAATCCCAACATTAAACTTATCTACAAAAATCCCAACATTAAAGTTCTCTACAAAAACCCCAACATTAAACTTATCTACAATAATCCCAACATTAAACTTATCTACAATAATTCCAACATTAAAGTTCTCTACAAAAACCCCAACATTAAACTTATCTACAATAATCCCAACATTAAACTTATCTACAAAAATCCCAACATTAAACTTATCTACAATAATCCCAACATTAAACTTATCTACAAAAATCCCAACATTAAACTTATCTACAATAATCCCAGCATTAAACTTATCTACAATAATTCCAACATTAAAGTTCTCTACAAAAACCCCAACATTAAACTTATCTACAATAATCCCAACATTAAACTTATCTACAATAATTCCAACATTAAAGTTCTCTACAAAAACCCCAACATTAAACTTATCTACAATAATCCCAACATTAAACTTATCTACAAAAATCCCAACATTAAACTTCTCTACAAAAACCCCAACATTAAACTTATCTACAATAATCCCAACATTAAACTTATCTACAATAATTCCAACATTAAAGTTCTCTACAAAAACCCCAACATTAAACTTATCTACAATAATCCCAACATTAAACTTATCTACAAAAATCCCAACATTAAACTTCTCTACAAAAATCCCAACATTAAACTTATCTACAATAATCCCAACATTAAACTTATCTACAATAATCCCAACATTAAACTTATCTACAATAATCCCAACATTAAACTTATCTACAATAATTCCAACATTAAAGTTCTCTACAAAAACCCCAACATTAAACTTCTCTACATCTCTATTTGTTCAGGTGATATATTACGAGCACGCGCAGCACCAGCATCATTACGACCACGAGGAGGAGCCCGAGAGCCACGGCTGGGGGCCCTGGTCCAGGAGCATGGAGCCCGAGGTATTAACTAACAAACATGGAAGCTTATATTATCAGTTAACGTCATTTCCACCCGAGAACCTACCACGTACCTACCACTATCCTATCCCATCCCACTAATATCATATAATGTGAAAGTTTGGATGGATGGATGAATGTTTGTTACTCAATCACGCAGAAACGGCTGGTTGGATTTGGATGAAATTTGGAACATACATTGCTTATATATCCTGGATTAACACATAGACTATTTTTCATCATCATCATCACCGATTTTCATCACCACGCGGGTGAAACCGCGAAGCACAGCTAGTATTATATAATTACTAGCTGCGTCCCGCGGTTTCACCTACGTGGTGATGAAAAATTGTGATGATGATGATAACGATGATGACGTCCTCTAGCTCTGGTGACAATACAATTTGTAATACCCAATTATGTAGTACATATTTACAAAATGGCCGCCACATAAAAAACAATAACAAAAAAAAACATGATATGAATACTAACTACTTTATTACTACTAGATTTTAAAAAAACACCATTAGTCATAGGACTGCACGTAAGTAAAACTTAAGTAGTAATTCACCTATTCTACAAGAGATGGCGCTGTTTTTAAAATACACGGGACAGCGTGACGTTGACGCGGGTTCCATGATTTTTATTCACCCAAAAGGTGCTCGACGCGCCTAAAGAAGTTGTCACTTCAAAAAATATTTACTAAAAGCTTGTTCATTTTATTATTCAGTTTGTTACCAATACTTTTCTCTTCTCCGCAGGAACAAACCGACGTAGAAGTGGACATGGATTTCCACAACTCCCCCTACAGAAACCAGAAGCAGCAGTTATACAGAGCTCAGCAGATTAACTAGTAGTTTCTACGGCCAGTCAGATAGTCTTAATATTAGTTAGGTACCCTAATTTATTTTAGTTTTAAAGTTGTAAGATTTTAATAACAGATGGCGGTACAGTTTTTGTTTACAGCTAGCTGACCCGATAGACGATGTCCTGTCAAAATTTCAAGTTATTTTCTCAAATCATAATCAAAAAAACTAAATCAAACAAACAAATCAAAGGATAAGGAAAGGATAATGGGACAAACTATTTAAATTATTGCATTGTCATCCTTGATAAGAGTGCAAAGTTTCAAATCAATCCGTCTTTTTGAAAGGGGTGGAAATCACGTTTAAAGATTCCGTTACATAGATACATACCAAGCTAATAAAAGCGTGTAAAAAATGTCGCGCAATTTTTTCCAAATTTGAAAATTTTCATACTGAAAACATCAAAACGACTACGCACACATATTTCAAAAAGTGGCTTCACTTTTCGCGTTCGCCGTAATCCATCTGGCTATTTTTATTTGATCTGGGGAGATAAATAACGAAAATGAATACTAAAGAAGGTATTTGCGAACTATATTTTGTAGTGGTAGGACTCTGCAGGGGTCCGCCTGGGAAAGTACCACACCTTTGCCAGTTATTCAACCGCCAAGCAGTAGTGTGCAAACACTACTGTGTTCCGGATTGAAGGGCAATGTTTCCAGCGAAATTACAGGGCACACAGGTTTGACATCTTATGTCTCGGGGTGACGAGCGCAGTGCATTGCCATCCAGGATTTTGAACTGTTGGAGTTCAAAAGTGGCGTTGAGCTGTTATGGGCAAGCGTGAAGAGCCATCAGGCGAACGACTTCGCTCGTCTCGTCACTCAGTATCATAAAAACATACAATTGGCAAGGCGAAGGTCGAGCCCTACGCATAAAAGTAAAAAAAAAAAAAACAATGAATAAAAAGTTATATTTATTATTATAAAGTATTAGAAGAAAATGTTTCCATTCTACTTTTTATAATATCTACCTACAACTTGGATGTATAAGTTACTTACTTTTTACTTTATAAGTATGTACCTAAGACTAATTTTATTTTAAAAGTTTCAGTTCAAATAGATACCTAGCTAAATAGTTAAATTATTTAATGGTTTTGTGGCCATAGTGTGCATGTAAGTTATTCTGTACGTTTGGTGAATGCTTGGATTAAAATATTTCATATCATTACTTCTATTTTTATTTCACGATTCGTCACAAGTATTTTATTACCCTCATCATCAACATCATTTTAGCCATAGACGTCCACTGCTTGGCATAGGCCTCCCCCGTCGATTTCCAAAAGGACCAGTTGGAAGCGGCCTGCATCTAGCGTTTTCCTGCGGCCTCTTTTAGGTCGTCTGTCCATCTTGTGGGTGGACGTCCTACACTGCGCTTACCGGTCCGCGATCTCCACTCGAGAACATTTCGGCCCCATCGGCCATCCGTTCAGCGTGCTATGTGCCCTGCCCACTGCCACTTCAACTTGCTAATCCAATGGGCTATGTCGGTGACTTTAGTTCGCCTACGGATCTCCTCATTTCTGATTCGATCTCGTAGAGAAGATTCTCGTTGTCGTATTACCATCACCAATAACTTATGAAGTAAGTACTTCATAAATTATGGTTTAAACCTGGTACTAATCCCAGTACCTAAGTTAAACCGTGTTTAACTTAGACCGTGTTAAACTGCACATAACTTATTTAGGTACAGTACCTAAATAAGTTATGTGCAGTTTCGATATCATTAATAAACAATGGTGATGGAAACATCGTGAGGAAACCGGTATGTCCAAGAACTTTTATAGCCTTATTACAAAACACGGTTTAACTTAGGTACTGGGATTAGTACCAGGTTTAAACCATGTACCAAAATAAACGTTATTACAAAACGAAGTTTTTCAACAAACAGCGGACTATCTATGGTACCAAATTAAAACCGCCGAGACCCCTAGTTTATTTATGGACTAACTTCGGTACCTAATAGATTTTGACGGAAAGTGTTGTCAATTTGTTTCGTTTCGAGGCTAAGTTCAAAGACATATGACATTTACCTACCAACATGCACTGGGCTAGCATGGTGGATTAGGGCATATCCTCTCTCTCGGAGAGAAAGCCTGTACCAGCACTGGGAACATGGATAGGCTTGATAATGATATTATTAGAAAAAAACAAAAGCAACTGCAATAATTATGTAGTTTAAACACGAACGAATTCATCGAATCTATCGTCACTTCGCACATTAATATCTGTCAAGCCATCTAGGCTACAAGAGATAATCATATAGGGTTGCGCAGAAAAGTGGCATTAACCCAATAACCCACCCATCCCCCAATAACCCAGTTGATAACCCGAAAAATAAAATTTTCTGTGAGGCACTTCACATTTAATTCGTCTTTGCTTCAGTCGGCTATAGGCTCACATAGTTTGTTTGCTCACGAAAAATAAAACATCAAAAATATATAAAAACCAAAAATATATTTCCTCTCATTTAGTATATATTTAACATTATACACATACAGGCACGAACTATACAATACACCTCTATCGAGAATACTTCCAATTTCCAAAACAATGGCTCCCCTCGCTTTATGCCGGCTACACACTGACGGACGAGACAATGAGAGCATCTATGTCGGAGACAACTTTAGAACACCATTATGACATATCCATGAAGTTGTAATTTTATTGACTTGCGGCAAGAAGTGTCAAAACTACAGGGGGGTCTAGAAAAGAAGCACTTTCTGTTAGCGTTAACGCTTGCGGAAAGATAAAATTGTATGAAAATGACATTAGCAGTCACGTGACATCTCTCAAGCTAATGTCATTTTCATACAATTCATGTTTTGCAGGCGTTAACGCTAACAGAAAGTGGTTCTTGTCTAAACCCCAGGTTCATAGTACAAGATGACAATCCATATCATGTCATCCCGCTCGCGGAAACTTACACACACTTCGTTTACTACTTCGGTTAACACCATGATAGGTAGAAAGACTGAAGCGGCTGTACCCATGCATAATCGGAGCATAATTGTTATGCTAAAGATTCCGAAGCTATCCGAATCATTTTCGCCCGCCCACTACTAAAATTTACCCCTCAAACATCAAAAATAACTACGAATACATTGACGAAATGGCCACCTTTGACAGCTGTCAAAATCATAAAAATTCAACAGCAATAGCCGCTCCTTAGTTTTCCTACCTACCATGGGTTAATCAAGTAGTGAAAAAAAATATCGCAAATATTTACTGTCAATAAATTCGCCGTTAATCCGATAAGCAATGTTGCTCTCGATCTCCGGACATTTCAGCGAGTGTACAACCCGCTTTATAATGACTCACGCCCTTCGTGTTACAATGGCTATATTACACGCCTCCTGGGGCCTTACCCCTACCTCGAAAAGTTGACCCGCATAGGTGTTATATGTCTAAACGGTACCATCAACTACCGCTTGGACAAATTGGACATTAGAATTGGACAAATAACACCTATGCGGGTCAACTTTTCGAGCTAGGGGTAAGGCCCCTGTTACTTTAATACCCTAGTTACAGCTATGGTCATAAGGTATTTTCCTAAGCTGAATAAAAAGGCAAATTCACACTGGAATAGCAGCAACTTGCATACTTCACGTTGTCATGATTGGCTGGCCATCAATGTAAGCCACCTCAGTGTGAATTGGCCCTATTAAACAAACATTACATCAAATCAATTGAGTACAATTGTATTGGTTTAATATATCTCAATTCTGGTTCTTGTTTGCTTTTACCTTTGGCGACCATGAAAACCTCCCTTTCATTTCCGTATCATTCACAGATCGAAACACAGGGGGTTTGAAAATTCTTGTATTAAGGCTGGCACAATCCCGGTCCACCATTTTTAACCGACTTCCAAAAAGGAGGAGGTTCTCAATTCAACTGGTTTTTTTTAATGTTTGTTACCTCAGAAATTTCGACTGGGTGAACCGATTTTCATGACTTTTTATTTATTTGAAAGATTCATAGTGCGAAACGATAAAAAATAATTATCAATTTAAAAAACCAACTTCATAAAAATGTCAGAACTGGACCAAATTGAAATGGGACCACACGGGAAGCGCCAGCTTTCAAATAAAAAAAAAGAATCGTCAAAATCGGTTCACCCAGT
Source organism: Agriopis leucophaearia (assembly GCA_949125355.1). NCBI lineage: Eukaryota > Metazoa > Arthropoda > Insecta > Lepidoptera > Geometridae > Agriopis > Agriopis leucophaearia. The sequence continues at coordinate 738,548 of OX421289.1, read as the reverse complement.
CGAAAGTTCTCAGGCAACAAACATTAAAAAAAACAGTCGAATTGAGAACCACCATCTTTTTGGAAGTCGGTTAAAAATGGCGGATCGGAACTATGCCCAAAAATGTCAAACCCCTTATTTAGACAGAAAAGGAAGTGTAAATGAGCCTACTTTTATAACAATTGTTATACAACAAAGGTCTGGAAGAGATCACTTTTGGCAATAAGAATTCCCAGAAAAAACATTTTAAGACTATACAGGGTTATGCATATAGACTGTACTAAGCCGAAAGGAGGTCATTATGAACAACTTTTACTAATATCAGCTGTTCCATAGAAAAAGAACTCGACAAAATGTATGGCCAAGCTGATTAGCTATTTTTTTCGCGATTTCAGTTAAAGGTGTTCATATTGATTAGTACAATGACCTCCTTTCGGCTTAGTTTAGTGTATCTGCGTAACCCAAAATTTTATTTTGTAATTGAAAGGCTTGTTAAGTGACAGTGTGGTCGAAAATTGTGGCCATGTCTAGGGGACCGTTCAAGTATTACGTAAGCACGATAATAGAGGGTCGGGGGGGGGGTCTATGCTTTGCTTATTTTTGATGACATGGGGGGTAGGGGGGGGGTCTAGATGGTGATTACGCTCAGAAAAAATAAATAAATGAAAGCGTCATACCTACAGTTTCCCCTTTGGCACTTACACCCCCCTCGGTCGTCCATTCGTATACATTTTGAGCACATCATTTGCAGTTGTGTGCGTTTGTAGAACTAGTAAGAATATGTCAGTGTGTGCAATACGTGTTTACCTCGCCCCCTTCAGTTTTTGACAGACTTTTTCGGTACTAGCTCGAGTTTAAAGGCAGATCCAAAATATATATTATCAAAGTGATTACGTCAGAAGTAATTATTTACGTTTTTTACACATTATGGCACTGCACCTCATGAATCAATAAAAAAAAACAGAATACTTACATTAAAAGAAAAATGCATATACCAATGTTTACGTAAGCATGGGAGGTAGTAAGAGCTTTGCTTACTTTTGCTTACAAGGGGGGGGTAAATAATTGTAATAAATCTGCTTACGTAATCCTTAAAAGGCCCCTAGCCTGGAATGAGAATTAGCTCTCAAATGTGGCGTCGGAACACATCTTTAGGTACTTGCTGACAGACATACTTGTAGTCTTAACAAGTTTTTCTGGGAGCTCTCATTTTTATCTAACTTTTATAAATAAACTTTGTCAGAAATAATGCCTCGTTTACACTACTCTAGCGCTGGAAGATTTCACTTATTCCAGTGACTGGAATCATGAGATCTGCATCAATACACAGTCTATTTTCAAATAATACAAAGGTTGTCTGAGCGGCATTGTTATTGCATATAAGACCGCCCGTTGTATCACCAATACAAGTGTTTGATATTTGATAAAACTCCGAATCCATTAATTTAGTTATTTTGATTTTCAGAGATTAGTATATAATTATAGTCAATGAAAACTAAGGTGTTTACGTCAGAACCAAATATAAGGCTTTCTTTACATATACATGTTTGTGCTTTTGTTGTATAATTATTACTTTAATAGCACACACAGTATGCTTTAATTTCACAATACTTGATAAATATACACAATAGGCATTATCACTAATATATTTTTATTACCTCATAAAAAAGCTGATCATCAATAGAGCTTATCAACGAAAACGAAATTTAAATTAGTTCAAAAATAAACAAGTTATAAGTATTTTAATTTCATGCTAGACAGAGAGCGCACTATACTGAGCTATGACGTCACGCCTCAGGCGCGGCATACAAATGCTATACTAACACACGCTTTGCGAGAAAGGGATGGAGCATCCCCTCTCTAACCCCACCTAAAACTTTAAACGCTCATATCTCAGATATTAATCAGCCAATTCAATTTATTTTTTCAGTATGTGTCATGTATTTAGTTATATTCATCGCTAAGCCTGTTAGTAATAAATTAAACATTAGGACACATGCCTATTGTGTTAATTTAACGAGTATTGAAGTTATAAACAATTTAAAAGACCTTAGTTTTCGGATATACATCTGATAACTGATTTTAGGACATCGAGATATTTTCTGTCCTCTTCACTCCTATATACATCTTAATTAGAGTGATAATAACAAAAATTGTATCTAAAGCCTGAGAATAAACTGCTAGTCATAATACAATATTCTCTGAGCGTAAGCGAAACAATTCCGATTGCGCTCGCTTCGCTCAAGAACCGAAACGATTAATTATTCGCTCGCTTTACTCCTAATGGCTGTCCTATGCGGAGCATACACTAGCAAGACCTTTTTGCGACGGAATAACAAAAAATATAATAATGTAAAAAAGTCAAACTTAACCCCAAACAACAAACGTCGTTTTTAAACATATTTTTCTATTTGCTCTAATAAAAAGACGGTAATACGTACAAGCGTCAAACTCGCCATGATTATAAAACACACTCTAAAGTATAACAACAAATAATAAATAATGGCCAAGTGCGAGTCGGTAACAAATTTCTGTTCATCACCAATTTAAGCAATGAAGGGGCGGCGTTTACTTGGATGGGTGACCGCCTAGGCGTGATGTTGTCTTTGTACATTACTTTTTGTATTGTGTGGTGGTACGGAACCCTCACTGCGCGAGCCCGAATCGCACTTAGCCAGATTTTTTTAATCAATTTGTTTTTTCTCTCTCTGGCGCATTATTTTACTTTTCCAAAAGCTATGTCAAAACACAACGAAAATCCATTTAAAATCGCATTTTAATCGAATATTCGAGACTTTTATGAAGAAAAAAATCGACTTGTCTAAAATTGTAAGGCGGATCAGCAACCAATGAGAACTAACAATGACGTCACTGAGCTGTCATTTGTTAACAAGTCTGTCATTTTTGTTTACACTTGCACTCTAGTAAGTGTAAACAAACACGGCGGATCTTAGTATTATTAGTAGTTCCTCACTAGTCCAAATTCTAATAAACTATAATAGTATAACATAATTTAGAACAGTAAAAAAATTACATTCTTCGCTCATGGAAGTATTGTAATTATCGATGGACAAAATCGACATTTAGAATTAATAAAACTGATTTTTATCGACGGCAAAAATCGAATGTCAATCAACAAAAACATACTTGCACAGATTATACGAATTTCGTAAAGGAGTTTGACATAACCTTTATACATTAAGAAATGGCCATCGATGTATGTTGTTAAAACCACAAAGTTAATGATTTTATTTCACAAAGTAACAAATAATAGCGCTGTATATCTCAGGCGTTTATTAGACAAGGATGAACAGTCTCTTTTAGTCCAGTCAACTAAAACATAGATTTTAGTTTAGCATTCTAAAAATCAACGTCGTTTGTAATTGTCCGATTGCTTGAAAAGTCTGACAGCAGAGTTTTATAAAAAGCGGAAATATTTAAATAATTTCGCTCGCTTCGCTTACCGAGGCGAATATTTTGGATTCTCTGGCGCGTATGTAAAACTTCTTAGTTCATACGAAACGCCATTTTGATTTTCGTAACATAGCTCTCTCATTGCATGTCTTTCTGAGTCAAATTCGCTCGAACCACCAAACACGCGGTTTGGTGCGCGATTGGTCGGTTTGTCAGTCTGGTCGGGTTTTTGGTCGGTCTTTTGGTCGTGTTTGGTCGGGATTGGTCGGAACAGCGCGGAATGCGCTGTAGCTGTGTCCAAATCAGCCTTTCTGGAGACGATGAGGCGAATATCGGTGTGGAGGAAAAGATTTCCCGATTTTGAGGTCATGAATCTGTGAAAAATAAAAAGACAGCCTTTAATAATTATAGAGAACTAGCTGAGCCCCGCGGCTTCACCCTCCTTAATTACTCTATATATCATCGTATCTATCTGCCAGTGAAAGTCCCATAAAAATCGGTCTAGCCGTTGGAGCCATAGGGAACATACATCCATATACATATTGCCTTTTATATACATATAAGAAAGTACATTACATTTACAAATTTTAGTGTATTGAGAAACCCTATGGTCATCACAGAGCACTATTTTCGGGCAGGAGTAGAGTAGCTTCGCGCATGACAAAGCTAATAAGCAAGTAGGTACTCGTATTATATTGCAGTCAGCCATTATCCTTTGGTTTATTTGGAATTGTTTTTCGCTAATAGGTAAATATCGGTTATCGTTTGATGATCTGGCAGAAACTAGGGGGCCCTATCGATCGCGGGGCCCGGGGCAAGTGCCCAGAGTGCTCAGTGGGGCCTGCCTACAAACTAGCAAATGTTGCAAATTAAATCATCATCAGCCAGAAGACGTCCGCTGCTGAACATAGGTCTCCCCCTTTAACCTCCACACTGAACGACATCCTGCCATCTGCATCCACTGGATGCCCGCGACTCTCACAATGTCGTCGGTCCATCTAGTGGCAGGCCTACCTACGCTGCGTGTTCCGGTTCGTGGTCTCCACTCAAGAACCTTTCTTCCCCATCAGTTGTTGTTTTCACTCACCTAAGATGTATCAAATATCTGAGCCACTTATGATGCGTGGTCGCCGGCGGGTCCGCCCCCGCGGGCATGTACAGCGTCCTCTGCCGCAGGAAGGTCCTCGCGCCGGCGGGCATCGAACCCAGCTCGTACAGCACCACGAACATCTTAACCAGCGTGCCGTGAGGGTTGAACAGGGACACCTGGATGGTGCCGGAGCGGGCCACGTGATACCCTTCCGGACCCAGGTTTATGTGACCCTGGTTATTACAATACAAATGGTTACATTAGCAGATTTATACTTTTCAATATTCATTTTTAGGGTTCCGTACCCAAACAGTGTAAACGAGACCCTTTTTTATATAAAAAATAGGCTTGCGTTTGACCGCTAACTAGCCTGATGTAAGCGATGATGCGGTCTACGATGGAGCACGCTTGCCTAGAAGAAACCGATTCACTCGTGATTTGAAGACACCCACCCTATTCCTAACTATCTACCACCTCACCTCACCTCACCTCAGAGCCATCAGGCGAGCGACTTCGCTAGTCTCGTCACCCAGAATCATATAAAAAAAAACTATTACTAAGCCTACGCTATCTGTATGTCTGTCTGTCCGTCTGTCCTACCTTTAAGCGGCTATATCTTTAGAACCGTAATAGATAGCCAGTTGACATTATCACAGAATTTGTAATGATACGGCTGATTAGGAAATAATAGTAAAGTTATATGATTATTTACGGGATATTTACCGTGGTAAGGTTGTGGAAGGAGCTCCCGATATTTCGGCGCAGTTACATGCACCATGTTCATGGGAAGACTGAAGAATGCGGGTGGTTGAAAAGTTCAAAGTTAGGTACAGACAAAACGATCTACCCTCTTTCTTAGTCTTTTGCTATGGTTATCACTGGAACTCGAACCTAAGTCTCTACAAAACACACTCACTGTATCACTGCGTATAGTATTTCCACAACCTTACCACGGTAAATATCCCGTAAATAATCATATAACTTTAGTGAACAACCGTGATAGTTTAAAACAGTGTTTAATAATAATAAAGTCAAAACTAACCCCATACAACGAACGTATTTTTTTAAACAAACTTGGCGTCATTATAGTACACACTCTAAAGTATAACAATAAATAATGAATTGCCAAGTGTGTGTGATTCAGTGATAAATGTGTGTTCACCGCTGTACGCATGTATTACTTTTGCCGCTATAATAACAAATACTAAAAAACAAAATAAAATAAATATTTAAGAGGGTTCCAATACAACAAACGTGATTTATTTCCTCGTTTTTGCTCGATATTGATAACGGCAACAGGTAGACGCTTGAAATATTCACAGAATATTTAATTATATGACTATAAAAATAAAAATTTAAATTAAAATAAAATTATTATTTAGGGGGGCTCCCATACAAAAAACCTGTTTTTTTGTCGTTTTTATAGATAATGGTACGGAACCCTTCGTGCGCGAGTCCGACTCGCACTTGGCCGGTTTTTTTCTATTGGATTTTGTATTAATTTAGAATAACTGAAGATCCCGAAAATAAAACTATAAAACTAAAATTAAAAAATGCAAAGAGGTTTGAATCAGTTTTCAACACACATGATTTTTTTGCCATTTTTATAGATAATTACGGTACCCTTCGTGCGCGAGTCCGACTCGCACTTTGCCGGTTTTTTTACTTTGACATGTATCCAGAAAACACAAAAACAGTAGCTATTTAGACTTCACGACATCTGCCAAGGTGGTGACTTTTACCAAGAAAGGATTTCACATAAAAACACAGAATACATATAGTACGAGTACAGAAGGTTCACTCCGCAAAAGCATTTAAATAAGTAGCGACTCTTACTACCACACAATAAAGTACAATTCAGGACGTGCGAGTGTTAACTGACTACAGCTATATTAACCTACAAGTTACCTCTCTGTCTATCGCGTAACTCTTGTCGCGTTATCTCTGTCTATCGCGCGGCAGCGGGCACGGCAAGTTCGACAAGACGACTACTTGTAGCTTCATACCTAAAGTGCGGAGTGCGTCAGGGCTGATAAAAGCAAGTCTATCAAGTTACCATATAAGGAGCGTTAGTGCCCCCGGGTGCATAGAAGAACACAGTGACGGGCAGCCGCTTGTGAGGGGGGCAGAACGCCCCGGAAGCGCCCAGTTCGGCCGTGAACCCGTGGACCGTGGCCACCGCCTCGAGCCGGCCCTGAAGCGCCGACTCTTCGAACGAACCTGGAGTTATGGAGAACAATATGACATTAATGAAATTGTAAAGTGGAGTGATGGTAGCCGGATGGTGCGCTTTACAATCTGATGGCATCCAGTTCGACCCTCGACCCTGCACCAATCACTTACTACTTTAAAATTAAATTACACACGGTCTAAGCAAAGTTTGTAATGGCTGTCAGAGATCAAAAAGACCAGGGGGTATGGACAAGAACCACTTTCTGTTAGCGTCCGAACGTCTGAACCGTCCCTGGTCTTATTGATCTTTGGAAGATTTCCGTCTCGCCATCAAAATATAATGTAAATGCCAAGAACTTACCAAGTAGTCCAGTGGTGGGTCCCATCCTGAGCTTGTGTCGGTCGCGGCGGGGAGGGGGCGTGCGCGGGGCGGGCGGCGGCGAGGCGGGGGACGCGGGCGGCACAGGGGACACCGGGGATATCGGGTGAAACAACGCACTGGAACAGTAAACACCACTTTTACTCAGTTTCATCAAGATTTCAAACAGTTCATGACACAATCACACTAACCCCACTAATATCATATATGTGAAAGTTTGGATGGATGAATGGATGTTTGTTACTCAATCACGCAGAAACGGCTGGATGGATTTGGATGAAATTTGGAATATACATTGCTTATGTCCTGGATTAACACATAGGCTACTTTACATCATCATCATCACCGATTTTCATTATTTCTATAAAACAAACGAATGTGATTGTGTTCTCACCTCTTGATCCCAGAGATGCCATTGATAGAGTCGTCGAAATCGAAGCAATTATTCCCCCGTCTCAGGGGAGCGGGACTGGAGGTGAGCGGCAGTCCTGTCCTAGTGTGGAATACCATGGAGGCGGCCGAGTCGAACCGCCACCGGAACTTGTCCATCTCACTCGGGGACGGCACGTTGTCATGACCTGGGAAATAACATACATAACTTTGTTCCATACCGTTCAAGTATTACGTAAGCAGATTGATTACAATTATTGTATGAAAAAGTAAGCAAAACATTGTTTTAAACTATCACGGTTGTTCACTACAGTTAAATGATTATTTACGTGATATTTACCGTGGTAAGGTTGTGGAAGGAGCTCCCGATATTTCGGTGCAGTTACATGCACCATGTTGTTATCTTCCCGTGAACATGGTGCATGTAACTGCGCCGAAATATCGGGAGCTCCTTCCATAACCTTACCACGGTAAATATCCCGTAAATAATCACATAACTGTAGTAAAAGTAAGCAAAGCTCTTACACCCCTCCCATGCTCACGTAAACAAATTCTGTTTTTTTTTTATTGATTCATGAGCATAATGTGTAAAAAAGTAAATAATTACTGCTGGCGTAATCACCATCTAGACTGCATCCAGCGTTTCCCTGCGGTCTCTTTTAGTTCGTCTGTCCAACTTGTGGGTGGACGTCCTACGCTGCGTTTACCGGTCCGCGGGTATTTACTAAAACTAGTAAATGCATCTTAAAAATACACACCTTTCTTAGGATCCGGGAATATAAATCCATCCTTCAGAGATTCCAAACTATGTTTAGATTCACTCTGGAAGTCTTGTTGTGGGGCCGCAAACTTAAAATCCGGACTAATTTCATCTTTAGGCGAGTCCGTGTCGTGTCTGTCAAATGTGCCGTAATCACACCTCTCATATAAAACATAATCATCGTCGCTTATCGAAAACGTTTTCTGTCGCTTCGAATCCTTCGGAACGGAAAAAACAGAGTCGTCAGTGTTTAGATGTAAGTCTTGTATGTCCTTTTCGGTATCCTTTCTTTGTCTGTCGTTAACAATGCGTTCTAAACGGTCAACTATCGGAAACACTCGTCTCAATTTTGGTCTCTTTATCAGACCATCGTTTATATTAATATTTACATTATCACAAATTATACTATTATCACATTTGTGCTTTTTTAAAGATTTCTCGTCTTCAATATCGTTTAGTTTTCTTCGGGCGCCAATCCCTTGTTTGTCTTCAGTGTCCGTCAAAGACGCGAGATTGTAGTTAGCCTCTGAACGGACCATGCCTCTGTGGCAACTTTCGCATTTTAAATCGAGAGTGTTGCCACACTGGCAGAGAAATTCGTCGGTCTGTGTACCAACACTGTTAGTCTTTTTGAATTCAGGCGGAGATATGCTATCTGCTTCTACGAATGGAGATTTCGTTTCTATACGACTAGCTGGCAACGTCAAATAAGTCTGATTTCTATAGCAGCCGATGGCTCTAAATCTGTCAAATCGAGAAGCCTGCAAAATTGGAATCGATGTCGTCTCTTTAGATTTCAAACCGTCGCCTTCTGAAGACGTGCTATCGCAGTGCTTTTTCATCTTTTCCTTGCGTATACGTCTTTTGTATTTGGCGATTTCTTTTAGTCTTCTCTCGTCTAGTTTTTTAGGCGGTTGTTTTGTGTTATTCGTGTCTTTGTTGCCATCGGATTCATCGTCACAGTTACATTTGTGTTTGCCGTTTTCACTGCAAGGAGTCAACATTCTGTCATCGACTACTTCCTTTTCGTTGTCCACTGTGTAGAGGTACTCCGTGGAGCCCGGGTTGGATATGATTGAGAGACGTCTGTTAGGCGTGCCTATATTAGAGTTGATAGCACCATCATATTTTCTAGAACCTATGCTGAGATCATTTAGTTTGCCGACCAGTTCTTCCGCCGTGTTGTCTTTGCTGGTACGTCGTTTTTGAGTTTGACATAAACATTTGAGGGCTGGGATGTCTTCCAGACGAGGCAGGCTTTCCAGATTGACTATTAAGTAAGTGTTGTTGCCAATGTCGGTGACGGGGAAGGTGTGGTCGGTGGGGGGTTTCGCGAACTCTGTTTGTTTGCCGCTCGGTGTTTTGATGGAGTAGACGATGTTCAGTTTGCGCGGGTCGATCTCTTCGCCGCAGTTCACTTCGATTTTCTTGTAGTTGCACTGTTCGCGGCTTAGTTTCCTCCTGCAAAACAAATAATTATCAATTAAAAACTTCACAAAATTAGTAAAATATGCAATATCGGTTCTTCGGATGACATAACATTAAATTATTTTATTAGAGGATATTCTTTCAGTTAGGTCCCATAGAAATTTCATCAAAATCGATTCAGTAGTTTGGCTCTAAAATAACCGTTTTTTTTAATTTGTTGACAATGTTATGTCTAACACTGTTTTAAACTATGTTGGCCTTTTGGAAAAACTCAAGAGTCACACACTGAGCAATGGAGAGAGCTATGCTCGGAGTTTCTTTGATAACGCGATAGAACCCGGAACGTGGATATTCGCCAAAGAACCAGAGTCATCGACATAGCTATTAAAATTTGCCACTTGAAATGGCAATGGGCAGAAGAACCGAGAACCGATGGAAAGAAAAGTTCTTGAGTGGAGACCGCGAACCAGAAGACGCAGCGTAGGTAGGTCTCCCACTAGATGGACCGACGACATCGTGAGAGTCGCGGGCATCCAGTGGATGCAGATGGCAGGTTGTCGTTCAGTGTGGAGGTTAAAGGGGCAGGCCTATGTTCAGCAGTGGACGTCTTATGGCTGAAGATGATGAATAAAAATAACTAAATAAAATAATGTGAACCTGGGCTGGGGGCGTGTCTGCAGACGTGCCAGCCACGCGGACAGCTGTGAGAAGTGCAGCTGGGAGCGCACCGCGTTCAGCAACCACTGGGAGTTGATCATCGCGGGGCCTTCCTTACTCCTGCAATATCACAACAATGGGGACACTTATAAAACGCAACTAAATATATATATTTGTTCATTAAAATGAGTTAGATGGCGTTGAAGAGACATGGATATGAAGATTTTATACCACAGACGCATCCATCGTAGACCGCATCATTGCTTAACATGTGGTGAGTTGGCGGTCAAAAGCAAGCAAAGCTTGACGGTGACATAAAGCGCATTGACGAAACGTCAGTGTCGCATCTTGTCAAACGAAAATCTTTCGGGATTTCTATCCCTCAATGACCTCAATTTAGTAACCGTTTTTTTTTACTAAATTGAGTTATTGAGGGTAAGAAATCCTGAAAGATTTTCGTTTGACAAGAAGCGACACTGACGTTCCGTCAATGCACTTTATATCACTGTCAAGCTTTCATCGTGATTTGGCTACTAGCGTTCGTGGCATTTGCCCATTTTAAGTTTGTACTTTAATAATTTAATAGGAAATAATGTGAAGTGCTACATATCCTCTTTTTTTGAGGACTACACACGAACACGAACTATAACTAGAACCTTGCGTTACACCGTTGTTTGTGTGACCTGAGGTTGTGTGGTAGGTATGTGATACGTACTTGTAAGCAATCGTGCGCATCGTCCACCGCTCCAGCAGTAAGGCACGCCGCTGTCGCTCGTACAGCGGCGCGGCGCACTCCCGGCACTGCGCGGACAGGGACACCTGGGGAACATATACACATTTACTAATGGCACAGAATATATACGAGTATAAGTACAAGTACAGAAGATTCACTCCGCAAAATCATTTAAATAAATAGCAACTCTTGCTACTACACAATAAAGTGCAATTCAGGACGTACGAGCGCTAACTACCTACAGCTATATTAACCTACAAGTTGCCTCTCTGTCTATTCAGCTGGTTATTTTAAAACGCCCCGTGTGTTATTTTTTATATCTCGCAATTACAGATTTTTTTATCTCTACGTTTTTATTATATGTACAGATAACGGAATGTAATTCCCATTTAATATTTATTTTATATTAAGCAAATACAGAAAAATCAGAACAGTAAATAAATAAATATTGCTGACGTACCCACCATCTAGACCCCCACCTCCGGCCCCCATGTCATCAATAATAAGCGAAGCAACCCCCCCACTTGATCTCGCTTTGCATTGAGTTGAGAGAGCACGTATTCACCTACAAAAAGACCGCTGAAAGCGATTGAAACTATAGTCGGAGTAATCGGCTTAATCATACGTGAGTAATTCCCGTGTTATATTAATAAAATAAGTGGGTGATGTTACCTCAATGCAGACTGGCTCCATGTGGTGGCACAGCGCAATCACGTGGCTAGCGAGCTCCTCCCCTAGCGCCGCATCCTCATCTTCATCAGACTTCAGCTGGGGTTGTACCACCACCTGGAAATCACCACCATAATTGTGAGCAGCGAACAGTGATGCCAACCTCGACTAAGCGTCCCTCCCCTAGCGTCATCTCGAAATCCCCCTTATACTAACTCAGTATTACTTCTACGAGATTACTTCATAAAATTTAATTCATCAATCCAATCAATGATCATCTAATTTACGTTACAAAAACCGCTACAAAAGAATTTCCCCTTCGACAATTCTCCTAAAAAAAAGGTAACTCCTAAAAAATGCGTCAAAAAATGATACCCCTAGTAATGGCCCTAAAAAATATGACCCCTAAAAATACCCCTTTTCATCTAACTTATCCCCAAATTTAGAGGGAAAACCCCCCAAGTTGGGGACACTGGCAGGGAAAAAGTAGAGTGAAGCATGAGTGAAAGGTGAAAGGGCTTTTTTCCGCCCATTACTGGGCAAATTAAAGCCATTCAGTCCATACCGCCCCGTCTTACGTATTTTACCGTCATTTGTATGTCCCAGTAGGAGAGTGTCAGAAGTTTCTATGGAGTTTTGAAAAGACATGAAAATACACATTTCACCTCACTAGATAATTTGCTTACACACTTCTAAACACTGAATGAATAAAATATTAAGAGGAGTCTTCTCACCATGTGTAGATTCTTCTCTAACTTTACTGCTGACGCGATCGAATTTCATGCCCCATCAGATCCAGTTAAAAAATCAACTGAACCATGACCTGTATCAATAAACCTTTACCTGCTGACTGGTCGAGGGTAGTAGCTTGGAAGGGCGCGGCGCAGAGTTGGCTGAGGGACGCACGCTAGCTGGGCTGGTGCTGCGCGCACGGATGATGAGCTTCCCCAGCTGCAGGAGTAGACTCGGCCCCGTCGCTGGCGCGGCCGGTGCCGACTCTGAACTGTGCATCTGGAAAATAGAGAAGAATTATGTGAGGACTTTGAAGATATATAATTATTGCAGACAGATTTCCCTAGATCAAGAATGTGAAGTAACTTTCATATCACGAGGTGGTGTCGACTCCAAGCGAGCTACCGTCTTCCGCTTAAGCAGATGTTTGGTATGCTGTACACTACATTAATGTAGGGTTGTCATATGGTATCCAAATGAAGGACATCCTTCTTTTCTACAAATTGTTCTCCCGTCTCTTCTCTCACATCTACAGAATGGTCTCCCTTTTTAAATTTCACGCGTGGTACGAGACCAGCTCCTGAACTTTGCCCCACACCACACACCACGCATCGCATGGAAAGCTTCCTTATTTTTTCTTGCGTGGTATCGCTGTCAGCGATGCATTTTGGACTTCCGCAACCTTTTGCGTATAGCAAGATGCAAATGTGATTGTTTACACCTCAGGAACGAATCATTGCATGGATCTGTTTAGTACGGCACAAAAATTGAAATATTTTAAGTATGTCCTCCTTTTTTTACAAAGTAGCACTTTCTGCTTTTTAATTTTTCTGTTTGGCAACCCTAAGAGGGGGGGACTTGTCCGAGGCCTCGCGAGGCGAGGCAAGATGCGGGCGACACCAAACAAGAGTCTCTAGGTATCCTAGAACGCAATACAGACACTCGTAAGACAAACTAAGTTAAGTTTCAAACAGACGCGTCGCAACGCAACACGGCAGATGACGCGCAAAACTTTCACTCTCGGTCAGGACGGCTGTACTTTCGTCAGGTGTTACAACAAAAATAACACTTTAATGACACCACAAGCACAATAATTCATCGGAAACAGGAAGGCCTTATCGCTATGACAGAACTCTTACAGGTAAGTAAAGATTTAAACAACAATCGGCCCTTCTAGGGGTAACCAAGGGCCGGTTGGTTCGAGCGAGTATACCGAACTGACGGCCCTTGAACTGTGACGTGACCCAGTTTCGGCTGCAGCGGCCCCTAGCGACACAGATCGGTCCGAGATGGTAACACAAAGAGGAAACGAGAAGATACTTTATGGTGAAATGAGGTCGTGCAGAATAAACTATAGTTGTAGTGCGTTTATATTGGTCGAAGAAGGTATAACCAATATTTCTAACCTACTTCCAAATAGGAGGAGGTTCTCAATTCGACTTTTTTTTTATGTTTGTTTCCTCAGCACATTCGACTGGGTGAACCGATTTTGATGATTATTTTTAACCGACTTCCAAAAATAGGAGGTCATCAATTCGATTGTATTTTTTTATGTTTGTTACCTCAGAACTTTCGACTGGGTGAACCGATTTTGATGATTATTTTAACCGACTTCCAAAAATAGGAGGTCATCAATTCGATTGTATTTTTTTATATTTGTTACCTCAGAACTTTCGACTGGGTGAACCGATTTTGATGGTTATTATTTTTATTTGAAAGCTGGTGCTTCCCGTGTGGTCCCATTTCTGACATTTATATAAAGTCGGGTTTTTTATATTGATAAATATTCAATGTTTTTTTTTTAAACCAAATAGAACCGAGAAGAATTACATACAATTACATTTGAAGGATTACATTTCTGGATAGGACCTTACAATACAATAACTGTATGAGACGTAAAAGGAACTCGGCATCAAACAAAGGGCGCGGCGCGGAGGGAGGTGGTAAGGTTCTACACAGCCCTTGACCCGTGACCCAGTTTCGATCTGCAGCCGCACGGAACCGACCTACGCCTACACCCTACTGAGGAGACAAAGGGATAGCACATCGGATGCATATAATCATGTTATACCAGTGACGATGGTCCACAAAGAGCCTACGAAGGAGTTAGAAATCGTCTGCACAAAATGAAACTGTGTTGTACTGCACAAAATAGCTGTCCAACGCTGTAAGTGGCAATGTGCTGGCCACATCACTCGAAGAACCGATAACCCATGGGGTACAAAGGTTTTTTAGTGGAGACCACGAACCAGAAGACGCAGCGTAGGTAGGCCTCCCACTAGATGGACCGACGACATCGTGACAGTCACGGGCATCCATTGGATGCAGATGGTAGGCTGAAAGGCCTATGTTCAGCAGTGGACGTCTTCTGGCTGATGATGTAGATGATTCCTATCTTAGTTTTATATTTTACTCTTAGTTTTAGGTTAAGTTAAATCACGTTGTCTGGAAATAAATACATTTTGATTTAATATTAGAACAGCTGATATTTTTTCCTATTGCAATTTCACCTTCTTTCGGCTTAGTACCTCAGTTCTATGTAACCCTGTACAAGTATGCATGTTTATCTATCCCCGTTGCCTCCTGGTGGCCCACTTGGCAACAGCGAGCGGGAAGGTGGTTTTGCACAGCCCTTGCCCTGAGATGTGACCTGGATGTGACCCAGTTTCGATCTGCAGCAGTACAGAGGTTCCGAACAACGCCTACACCATGCTGCTCAGACAATTGGACAGCCTTTGGATACTTGGACACCAGAGGCATCACAGATACGTTGCCAAGTTAGAAATCGTCTGCACAAAATGAAACTGTGTTGTACTGCACAAAATAGCTGTCCAACGCTGTAAGTCACTCTTCAGTCAACACTCGAAGAACCGATAACCCATGGGGTTCTTGAGTGGAGACCATGAACCAGAAGACCCAGCGTAGGTAGTCCTACCACTAGATGGACCGACGACATCTTGGGAGTCACGGGCATCCAGTGGATGCAGATGGTAGGCTGAAAGTTCTGACTTGTCTATCTGTTCTTTTCTAATCTGACGTCACGTTAAACACAACAGCCTTGTGATAACAGCTGTTTTGTAAAAACGATATCTTATCTTAAAAGCATCGATATTGCTATCCAAAGATATAGGTTTATAGGTTATAAGATATGGGAAGTAGAGAGGTAATTTCTTTAAAAAACTTAGTTTTGGCGCATCATATATCGCAAATGGACCACACGGACTAAATGTACAAAAAGTTTAAAAAAAGCGGCCAGGTGCGAGTCGGACTCGCACACTGAGGGTTCCGTATCACCACATAAATTATTAACTACTAAAGTATAAAAAAGCAATGCAAAAAGACATCTAGACCAAGCGGTCACCCATCGAAATACCGACCGCGCCCGACGTTGCTTAACTTCGGTGATCGTAGGAGAACCGGTGGTGAATGTAAATTTGACACCGACTCGCACTTGGCCATTGTTTATTATTTGTTGTTATACTTAAGAGTGTGTATTATAAATACTACGTACATACGTTTTTACACAAGAGCAAATACAAAAATGTGTTTTTAAAAAGTACGTTTTTTGTATGGGGCTTGTTTTGACTTTATTATTATTTCTTAGTTAATCCGTCGTAGCTATAATTTCGACTTCGAATCCTGTCCTTCGTAATTTTTTAGAATTGACTATACTTACTTCATCATCAGCCAGGAGACGTCCACTGCTGAACATAGGCCTCCCCGTTTAACCTCCACACTGAACGACAGCCTCCCTACAGCATCCACTGGATGCCCGCGACTCTCACGATGTCGTCGGTCCATCTATTGGAAGGCCTACCTACGCTGCGTCTTCCGGTTCGTGGTCTCCACTCAAGCACCTTTCGTCCCCATCGGTCATCAGTTCTTCGAGCGATGTGGCCTGCCCATTGCCACTTCAACTTGCAAATTTTAACAGCTATGTCGATGACTCTGGTTCTTTGGCGAATATCCACGTTTCGAATTCTATCGCGCAAAGAAACTTTACATATTTATTTGTCTGTGATATGAGGAAGCACATAGTTATACGAGACACAGATAGCTGCGAAAAATGGGACGAACAAAAACTCGAGAAAAACCGCGGCCCGCAACTACTAAATTATATTAAAGTTGAGCTCGCGGACGATTTGTCTGTTTTCTGGCACAATGGCTGCAATTAACAGGCCAAATACTAGAACATACGTCGGAGAATAGAGAGGTACAGAGGGAAAACGTCAAATAATGTTGGGAGAAAGAATAAACCGGCCAAGTGCGGGTCGGGCTCGCGCACTGAGGGTTCCGTTCTACCAAAAAATACAAAAAATTGTGCAAAAAGACAGCATCACGCCCACGCGGTCACTCATTCAAGTACCGACCGCGCCCAACTACTAAACATGGTGGTGAGGTGAGCAGTCATTTGTCGCCGATGCTGTACTAACACACGCTTTGCGGGGGGGGGGGGGACAGAGCATCCGCTCTCTGCCCCACCAAAAGCTTTACACAATTATATCTCAAAAAATCGAAATTTAATTATATTATTGAAACTGACGCGGTTTTCACACACTTTATTTATATTACACGGGAATTACTCTCAGAAATGCGAGTCCGACTCGCACTTGGCCAGTTATATTTGTTTATATTTTTGGACGAGGGCGCCACTCCTGCGCTCTGTCCACCGTAGGAAAGTTCCATTGGCCCTGTTCTCACGAATTAATAAGTCAAAGGTGTGAAAGTGTCCATCTGTAATTATCATAAATCTGTGCCCTTCACATACAAACACATACACACAACAAACGTGTGGCAGAATACAATACAAGGCCGAATTCAGTACCGAAGCGACTTCCGTATTATACGAGATACCGGATTAAATAATCGTTTAACGACTGGATTAAATTATTATCGGTTTCGTTGGTACAGTTTCGCGGCGGAGGTGTGCTAGCAGCGTTATAAGCCGGGTCCGCTGCGGCATGTTTTCGTGTTAGCTAACACACTAACTGTTAGCTAACACCAAAGTCACATCCACTTTTCGTGTCAGTAACATGTTAGTGTGTTAGCTAACAGTAACACGAAAACATGCCGCAACGGACCCAGCTTTAGATGTCAATTTTTCACACTCCAATATGTTCGTAACGTCAGGAATTAAAATAAAATAAAAAATACGCGACAAAATCATAGAGATACAACATCTATAGTCATATACGTGCCAAAAAAAAAAGTCCGAACCAAAACTCGGCGCACGCTACGAATTGCGCAGACTTTTTGGTTAGTTGTAAGACTACAACTTCGCGTGATGCCAGTGTTATGATGCGATAGCGGACAGGCGACGTTGAACACTACGCAAGCGACATAAACGTCTAAATTGGAGTAAATGTGGCATTGTGAACTATATAATTGATGTTTAGGTATGGGACCGTTCAGGTATTACGTAAGCACTATAGGGGGGCGGGGGGTCTATGCTTGGCTTATTTTATATGACATGGGGGTGGGGGGGTCTAGATGGTGATTACGTCAGCAGTAATCATTTACTTTTTTACACATTATGGCACTGCTGCTCATGAATCAATAAAAAAAACATAATAATTACATTAAAAGAAAAATGCATATACCAATGTTTAATTGTTTACGTTAGCCTGGGAGGGGGGAGTAAGAGCTTTGCTTACTTTTGCTGACAAGGGGCGGGGGGTAAATAATTGTAATAAATCCACTTATGTAATACTTGAACGGCCCCTATGTACACGACGCTCGGACGTTTTTTTGACGGTTTTCACTTAAAGATTGTGACTCTACGTATTGTATCTCAATGGATAAAGTATATAAATCCTATAAAACATCGAGTTTTATTTCTACTAGTACTAATATCTACTACTACTAATCTAATAGTCACTACAAGTAATAATAACACGATGCGTTGAAAACATTTACATAATTGAAATGTGTCATGAAAATCTAATAAATAATTATAGTGCGAAGTGTCGTTAGATTCATTATGTTTTTTTTTAATAGGATAAGTGGCAAACAAGCTACGGGCCACCTGATGGTAAGTGGTCACCGCTGCCTATAGACACCTACAATACCCGGGGCATTGTCAGTGCGTTGCCTACCTTTGAGGACTCTATTCACCCTTCGCTTGAAGTTTTATTCCGGGTTTTTTCCTTATTATACAATCTGGTATTTAAATTTATTTCAGATTTAAATACAGCAAGGTCGTGCAATATAATTATAGAGCTACGAAAATAACAAGTAGGTCAAAAGCAGATGTAGGTACAATTCTTGTATTTTTTAAGTTATTTCAGCAAAGTAATCATGTTAGCCAGTGGATGCAGATAGCAGGCTGTCGTTCAGTGTGGAAGTCAAAGGGGGAGGCCTATGTTTAGCAGTGGACGTCTTCTGGCTGATGATGATTGCCATGTACCTATTACAGCCTCTTTATCATACAGTAATAAAAAAACAGAGTTAGAGAAACGGCTTTGACGCCAATAGCACTAATGAAAACCAACTCGGCCAAAAAGAAATTTTCTTTGCGACCATCTTGATTCTCTCTTGCGCAGTAAAGTTGGCGTCGTTGGCGCTGGGCCCTGATCCCATAACTAAAACGCGCACGTAACACGGCATGTTAAGTTAACCTCATAAAATTTGGATTCTATTCTTTAAGAAATAAAGGCCAACTTTTTGAGGTTAACTTAACGCGCCGCGTTACGAGCTTGTTTGTAATTATGGAAACAGGGCCCTATTGGCGTCATTCAAACGCATCCAAAGTAACTTTCGCATTTACTGTAAGTAGGTATGTAATTTAAGAGTTAGTTTATTGAATTTAACTATGACTCTAATAATAGTGACGTCACCAAAGACCCGAGCCCAAAAACCGTTCCAAAAAAAAACATTCGATTCCGAACAATTATAATAAACAAAAACCATTCATTTTCAAACAAGCATAGTGCGAAAACGTAAACATCAAAAACAAAATAAACAACCTCGTAATCTTTTACTATGCTAATCAGATGCGCGCGCGCCACGCGCAACGGCCATCTTTGTTTTGGTGGTGGCAGACAGAGATAAGCATACGCCAGTTGTACGTATCAGACAGAGAAAGAACAATGTTTGTCAACATTGAATTGAGTGTTATATTTGGAATCGGTCAGTTTCCGCGTACGAAATTCTACTAAACTCGTGGAATTTTTGGGTGTCGTGTGACAATTCAAATATTTATTTATACGCTGTTTTTCATACGGAAGATGTAAACCAGTTATATAAAGAGTAAAACTCACTGCGAAATAACTGTATTTAACTCTTTCATACGTTGTCAATATTTGACGTAGAAAAAATAAACAAGCCGATTTTTGTATAAATGCTTACTACCACATTCTGAAAGGCCTATTAGACCTTACCTATTGACTATGGAGCGTACTAAGGTTATCTCTGTCTCTCTTATGACGTTTTTATGGGAGATGTGACACAGATATTAGATTATGTCACCGGGGAGGTCGAAACGAACAGATGTTTGAACGGTGATAAAGTTCAGTGCATAATGTGAGACAGGACAGAACAAAGGTTTGTTTACACTTTACCCAAGCAACATAAATTACCGGGCTACCAAGCTATCTGCAGTAGCCAAAAGGCAGCGTGTCGTTTTGTAATCACTAGTACACTTCGGACTTTATTGATAAGTAATTCGTATTTTAGACATCAAGAAGCTAAAAATCTCCTATCGTCTCCTTCTTGCCTGGTACTTTTTTGCGCAGCTACAGTCAACAGCAATGTTTTTACCGTTCCTGAGTGAGTACTTAGTAAAATAGCAATCGCCAAGAATCGTCTTTACTACACATTACATTTTGGCCAAATGACGAAACCATGTCAGTTTTGTCCAGAAATTACGATGGTGACCACAGACCTGATAGCGACTCTACGATAACTCCACAGATAAGGTGGTCCGTTTTGGTTGCACTGAACGAACCTCCTAACATTTCCTGCTTGCCTGGTACTTTTTGCGCAGCAACAACAGCATTGCCACCGTTATCCATTATTGCGTCAAATAACTTTGATCGTCACCATCACAAACCTACTTTTACATTTCTGTAAAGTTGACCAAAATATGATGGAAATGGAACTAAACATATTCGACAGTAAAGTTGTGACCAAAAAAAGCTAGTGACTCCACCATGACTCAACTCACAAGTAGGTAAGTTGATTCGCTTTGGTACTGTAGCCATCAACGAACCTCCTAACATTTCCTGCTTGCCTGGTACTTTTTTGAGCAGTAACAGCAATACTACCGTTATTGCGTAAAGTATGTAACTGTTATCTATTCTATGACATCACGTCACCATCTACCATGGGTTGCCATGCTCTACCGTGTCAACAATTTATCTTTACAGCTCAGTGGGGGAGCTAGGGACGCATTATCTGAAAGAAATTTACCGTCTCTCGTGGAAAATTTTAGTTCCCACAATCAGCTAACTCTACAAATACGTACACCGAACATCAAAATTATATACTACAGAATTGAGTGGGATTTTCGGGACAAAACAGTTTTTATTTTACGACCTTCCATAGAAAAAAAAATAGCTTCCTGGTTTGACCACATCTTACAGTATTTGTAAAAATGGATGTGATGATTCCAAATATTTTTAACACGCTTTTATTAGCTTTGTATGTATATATATCATTTGGTAGTATTTATTTAATGGTATCACTAAGGGCCGATTTCACCATCAAAGTGAACGCGATCAACGCAAAACTAAACTGGTATAAAGTGGCTTATTGAGTTCAAAACGTCAATTTGGGTTTCACCAACATAAACTGATCGCAGTTAAGTCGATCCTGTTACGTAAATTATTTCCATTCAATGGTTGCCTGGAAGAGATCGCTTTTGACCGCCCCTAGTGGCACTAGCTCGTAAGTGTTTTCTGTCTGTATGTAATTTTTATTTCTGGTGTACACAAGAAAGAGTTTCTATCTATCTATTTAACGGAATCTTTGAACGTGATTTTCAAAACGTCGGATTGATTTAAAACTTTGCACACTTATCAAGGACCGATGACAATGCAATAATTTAAATAGTTTTTCCATCTTCAGGATTAGCGATTTTAAAGCGTGTTTTCTTAGAATACGTGTTTTTGTTTTAAAGTTTTTTAAACTGCGATAATTATTTCTTTTGACAGCTAATTAACCTACCATTGCTCTTGAATCTAAATTACAGTACAACACAGCTTCTCGCTCTATCCCGCTCTCGCATTTCAGCTGTAGGTTCGTGAAGTCATTCTGTTAATTGGTCCTACTCAAGTCTTTGTTTACAAAAGTAACGAAGATCACAAAGTTGTAGGTCATTCCTGACACTAAGTATGCCTTGACATTGCTTTCTAGACTACAGTGCGACACATAAAAACTTTATTTTATTTTGTTTACAGATCGATTATTTTAAATCCGGCATTGTCTAGGTCAGTGTTTTTCCAACTTTTTCACGACGCGACCCCCTTAGTATGAAAAAAAAATCGGGATCCCCTAACTTCCACAGTTTATAATCTGTATTTTATTATATTTGCAATTACTATTTGCATTATACTTGGTGTTTTTAATTGACGAAATAGGAGGATGGTTCTATGGTCCACTGTTTTTTTTTTTATCTTTGTCCACCGATTTTTCCCGCCAACTGTTGACCGATTTTATTTTATTTCCTTTTGTTCGGTAGGGTATACTTCCAGTTTGGTCCTTTTGTCACCAAGTCAAGATCTGATGATGGTATCCCAGGGAAATCGAGGGCAATCCTCAAATTTTAAAGGCTCTTTTACCGAGCCTTCGCGACTCCCGCGACCCCCTTATAATAATAATAATAAAAACGCAGGGGCGGCTTTATGGCGAGCCGTCGGTGAGTAGCGACACCGCGTACCCCGATTCCATGGGGCTAAATGAGACCCCTGACCCCTGGCTTGCCTTAATCGGCCGTCCAGGGGTGGAAACCGCAAGAGCTAAGAATCTAAGCTCCAGGGTGGAAGTGTTAAAGGGCATAACGCCGCGAGTAGCTCTTAGTGAAAGTGCAGCACACCTCTCTACACCCTAAGCCACCCACGCCGATGTTGCCCCTCCGGTGCCAAGATACGGCAGCCTTTATGGGGGGCCCATTCAGTGGGTGGCAAGTCATCACCTGCCTAAATATATTTTGAGATGAGACAGGATAAGGCAGGTGCCGTTTCTCATTCTATAGATCTGTTATTCCATCCACAAGTTGTTCACCTCAATAGCCCAGACTTTTTTAATCCTATACTGTACAATAGTTTCATATTACTTTTTATACATATTCCATAATTGTATTTTTTATATTCAACAGGGCCTCTTGGTGTTGGCTTCGGCTCCACCAATGCCTACCAAATGTCCGGGCTAGACCCGAGAATTTCATCGAATAAAGTGTCATAATAATAATAATAAAAAACTTTATTTCAGACACTAGGTCCATATTACAATCAAATAAATCAATTAATTAAATCACAGTAAATAGTGGAAATAAAAATAAATAAAAAATATATATAACTAAATTAAATTAAATAACATTAAGTGGCAATTTTCACCCATCGTCTATACGTATCAGTCAGCAGCAGCCTGTCGGCCAGGCTCTTTATAATCGAATTTCTACACGTGTCAACTCTGGACATGAACGATGCTATTCTTTGTCGCTGTATAGCGTGAAATGATGCTACTCGAGCTTCGGTGAACATTTCGGAGGCGCTACAACACCACCTCAGACCCATCAGGTGCCTGAAGATGTTATTATAGGCCACGCGAATGTTGTCAAAGGATTTTTTCGTGTATAATGTCCAGAGTTGACACGTATAGAAAGACTGGCAATAAGACTTAAACAACGTAATTTTCACATCAGACGCTGCCTTGAAAAACTTTCTAGCTATCATGTTCCCCACAACACAGAGACTGCGTCTCTGACGCTCGATGTCGCTGTCATCTTTTAATTTTGAAGTCACGATGTGGCCAAGGTACTTGAAGCTGTCCACCGTTTTAACAGGCTGTCCGTTAAGGTAAACTTCTGGTACGTTATATGGTCCCTTTCCCGACCTAAATACCACCATCTCTGTCTTCTTCGCATTGTACGTGAGGTCATGACTACGAGCATATGTTTCACAGATGGTCATCAATTTCCGCAAGCCTTTAATCGAGGGGCTAAGCAGCACCATGTTATCAGCATAACTCAAGTTGTTGACGTATCTACCGTCCAACCTGAGTCCGACCGGGGTGCTGCTCAGCTCCACGATCAAATCATTTATGTAGAGGTTAAATAGGTCGGGAGAGGTGACCCCCCCCCCTGCCTCACACCGCATGACAGTCGGTAGCTATCCGACATCACGGAGTCCCATCGAACGCTGTTGGTCTGATTGCCGTACCAATACGTCAGAAGACCAACAACCTCCGGTGGGACTCCTGCGTCGTGCACTTTCTCCCACAGCAGCTCATGATTAATTGTGTCAAATGCGCGACTTATATCAAGAAAGCATGCGTATACTGTAGTGTCATGCTTAGTATAGTACTTGACAATTTCTTTAAGTGAAAATATTGCCATGTCCGTAGAGACTTGTGGGCGAAAGCCGAATTGTCCGTCATCAATACTCATTAAGCTGGTGTGGGAGTAAATGACTCGTTCAAGCACCTTGGCCACAATCGTCGCTAGCGAAATAGGCCTATAGTTTGCCACGCTCGAGATATCACCCGTTTTATTTTTAGTAATAGGCACTACTAACGTTCGTATAAGTTCCTCTGGGAGATAGCAATGCCTCATGCATAAATCAAAAAGCCGCGACAGCACGTGACAAATGTGTCCACCCGCAAAGAGTAAATGTTCAATACTAAGGCCTTATATATATAAGCACGGAAACCTCCCAGAGGGTCGCGACCCACAGTTTGAAAAACACTGGTCTAGGTAATTCCTGACGTCGGTACTTGTTTGGTGTCTGCGATGACCTACAACTCTGTGACCTTCGCTAATTTAGAAACAACGTTTTGATAACTGATAGCCAGAATTACCTACTTTACAAACACAGTTTAAACCCTGAAAATAAAACCCTGTTTCCGGTGTTCCCGTAGGTTTTTTTTTAAACAGGCACAGCTGATTTTTTACGATTTTCCCCATAGTTCCCTAATCATAGGTCCCTAATCATAAATAGAGCCCATCAACGAAAACAAAATTAGTTCAAAAAGTTATAAGTATTATAATTTCATGCTAGACAGAGAGCGCACTATACTGAGCTATGACGTCACGCCTCAGGCGCGGCATACAAATGCTATACTAACACACGCTTTGCGAGAAAGAGATATCTCTATCCCTACCTAAAACTTTAAACACTCATATCTCAGAGATTAATCAGCCAATTCAATTTATTTTTCCAATATGTGTAATGTATTTAGTTATATTCATCGCTAAGCCTGTTATTTGTAATAAATTAAACATTAGGCCACATGCCTACCCTTTCCCGTAACCCTAACTACCTACTAGTAATTATCGACCTGTTTAAATGACCTGCTTTAATTTTAGTACATAGCTCTATTATTCGATACAAATTATTGTTTTTCCTTATATTGATTTGGACTTTGGACTAATTGTCTAGTATTTTGATTATAACTCACTGTCAGCATCGCCCAGAAGACGTCTACTGCTGAGCATAGGCCTTCCCCTTAGGACTCTAGGACTTTACGCTGTACGACATCCTGCCATCTGCATCCACTGGATGCCCACGACTCTCACAATGTCGTCGGTCCATCTAGTGGGAGGCCTACCTACGCTGCGTCTTCCGGTTCGTGGTCTCCACTCAAGAATCATTCTTCCCCATCAGTTTAAAGAACTTAAGTCTTCAATAACATATCAATAAAATAGATAAAACTGTCTGTCATCAGCCATTAGTCTGCCATCAGTCATTAGTATATCAGTCATTAGTATGTCATCAGTTATTAGTCTGTCATAAGTCATTAGTCTGTCATCAGTCATTAGTCTGGCATGAGTCATTAGTCTGTCATCAGGCATTAGTCTGTTATCAGTCATTAGTATGTCATTAGTCTGGCATTACTCTGTCACGTAACATATACAGCGTGTTTCATAGAGGTGTAATAATACAGGATGTGAATGGGTAGATCATACACAAAAATGTTTTTGTCAGGTATGTTTGTTATAATTTTATGACTTAACGGCTGAACCAATCTAAATTAAATTAAATTACAATAATATAGAATTATATAACAAAATATATTTCTATAGGTCTATGCCACCGATGCAAAAAAAGGGTTGTTATAAGTTTAACGAGTGTATCTGTGTCTGTATGTGGCATCGTAGCTCCCAATCGGCTGAATCGATTTTGATTTAGTCTTTATTGTTTGAAAGGTGACTTGAACGAGAGTGTTCTTAGCTATGACTAGCTTTTTATTCCGGGAAATGCACTAAATCTCAAGTAAAACCGCGGCGCAGTTCTAGTACAAATATCACACGCAATTCCACAATACAGAACTATAAAATATTCTGTTACCAGCCAACCTTCACTGTTGCCAAACGACCAAAACCAAAGCTATTATAGTACTTATGCCAATACAAATAGAGCACATAAAGTATTCTCCATACGACCTTTTCAAACGTGAATAGGAACAAGGTAATTCCAAACGCAATTGGACCCTCGCCTCTAAAATCAATGCTGTAAAATTCATTTTCATGCCATCACGTATTCACGGTACAAGTAGCAGTTAGAGACCAACTTAAATACAGTTGATTGGGGGAGCTAACATCGCATTTTCCGAAGAAAACTGAGAGCTTCCCGTAGAAATTTTTCAGTTATATAATTTGACCAACTTCGGGTACATAGTCTACTGAGACAAGGCAATCAGTCTTATGTCTTATTATAATTTAATGTGGTCGGTATTTCACGTTATATTAAACTCTACCAGTAATTGTACAAAGTTGGTTTTAGATTGTATGAGGTATGGTTGTTCCAACGTTTCAAATTGGGTCGTAGCAACTTTGTATAGTGCATTCTGAATTTATGACGTAATCCAGAGGCACAAAAGTCATTGTTTTATTTGTATTCAGTAAGCTATAATCTTTATTCTATATGAAACTCTATACAAAGAACACAAAGTCTTTTTTAGAATGTAGTGTGTATGTTTGTTACAACGTTTTAAACAGTGATTGTGATGTGCATTGTATAACGTAGGTCGTAGACACAAAGTCTGTTTTACAATGTACAAAAGACATAATTATTGATAATGTACAATCATTAATCGAAATCGAACTCTACGTTCAAAATAACAAAGTCTGTTTTACGATGTACACAGGTACAGTTCTTACAACGTTTCAAATAATCGATGCATAGTGCACCGTGACGTCAGACAGCCTCGTAAGCCCTTCTAACCTATATTGTGTTGCTGGGCGGAATTTAACTAGCACAGTGGTTTCTAGTTAAAAATAACGGGTTTCACGGAAAGATGTCGTAATCTGGAGTTCTATTTAAGATTTGCATTCTCTTTTTTGTTATGAGTAACTATTACTATTACAAAATGCGTTGTTCAATTTTAGGTTAATATCTGGATTTTCAGGCATATTATATAACCATGTTCCCGTAAACATGGTGCATTATCCTTCCACAACCTTACCACGGTAAATATCCCGTAAATAATTATGTAACTGTAGTGAACAACCGTGATAGTTTAAAATCTGGATTACCCCACTTTGACATGTTACCCTGACTTCGGCCCTCTAGGGACCAAATGCCGTTTTTTTTTGTTTAAATTAAAACTGATGTCAAGGCATTTTTGTAAGAAATGCACCCAGTTGCACCCATATAAACGAAACGTCAGTCATTCGAAATCAGTTAGCAACTGACGCGGAGTTCGACGCGTTGACATAAATAAGAATGTTCAATCAAGGTTCTGTCATAATGCCTGGCGACAGATTTTCCTTCTCATTTCCGTTTTATTTTCTTTTCTGTGGTTTTAGACTTTTTTTTTTATGATACTGAGTGACAAGACGAGCGAAGTCGCTCCCCTGATGGCTCTACACGCTTGCCCATAACAGCACAACGCCACTCGGAATGTTGAACTTCAACAGTTCAAACCCCTGGATGGCAATGCACTGCGCTCGTCACCCCGAGATATAACATGTCAAATCTCTGTAATTTCGCTGGAAACATTGCCCTTCAATCCGGAACACAACACATAGAGAACCCATAGAGCTATAATACCAGTAAGACGTGAAATTTCATCAAATAATGATTACAAATGAGGGGATAATTAGAATCACGAACGCGTCCCGCGATCGGTGCAAGTTATATAGTAAACCGTGCCAAGGTTTGCTTGCGTCACTACAGTACAACTACCCAGTACACCTAGTCAATACAGACAGACTTGCGGTACAAAAACTAATAGAGAGACAACTCTTTACATACTGTTTTAAACTATCACGGTTGGTCACTAAAGTTATATGATTATTAACGGGATATTTACCGTGGTAAGGTTGTGGAAGGAGCTCCCGATATTTCGGCGCAGTTACATGCACCATGTTCACGGGAAGACATCTCACGGGACGGGAATCAGTTTTCCCGTGAACATGGTGCATGTAACTGCGCCGAAATATCGGAAGCTCCTTCCACAACCTTACCACGGTAAATATCCCGTAAATAATCATATAACTTTAACTCTTTACATCTTTTCGTTTTTATCGGATATATTTCGGAGAGTGTGCATCAGATCTATTCCCTCCTGCCCATATTTCTAACGGACTGCCAGAGCGGGCACGAAAAATCGACACCGCTTTATAGTTGATATTCCGGAAACCCGTACGAAGCGCTTTGATTCCACTTTTATTGTGCGCTAGTCCGTGGAATGCGCTACCTGAATGGGTGATCCCCGATAGTTAAAATCTGGGTATTTTCGAGTCGCGTGTGAATCGGTTTCGCGTGCTCCATCGTAGACCGCATCATCGCTTAACATCAGGCGAATTGGCGGTTAAACGTAAGCCTATTACGATATATAAAAAAGAACTGTTTTGATACTCTTTAAAAAAACGACACACTAATTCATTTTTCAAGCACACTAAGAATTTAGCAGCGACATCAATGAATTTACTAATATAGTCTTTATATAGTCCTAATTTGATAGAATATGACCGCCGAAAGTCCAGTTTTCGTTGTTTTTTTTTTGTTAAAAAAATGAGAGGGCACTTATTGTTTTGATTAAAGATATCTAATTGAGCATCTGTCCCATCATCAGTTCGTAACTAGAGTATCACGCGCAAAACCAGACTTGGCGACGCCTGCGATTAAAATAATTGTCGTATCTTATTAGTCACATGTCTGCTTGTAATAAATAACTTGATGTCAAGGCTTAGAGTGCAATCAACGGAGGAGAAAAAGTGAGGATATACTTCCCTCTTTTTTCTCTCCCTTGTTTTTTTTATGATACTGAGTGACGAGACGAGCGAAGTCGCTCGCCTGATGGCTCTTCACGCTTGCCCATAACAGCACAACGCCACTCAGAATTTTTAACTTCAACAGTTCAAAACCCTGGATGGCAATACACTGCGCTCGTCACCCCGAGATATAAGATGTCAAATCTCTGTGTGCCCTGTAATTTCGCTGGAAACATGACCATTCAATCCGGAACACAGTAGTGTTTGCACACTACTGCTTGGCGGTTCAATAACTGGCAAAGGTGTGGTACTTCCCCAGGCGGACCCCTGCAAAAGAGTCCTACCACTGCAAAGGTTGACGTCAACCAAATCCACACGTCTGTTATGTGGATTTGGTTGACGGACCGCCGTCCAATCAACGGAAGAGAAAGAGAGAGAATAACACACTTCCTTCTCTTGCTCTCTCGTTGGTCAGATGGCGGTTAAGGTCTGCCATATACACACATTCGAAAATTCATCTACACAAAATAGATCGGTGGAAATTGCACACTGTGCGTTTTACGTTATCTTTTTTGCCTCACACCTGCAATTTGTGGAATGAGCTTTCGAGTAGCTATCATATGGGGTTCTTCAAAAGGGCTGTTAATAGAGTCTTTAAGGGTAGACAACGTATCTGTGATGCCTCTGGTGTTACTGGTATCCATAGGCGACAGTGATCGCTTACCATCAAGAGAACCGTCAGTTTATTTGCCACCTATGGCATTAAAAACATTCCTATTACAGAATATACAACGAAACAGCATTATCCGTTACTCGCTACCGTGCCATATCTGCCACGTGTCTGTTCCATGAAGCAGCCATGTTTACGCATAAGATAATCATCTACAGGAGACCTATTTTAGCGTTCCATGTTCTTAGCGTCAACATGGCTGACGAACGGCCGTCCAACCAACGGGAGGGAAAGAGAAAATTATCTCTTTCTCTCTCGTTGGTCAGGCGGCGGTTCGTCAGCCAAGTTCAACACGTCTATTACGGGTATTACGAGAAACATTTAAATGTGTATAGGAAAGTCTACGGGAAATGATGATGATTATGGATTGTTATGTTTGTTCAACAATATCATGTCCACATATTTTATTTAATATCAACAATGTCAGTGGTAACCAGTTGGTAACTAATATTCCTAACCACAAGGCCGCCACACGTGTGGCGAAGAGGAAATCGCAATGAGCGGTGAGCATTGATAAGGCTTATCAGCTGACCATTACACCAAGTGCCAGTCAAGTACACCTAAAAGCTACATCCGAGCATAGGCTAATTTTAGATAGACAGTGTAAAATTCAATGAACGGATTTCGAATTTTTCAATAGTCAGAGGTTATCCGCGGAATAAAAACTGTAAAGTTATTGGACAGATGTATTGATTGATTTGTTAACTATCACCCCGTTTAACTGCGGATTGAAAAATTGGCCCTTAGCAAAGTTAACTTGTAATTAACGCCATCTTGACTTGTTGTACCCTATGTCACCCCCACCCCCCACTATTAAAATGATTCAGATGATACCTCACATATCTGTTTGGGCTGTATGTAGGCGTGCCAAAGAAACCATCATACATACATAATAACATACATAAATACACTCGATAAACATAACCCTCCTCCTGGCGCAGTCGAGTAAAAAAGACCGGCATGGTTGTCTGCAGGGTAAGTTCGACTAAATATATCAAGCCTTTTTTTTATGCCAAAGGTGGCAAACAAGCAGACGGGCCACCTGATGGTAAGCGACCAGCGTCGCCTATGGATACCTGCAACACCACAGGCATCACAGATACGTTGCCGACCCTTTAAGACTATTAACATCCCTTTTGAAGAACCCCATATTCAAGCAACTCGGAAATGTCGCTCATTCCACATATTGCAGGTGTGAGGCAAAAAGAAACACGTAAAACGCACAGTGTACGATTTCCACGGATCTATGATATGTGGATGCGCTTCCAGGAGGTGGCGGCTAGTGCGATGATAAAACCGCGATGCCGGCATCAGATCGAACAGTTCTTCAGAACATTCCCCGTTGTATATACAATAAAAGACACAAAGAGCCAATACAACTGCCTGATTTAAACCTGAGAGCTTTCGCAACTGGCATGCCCCCATACCACATCTCTCCGAGTAGAACCATATCTAGGGCGCGGAAGATTCGTGTCGCATAAAGTGAAAGTGGACGGTTCGCAAATAATATGCAGTAGGCGTCGGTCTACTCTACTTGCAACATTTTGCTAATTACCGAAGAAATACATTTATTTTTGGCATTAAAAATAGTGCAACAGATTTCAATGGACGTTCCTAAATGCAACATACTTCAAGAGATATTTTACGACCGCCGAAAGGCCTCCACTATGCATTCATCATCATTATCAGCCAGAAGACGTCCACTGCTGAACATAGACTACTGACCTCTCCCTTAGAACTCCACACTGAACGACATCCTGTCATGTGCATCCACAGGATGCCCGCGACTCTCACAATGTCGTCGGTCCATCTAGTGGGAGGCCTACCTAGACTGCGTCTTTCGGTTCGCGGTCTTCACTCTAGAACCTTTCTTCCCCATCGGTTATCAGTTCTTCGAGCGATGTACCTTGCTAGTTGCTGTTGCTATGTCGGTGTCTCTGGTTCTTTAATTAAAAATAACGATGAATTTCTTAGTTAATCCGCCGTGACATTACATATTCTGTGAAAATTTCAACTAGCTATCTATTACGGTTCCAAAGATACACCTGTTTAAAGGTAGAACGGACGGATGGACGGACGGACATACAAACAGACAGCGTAGGCTCAGTAATAGGGTCACGTTTTCACATTTTGGGTACGGAACCCTAAAAATAGATCTAGAAGCAGAACCATTCAATGTGAAAAGATGTGCTAAAGGGCACGAGATTGTTTACCTTTTCGTGTACCTCCGAACGCATTGCCAGGGTTTCCTGTTCAGATGGTATCTCCATCGGTCCATCTCCACATAACTGTAGGAGATCTACACATTTACCTGAAAAAAAAAAAAACATTCATACAAAAATTGAACTAAAATAATTTAATCAGGGCCCTTGATTCCATAACTAAAACACGCACGTTACACGGCGTGTTAAGTTAACCTCTAACAATTTGGACTCTGTTTTTCAGGACATAAAATAAAATAGCACATATTTTTTTCCTAAATCACTTTATTATTTACTTTTTAAATTACTGTAATCTATTTTGGCCTTATTTTTGAATATTGTATAGAATATATAACCCTGTTGATTGCAAGAAATAAATTTAAAAAAAACCCTCTCCTTTATGAATCCTCTCCATCCTAAGGTTGCCTGGAAGAGATCTCTCTTAGCGATGAGGCCGCCGATTGTTGCACTAGTTTTAAGCTGTTTTATCGTGTCCTGTGTATGTAATTTGTAGTGTGAACAATAAAGATAACTATCTATCTAACCTAAGTGTCCTAAAGGTCAATCCAAACCAATCAAGCAGTTAGCTCTTTGACCCTTGTGAATCTAGTGATCGCCCTCTAGGGCTATACAGGGTGTGGGCGACGTTGTCTCGTGTGTAGTGACGTGTTACTGTGCAGTAGTCTCTTAATCTATACTTTATCATATTCGACTGCCCCGGTGGCTCAGTTGCCACCGCCCGTGTACCTGCCTTCTGCGCTTGGGGGCGTGGGTTCGATTCCCACCTAGGACAAACATTCATGTGATGAACATTTGTGTTTGTTCTATGTCTGGATGTTAATATCTATTTAAGTATGTATTAAAAAAAAAAAAAAAATTCAGTCTCTGGCAGCCATATTACAAGGTTTGCTTAATTTGGGGTCAGATGACCGTGTGTGCAATAATGTCCCAGATATTTATTTACATTTAATATGGTCGAATATGTTATCAACCTACGTCATATTTTGATTATACTTATTGGGATTTTTAGAAAGAAAGAAACGGAGGGCTTTCCTGTCATCG
This sequence comes from Agriopis leucophaearia, assembly GCA_949125355.1. Classification (NCBI taxonomy): domain Eukaryota; kingdom Metazoa; phylum Arthropoda; class Insecta; order Lepidoptera; family Geometridae; genus Agriopis; species Agriopis leucophaearia. Next base: position 705,777 of record OX421289.1, on the reverse strand, counting down.
GATCGAAATCCGAACCAATCAGGAAGCACTCTTTGCAGTATAGGCGCTCGGTAAGCTTTCAGTAGCTCAGGAAAGGGCCTTATAATGATTATTAACGGGATATTTACCGTGACAAGGTTGTGGAAGGAGCTCCCGATATTTTGGCGCAGTTACATGCACCATGTTCACGGGAAGACTCAAGAATGCAGGCGACTGGCAAAAAGTTTAAAGTTTGAGACAAAACGATCTACCCTCTTTCTTAGTCGTCTGTAGTATTTTAGTTTTGTTCTTTTATCATATAACTGTAGTGGACACAACCGTGATAGGTAGTTTATAAGTGGTGGCAGGTCTAAAATAACAAAACGTTATTTTTAATGGGCGTATTGCATAACAAATGTCTCAGACGGTTGTCTGACCTTTTGTTTGCATTTCCCTACACAGTTAGGACCTTCCCCTTCCCCCGTAGTCTAGACTTCTAGACGAGATCTGAAGTCTGAACCCGGACCTAGGGCAAGGACCAGACTACAAAGGGCTCAGGTTTATAATTAAGGGTGACTAAATATGAGCGGATGGGGTTTCCCGGTACTTTTTGGGTTCCGCATCCGTAACGGAAACCCGATCAAGGGTCGATGCTGGTTAGATACCTACGAATAAATTAGAAAATTGTGATTTGGACAAGTATGTGGTAATTAACTATGAGGATTAACTTCTGTAGTGGTAGGACTCCTTTGCAGGGGTCCGCCTGGGGAAGTACCACACCTTTGCCAGTTATTCAACCGCCAAGCAGTAGTGTGCAAACACTACCGTGTTCCGGATTGAAGGGCAATGTTTCCAGCGAAATTACAGGGCACACAGTGTATTTGCTCTAGTGTAAAATCGGTAATACAATCATCAAACTTGTAGTACACATGTTATAGCTCCCAAACGGATGAACCGAATTTGATTTAGTTTTTCTGTTTGAAAAGCGACTTGATCGAGAGTGTTTTTAGATATGATTTAAGGAAATTTATCCAGCCGATTAATTCTAATTTTTTTTATCAGGGGCTTCAATTTTATTTTATTTATATGAGAAAAATTACATTTACAGTCTATTTCTATAGCCGGAATAACCGCTTAATATTACGCGATTCCCTTATTATAAACAAAATGTGTATGTGTTTGTGTCTAAGCAAAAAAAAAGTTTAAAAATACTTACTAGGACTAAACAAGCAGAACATTATCAAAGATCGTCTAGCACTAGACTATCACAGATATTGCGTATACATTTCCATAATATCACAACCGAATCCACAGCCCAAACTAATCTTATTTTTCACATTTAAAATTGGAAGGCAGCTGGAAAGACGTCCTCGCATCGCGACGCTTAGATGCAAACTGAGAAGGTATAACGTAAACATTGCAAGCTGCTGCAACAGGTTTATGTTTTTTTGACTACCCGCACCCTGTCTAGACGTAGTTGAGGGGGGTGTGTACAAATTTAATATATCAGACTATATATTTATCGGGTCTCTGCACTTTGGTTTTATGGAATAATTGGAAGCAAGACTGCAAGTTGTGAAGAATTTGTACATGGGTTCTGTAACATTATTTTAAAATTAAAAGTTCATCTATTACGATTCTGTATGAGCAAGAACTGAAAGTTAATTATCGTAATTAATATCAGTCTGTCTCTAGCCGTAGGAAGTGAAACACGAGTCTATTGTTAGGCGATAACGAAACATCTGACAAAATTATGAATTCGTATACTTTACCGAAGTGTAAATACACAAATAAAACCGATATCTATTTTTGTAACAAATATACTGTACATTTTTATAATTAGGTGTTGAAGTATATGTCCGACGGTTTTGACTCGTTTTTACTGATCAAGTTCAATGGTTAGGGCCCGTCCATTCTTTTTATTTTGGCCGAGGTGTGTGAACCGATTTTGATGATTCTTTTTTTATTTGAAACCTGGTGCTTCCCGTGTGGTCCCATTTCAATTTGTTCCAGTTCTGTCATTTTTATGAAGTCGGTTTTTCATATTGATAATTATTTAAATAGGTATATGTTTGAAAGGCTAGAAATTTAATGTGAAGCAACGGAGTGGTAAATTTAGATATGTGAAATATTTGAATACAATTTCATTCAACATATAAGAGCGTGGCTCTTGTCGGTGGAGTAATTTCCAGGCTTGACAGTCTTCTGCCAGTGTTTTCACCTGCCTGTACGACATGACATTTGCCTTCTCTTTTATTTGGTCTACGAATACTCTTCTTGGTCTTCCCGGTCCTCTCTTGCCTTCTACCTTTCCCTCTATGATGGTTTTCATTAATTTGTCATGTCGTACAAGGTGGCCAAACATCTTCCCTCTTCTAGTCTATATACTTACTCTATATTTGAATACAATATGCATTTGATATCGACCGCTTCATTAAACATGATCGACTCGTTGTCACGCCACGTAAGGAACCCTAGCAATTGTTCAATTCATTCACCGAACTGACAAAGGCCGGGTCAAGAAACTCGCTGTGATCGAGTGAATCGAGAATTTTAGCTGCAGATTTGGCTTTTATGATGAGAAAAGATATGAAAGGTTAAACTAACATGTTAAAAGATGAAAGACCTATAATCGCAAGGTGAAATTATATACACAGGGTCAGGGGCGTGCACCGGGGCCCTCAAGCTCAGGGGGCCCTCAGATCCTGACCAGCAAACCTCAAACTGAACTTGCGAAACATTTTCTCTTCATAGACATACATGTAGTAAGTAGCTTTGAGCACAATAAAGAGCTGATGATAAAGTAGCTTTGTACCTTTAAAGTAAGTATTTATATGTATATTTTTTACTGGGTTGGTAAATCTTAACCCAGTTTAGATAGGGCCCCATTTTTTTTTGCACTAGGGCCTTTGGTTACATAGCTACGCCACTGCACAGGGTACCACTGAACGGCGGTACTGGAACGGAGGTCATTATTAACACCTTTACCACCACAAATCAGACAAACATGGTTGATATGCCTTAGTAGGCTATAGAGATGTTATAAGCGAACAACACGGCTTTAATAATTATCAGTATAAAAAAACGTCTTAATAAAAAATTCAGAACTGGACCAAAATTGAACAGGACGACACAGGAAGCAACAGGTTTCAAATAAAAAAAGAATCATCAAAATTGGTTTAACCAATCGAAAGTTCTGAGGTAACAAACATAAAAAAAAACAACTCTTTTTGGATGTCTGTTAAAAATGCGAATAAATTTGGCAAAACCCCAAAGAAGTGATCGCAAAATGTTAGATCCTAGACAAGTATTTAGAATACAAATCAATGTTATAATAAATGGATGTGTCCGCACTTCGTTGCTATACACACACAGGGTCATTTGATAGTTTGATACCTACCTAAATATGCCACCTCATATGCATGTCTATTCAGCAAGCTAAGTGAACGCGCAAGTGAAGTGATAAGCTAAGTGAATGTGATTTTTCTTGCCTATTTCTGGAGATAAATGTCAAAACATCGAATTATAAGGGTAAGCACTGAAGTGAGTCTTTTTTCGTACCCTTCTCCTTTCTGAGAGGGTAAGGGACTACATTCAAGGATGATCACTATTGATCACTCGACATTTTGACATTTCTCTATAGTATTCGACAAGAAAAATACACGTTCACTTAGCTTATCACCTCACTTACACGTTCACTTAAATAGTTTATCACCTCACTTGCGCGTTCACTTAGCTTGGAGAATAGACCGACTGATCTGTATGTGAATTTCATAATGTGTAATAATTTATTTACAAGTTATTGAGTGAAGTGAGATGTTGGAAACAGGAAAATCTTCCGAAAGCCCACGCGTGGTCGCACACCGGGTGGCAAAGCCAAAGAAAGACGCAATTAGACAAAAAAAGTGGGGAAAAAAATTGTACACGATCCAATATAGTCGACCTTGATCCTAACAAGTACAACAACCTTGTATACTCTATTAAAAAACATAACTGGACAAGTGCGTGTCGGACTGCATGACTACAGAGTTTCGTGTAAATTTTTTGGGGTTCCATATCTAAATAGGAATAATTATCAATATAAAAAAACGATTCCATCAGAACTGGACCAAATTGAAATGGAACCAAATGGAAGATGGAGAAGTACCAGCTTTCAAATAAAAAAAGAAACATCAAAATAGGTTTACCCAGTCAAAAGTTCTAAGGTAATATTTTTTTTTAAACAGTCGAATTGATAACCTCCTCCTTTTTGGAAGTTGGTTAAAATTGATAAAATCCGTGAAACAACACTTCAAATACAAAATACATACTTTAAAATAATTTATTATGAGTTAGGTTAGTATTATTATTTGTTTTGGCTGTTTTTAACCGACTTGCAAAAAGGAGGAGGTGATCAATTAGACTGTATTTTTTTTATGTTTGTTACCGCAGAACTTTTGACTGGGCGAACCGATTTTGATGATTATTGTTTTTATTTGAATGCTGGTGCTTCCCGTGTGGTCCAGTTCTGATGAAGCCGGTTTTTTATGTTGATAATTATTGTGTGAAGAATGTGAAGGTTAGAGGTTGAGCATAAAGACACGGTTGGCCTTTTGGAGAAACTACTAGTCCGGTCAAGCACTAGTCCGGCCAAGCTGTAGAGGCCGCAAGTAGAGTCGCCTGTAGAGTCCTCAAAGGTAGGCAACGCACTGACAATACCCCGGGTATTGTAGGTGTATATAGGCAACGGTGACCACTTACCATCAGATGGCCCGTAGCTTGTTTGCCACTTATTCTATAAAAAAAAAAAAGGCCAACAGCAATAAGTCACATTAGAAAAAAAAAAAAATTGGAGAAACTCAGATTCACACAACGGGCAATGGAGAGAGCTATGCTCGGAGTTTCTTTCCGCGATAGAATCCGAAACGTGGATATTCTACAAAGAACCAGAGTCACCGACATAGCTATTAAAACTTGCAACTTGAAGTGGCAATGGGCAGGCCACATCGCTCGACGAACCGATAACCGATGGCGAAGAAAGGTTCTTGAGTGGAAACCAGGAACCGGAAGACGCAGCGTAGGTAGGCCTCCCACTAGATGGACCGACGACATTGTGAGACTCGCGAGCATCCAGTGGATGCAGATGGCAGGATGTCGTTCAGTGTGGAGGTTAAAGGGGGAGACCTATGTTCAGCAGTGGACGTCATGTGGCTGATGATGATGACGATAAAAACACGAGTGGCCAACGTCCTGGAGAGTTCATTCTCCGAAGTAATCGGCCGCACCAGCGCGTCCAGAAATACACACACTGGTGTATTTACAGACACCACAAGGAAGGTCGACTGCTGAAATTACAGAAGTGCACTTCCTGTTTTGGTATCATAAACTTCCGTCAAAAATATTTTTAAAGATCATAAAAAAAAACAATAATACTTTTACTTCTTAACCGACTTTCAGAAGGGAGGAGGTTCTCAAAACGACTGTTTTTTTAAAATGTTTGTTGCCTCGGAACTTTAGTCTGGGTGAACCGATTTTGATGGTTCTTTTTCTTATTTGGAAGCTGGTGCTTCCCGTGTGGTCCCATTTTAATTTGGTCCAGTTCTGAGGTTCTGACATTTTTATGAAGTCGGTTTTTTATATTAATAATTGAGTTGTATATAAATGGTTATGGTACAGTTTGTAAAGGTTGTGAAGTCTACTTGGCTGTGGTTTCGTGGCCTTTGACTGTGGATCTTTGATAATATATAGTTTGGATCTGCCTTTAAACTCGAGCTAGTACCGAAAAAAGTCTGCCAAGAACTGAAGGAGGCGAGGTAAACAGAAACACGTATTGCACACACTGACATATTCTTACTAGTTCTACAAACGCACACTTCAATATTGAGCGCACACTTCAATATCAAATGAACGACCAAGGGGGGGTTTTAATGGCAGAGGGGAAACAGTAGGTATAACGCTTCCATTAATTTATTTTTTCTGAGCTGTGGATATATCAATCGATGTATCAGACGTCAGGCAGGAGGTTGCAGGAACCAGTAACAATACACATTGGTGTGCACTGAGTCAGGAGCGGCCGATAATGTCGCGCCGGCTCACTGGGTGAGTCAGCGGGCTCACTTCCTGTGCCGCGCCGGTTCGATTCCTTTGCTTCCGAGAAGGCGAACAAAAATATGTAGCAATTTCTGTTGCACCCGCGGTTTTCGAATTTTCTGGAATAAGAAGTAACCTATGTTTTCATGTGTTATGTTTGATCAACTTGAGTAACGTTTAAGTAAGGCCCATAGTTTGCAGAATAGTCCGGTAAATCTTCGTTTCTGACTCCAGGAGATGCCGTGAAGCCATCACAAACTGACCTTTACACCTAAACTGGAACCAGGATCTTTTTGCTGTGCAAGTGCACCGACCCCGATACAGGCTATTAACCCGGACAGGTTCGGATTGGAACCACAAAAACACGAGCGGATTGCTATTTTTTTGCGACTGAATTTGATACTCTAATAGGCGACTGATTTATAGAAGGTTTCAAGTGGCAGAGGCGACTATTAGGTTACATTTGGGTTACACAGAACGGCGGCACTAAGCTGATTAAAGGTCACTGTATTCAATATAATGATATGTTTGCCAAGGATTGGAACAACCTGCCGGCTTCCATGTACCCCGTACGAGGCGCTTTGATTCCGCTTTTATTGTGCGAGCTGCTGGTTTGTGGAATGCACTGCCTGAATGAGTGTTCTCCGATAGTTACAATCTGGGTGTCTTCAAGTCAAGAGTGAATCGGTTTCTTCTAGGCAAGCGTGATCCACCTTAGGCCGCATCATCGCTTAACATCAGGCGAGTTGGCGGCCAAAGCGCAAGCCTATTCAGGCTTGCGCTTTATTGTAAATGTTTCCTGAGAGATGTAATCTTGGCCTTTTCAAGGTCAGAGTGAATAGATATCTTCTACAATGGGAAGTGTTCTGAAGAACTGTTCGATCTAATAGCCGTAACAGACGTACGGATCACGTACCACGAACCGCCGTCTGACCAACAGGAGGGAAAGAGAAAATTTTCTCTTTCTTCCTATTGGTCAGACGGCGGTTCGTGGTACGTGACCCGTAAGTCTGTTACGGCTATAAGAGCCGTTACAGACACGTCAACATGGCTGACGAACCGTCGTTCAACCAACGGGAGAGAGAAACATTTCTTTTTCTCTCTCGTTGGTCAGACGGCGGTTCGTCAGCCATGTTCGAAACGTCTGTTACGGCTATAATGCCGGCGTCACGGTTTTATCATCGCACTAGCCGCTACGGTTTGAAAGCACATCCACATATCATAGATCAGTGGAAATCGCATACTGTGCGATTCACACGATCTTTCTTGCCTCACACCTGCACAATGTGTAATGAGCTACCTTCCGCGGTGTTTCCGAGAAGCTACAACATTGGGTTCTTCAAAAGGCGAGTTAATAGAGTCTTAAAGGGTCGGCAATGTATTTGTGATGCCTCTGGTGTTACAAGTATCCATAAACGACGGTGACTGCTTACCATCAGGCGGCCCGACTGCTTGTTTGCCACGTATGTCATAAAAAAAATATGATTTCAATAACCTCCTTTCGGCATTCGGTTTATTATCACCGTTCAATCAACCCTGCAGTCTCAAGTTACTATAAGACAGTAGCCAAGTAACCTTACTCAAGAGTTCTACTAGGAACTTACATTTTTTTATGCATAAATAGGCTTGCGTTTGACCGCCATCTCGCCTGATGTTAAGCGATGATGCGGTCTACGATGGAGCACGCTAATAATATACTTAATAGTGCTTATGAGCGAACGACAATAGTTATTTTGTCATTGTGTCATTTTGTACCAATAAAGGGTTACGCGGAAACGGTGTACTTAGTCGAAAGGGGTCCATTATACTCATCATTATAAACAATTTTTACTACGGTATCAACTCTGAAATCGAGAAAAAAAATCAGTTGTGATTGTGACATTTTGTAGAGTGTAAATGACCTTTTTCTATGGAATATTTGATTTTTGTTTTCGCTATTTTAGAATTGCACCATAGTATAAGTTGTTCATAATGATGGGAACTAAGGACCCCTTTCGATTTAGTACACCCTTTCTGCGCAACCCAGTAGATACAATCTGGCTGGGTGTGTTCAAGTCGCGAGTGAATCGGCTTCTTTTAGACAAGCAGACTCGTTCGTAGACTGCATCATCAGGCGAGGTGGAGGTCAAAAGCAAACTTAGTTTAATTTAATCAGAACTGGACCAAATTGAAATGGGACCACACGGGAAGCACCAGCTTTCAAATAAAAAAAAAGAGTCATCAAAATCGGTTCACCCAGTCGAAAGTTCTGAGGTACCAAACATTTCAAAAAAAAAAACAGGCGAATTGAAAACCTCCTCCATTTTGGAAGTCGGTTTAAAGTAGTTTATATATTTGACATTTACCAAATAAAATAGCTTAACAACAGCTACCACCTATGCTGGCACCGTCGGTTAAGTGTCTAACGGTCAACGCCACTCAAAATTATAAAAAAATCTAGACAATTACTTTTGCACCCTTTGTTGTATTCTCTGTGGTCTTATGGTGGGTTAAAACTCCAACAAAAAGGGTTCAGAGACCTATAAAGAAGGGCTACATACGACATACATTTTACTGAAACTTAGTAATGTGCCGATGTCGATAAAACGATATCGATAAAAAAGTCCTGTTGTATTAACGGATACGGATACGAATTGTTTTTCATAATTTTTAACAAATTTCAAAAAAGAGGGGGGGTTCTTACTCGGTTGTATTTTTTTATATTTTTGACCACAGAACTCCGTCATTTATAATTTGGAAAATTCTTGGTCCCATAGAATATTCATCAAAATCGGTTCAGTAGTTTGGTTTTTAAACAACTGGAAAATATAAATAATCCAAGTAAACGTAATTGTGTACCTAAAAATTTTGAAGTCAGTTTTTTTAATTGATAATTGTTTTATTTGTATAACCTGACATACTTTTGTCTGATATTACACATATTTACTTATATAAATAAACAGATTTTCATTTTGGTTATACGACAATTACTCACGTAAGATTAAAAAGCAAAAAGAAGCTGAAAAAGACCTCTTCGGCTTAATCTTACGCAATTTATACTCGTATAATTAAACAAATTGCGAAATCACGTTAATAAAATTGTAATATCGAGGACAGAATTATAGTGTAGCTGCTTATAACCTGTATTAATTGTAAGTAGAAATTCATATTTATATATCTATATGATACTTATAACCAACTAGCCGTCCGCCCCGGCTTCGCACGAGTGTAAGCTCGGCCTTCGGCCTCGCTACAAAATATAATATAGTCTATGTCACCCGGGGATAGTGTAGCTTCCCAACAGTGAAAGAATTTTTCAAATCGGTTCAGTAGTTTCGGAGCCTATTCATTACAAACATACAAAAATAGGTACAAATCTTTCCTCTTTATAATATTAGTGTAGATACTGATTAATAATTAAATTCATGTACTGCTAACCAATTCAAGAAGCCATTTGACTAATGCTATAGATATATAACACTAGCTGCATACTGATTCTTACTACGCATTTTGTCGCCTACACGTGTTTTGTAACTACGATATATCTACATAAAACAACACAATAAATAAACGTGTATTTTAATTATTACTATAACGCTATTTGACCTTAGCACGTTAATTTACGGCGTTTTGCACAATACGTTGAACTATTTTAAAATTGTGTTTTACTTAGTCAACGCCATAAGCAAATGTTCTGCAATAGTACAGGCTTCTATATCTGGCTTTTTTGGACGGCCACAGTTTGCCGCAGCCTTCAATCAACTCGTGACCATGTCCATTTTAACGTGGTCAAAAAATCGTAATACCTATTATATCTTAACAGTATTAATGCACGATAAAGCTAATTTTAGACTACGCTATAATATAATAGCATATAGTTCACAGCACCACAATATCGCGCGCCATACATTATTATGGACACGTTCACACTTAACTGTACTATAATTATATTATTGACTCTTTCCTTATTTTCTTTTTTGCTATACTATATAGCACAATAGTATAGCGTAGTTTGATATCAGCTTAAATCCTGATAGGCAATTAAAATTATTTAAACGAGCTAATATAAATTCAAATTAAAGGTTTCAAAAATACTGAATATGACTTACTGAAATACGAACAGGCATGATGACTAATATTTTTTATTACCTCATATAAAAGGTGATCGTCATAGAGCCTATCAACGAAAACAAAATTTAAATTAGTTTAAAAATAAATAAGTTATAATTATTTTAATTTCACGCTAGACAGAGAGCGCACTATACTGAGCTATGACGTCAAGCCTCAGGCGCCGCATACAAATGCTATACTAACACACGCTTTGCGAGAAAGGGATCAAGCATCCCCTCTTAAAACTTTATTTTATTTTTATATTTTATTTCAAGAACACTGCGTTATACCCATATCTAGGTAATCTAACTGACATAATCTGGATCTGCCCTGACAAAGAGGTCGGGAGGGAGGAATTAGCGTCTTTATAAAAAAACCACTAAGGCTAAGGAAGCGAAGCCTTCTAATCTAACTGACAGAATTCATATCTGCCCTGATATTCAATACTCGTGTGATGATTCAATATTCCAGTCGGCCACTTAGATTTTTAATTTGCATCATCATCAGCCAGAAGACGTCCACTGCTGAACATAGGTCTTCCCCTTTAACCTCCATACTGAACGACAACCTGCCATCTACATCCACTGGATGCCCGCGACTCTCACAATGTCGTCGGTCCATCTAGTGGCAGGCCTACCTACGCTGCGTCTTCCGGTTCGCGGTCTCCACTCAAGAACCTTTCTTTCCCATCGGTTATCAGTTCTTCGAGCGATGTGGCCTGCCCATTGCCACTTCAACTTGCAGATTTTAAATTTGCCATACTTTACAATTGACCATATTTAGTGATAATTTTCAGCTTATCATTCAACATTAATCGAATGTTTATTTCACTTTTCACAAAAATAATTAAACATCACGTAAGTAGCATTAAATACTCTAATTTTAAGGCGTCAAGTTTTTTTTTTATTCGCGCGATTAATAATAACCCAATTAAAAGTACGTGTAAGTTTAAAGGTTACATAATTAACATTTGGCTAAAATAATTTTTCAATTTCAAGGGTATACATTAATAATACTACCCATGAACTGTTTTCTTAATATATGTCATTATTGATATCCGTTTTGAATGTTTTGGCTTAAAATATAGTTAATCTTATAATTACAGAAAATTTTCGTTAATTTACTTCTGTAATATATTTGTAGTATTTATAGTTATACATATTTCTACACGAGTTAATTCGGTTTGGCTTAAACCCGAGTACGCCCATCTCTATTTTGAATGTTTAGTTATTAGAATCTCAAATGGTTTAAAATAGAGATGTCTTGTAATAATATACATTTATATCGTTAATTTACTTCTGTAATCTAAATATGAATGACGATAATCATGCATTAGTGTAAGAAATTAAATGTACGTGTTTTTGAGAACTTTATGCATCTATGGGGTATAAAAACAATTACTTATTTTGATAAGATTTAGATTAAAAAATACTTTATGATGATTTACTTTGCTTATAGTTATAGCCTACGAGTACTTACCAGTTGTTATACCAATAAAATTGTAGTTAACAATAGTAAAGGCGATTAAACTAATTAGCGGTGTTCTAATTTCGTAGATATGACTAATATAGGTTGTTAAGATTAGAAGTTCAGTGAACGACAAAAGTTGGGGGCATCGTTGACCTTATTATGAATAAATAATATTTTGGTATTTCCCTGAATTTCATGACCGAAAATATGTATATTTTCTTTTGTCGCCAACTGGTAACAGTTTTTATCTTATGGCCATTCCATTGTTGTTTATTAAACAAAACATAATAACAATTTTGTACCTTTTTTTGATAATTTTAGAAGGAAATACCAATACTTCACAATGTTTTGTAATGCATATAACATAATAATAAGCTAATGAACAAGAAGCACATAGAAGTATACAAATTTCAATAAAATTTACTGTGTTATTTTGTGTAATTTTACATTCTGAGGAAAATGCCATACAAACAATAGGTAAGTTTACTTAAGTACAATGATCGAATCGCAAAAAAATCGTTGGGTTTACACGACGTAATTCAACCAATCCATTGATCGTTATTATAACTGGATTTTTCTGTATATATTTTACTAGCCGTCCGCCCCGGCTTCGCACGGGTGTAAGCTCGGCCTTCGGCCTCGCTACAAAATATAATATAGCCTATGTCACACGGGGATAGTGTAGCTTCCCAACAGTGAAAGAATTTTTCAAATCGGTTCAGTAGTTTCGGAGCCTATTCATTACAAACATACAAAAATAGGTACAAATCTTTCCTCTTTATAATATTAGTGTAGATAGAAAGTAACAGAGAGCAGGGTTTTATTTCTTAACACACTAATTATACTTAGTTATATCTGAGTGTTAAAATGTCGGCCTTCATATCTCCATTCACTGATGACGAAATACAATAAAAGATTCGTGCAAGCCAACTGACATTGACTTAGGTTCTGTAGGTCGAAAGTTTATTAAATAACAAAACTACCTGAGGCTTTACTATTATTCTAACTTAGCTTTGTCTGGTAATAACACAATCACATTTTGTGAATACTATGAATGCAAAATCTAGGAGATTAATACGGAAAAACTGCGACGCGCAGTTAGTCTAGTAGGCGTTGCTATTGCTAGAACGCCATTGTGCACGTGTTGTTTCAAAACAAGTCATGCTTGTTATAATTGTTGTTAGTTTACTTGCATAGTTTAATTATTGATTTCGAAAATATAATTGATAAATGACATGGATGGAAGGCAAAACAAACTGTAGTTCATCCAGTTACCACGAACCACTGACGGAGAAACGAGAACCTAATACTTGTAAAGATCACGAGAGTCCATGCGTTGGCGACCTATGAGTCAGTTAGTGATGGGATGAATCAGTATTAAAATATCGATAAAAACCAGACATTTAGTATTCAAAGCAAGAAACCAAACTATATATCATATACTACTCCTGTATGAACGCGTATGAACCCCGACCGATGGGCCAGGATCGTCACACAGTGGGTGCCTGATGGACGACGCAGTCAAGGAAGGCCTAGGAAACGCTGGCGTGACGATCTTGACTCATTCCGGAGAGGTTGGCAAGAGGCGGCGGAGGACCGAGATTTATGGAAGGAAATGGGGGAGACCTTTGCCCAGCAGTGGGACAGTATAGGTTAAGAAAAAAAAAAAAAAAAAAAAAAACTACTCCTGTAGCCGCGACTTCGTCCGCGATTTCTTCAGAAAAAAATAGCCTATATGTCCGTCCTCATGATACACACTATTACCTAGCAAAATTTAATCGAGATCGGTTAAGCCGTGTAGCCGTGATTATGTAGCAAACAGACAGACAGAGTTACCTTCGCATTTATAATTTAAGTGTGGATATACTATACTATACTATGAAACTAACTTATAAGCATAAATATTAACTTCATTCACGAGAAGGTTAATATGAGTTACAATATCCAATAATATCTATTTGTGACAACAGTTTTTAGTTGGTTGGCGTAAGCGCTAAGATTTTAAGAGATGTAAATGTCTGTTTTAATTTTCTATGTTATTGTCACATTTTGACTTTTTTTAAATATCAATTAAGTACCTTTCTAATTAGACTTGATTAGACTTAAACTCAATAATGGCATTACTATTAAACCTTAGAGGTTTTTAAAAGCCATTATATCCTTTTTTGTATAATTTTCTTATTAAATGATAAATATGTGAAAAAAAAAACTTATTTAGTTTTTTTTTTGCTCTTATTTAATTGACACAAGTTATAATTTACTTAACTTTTTTTTACTAAGTAATATTATTTGAATTAATGACTTATTGTACAGATCTACTGATTAGTTATCTTGAATTTGATGAGTCGTCACACGCCTTGGCGTCGCCATAGCTGTTAGTGTGATTAATATCTGTCTATAAATGAATAAAACTCTAAGTCAGATCTTTAGTTAATATGTATATATGTCTTGAATAAACATTTATGTACATTAAGCCCGTCAACGTTGAAGCATTTTAAATTTAAACAGTATAATATTCTATTTTAAGCTACCCGAAGGACTATAATTATGCCAAATCAAATCTATAATAACTTTTCAATCTAAATGCACGTTTTCCTAAATGTCGCATTATCATAACGACTTGAACTAATAACCTAATTAAAGAAATAATAATAAAATTAATAATTTGATTAATTATGAACTAGGTAAGTAATTAAGAAAATAATTATAAATGAGTGATTGATAAGTGGGAAAGGTCTTATCGTAATGTAGAAGATATTGTAATAATATGATTTCAAGTAAAATAATTGTTGTGTCGACTTGACTTTCGGAATTGTTACACAAACAACTATTAAGTAAGTTGAACTGTTTTTAATAAGCATTAAAATATATCATGTTTAAGTACTTAAGAAATATATTAATATATTAACTAAGTTGTCAAGTTAATTAAATCACAGAATATTAATGCAGGTGTTGAAAATTTAGCAGTTGACAGCCCCGTTAGCTTTGTTGGTAGTGATCCTGCCTTCTGTGCTTGGGGGCGTACCACCTAGGACAAACATTTGTGTGATGAATATTTGTGTTTGTTCTATGTCTGGGTGTTAATATCTATTTAAGTATGTATTTTAAAAAAAAAAAGTATGTATATCAGTCTCTGTCAGCCATATTACAAGCTTTGCTTAGTTTGGGCTTAGATGACCATGTGTGCAATAATGTCCCAGATATTTATTTATTTAATTGATTGATGAACGTGAAAATATGAGCGGAGGCACAGCTGAGGCCGGAAGACCGGGAGCCAAAACCGGGACCAATGGCGTTCTCTTGTATTGGGGACCAAGACTCACTTCGGGTCGCTGCGCCAGCTACCTGAGTCCATAAACACCCATTACACCAAAGCTTTTATATACCAGTTTTCATTCAGAATATAAGTAAGAGAATGTTGTTTTATCTTGAATAAGATTTTCTAAATAATAACCGTAAGCATGTTAGAGATTTTAATAATTAAAAACGTCACATTTGTGACACGTCATCAGCTGCATGTAATAGAACCAACATCATCAGCCAGAAGGCGTCCACTGCTGAACATAGGCCTCTCCCTTTAACCTCCACACTGAACGACATCCTGCCATCTGCATTCACAGGATGCCCGCGATTCTCACAATGTCGTCGGTCCATCTAGTGGGAGGCCTACCTACGCTGCGTCTTCCAATTTGTGGTCTCCACTCAAGAACCTTTCTTCCCCATCGGTCATCAGTTCTTCGAGCGATATCGCCTGCCCATTGACATTTCAACTTGCAAATTTTAATAGCAATGTCGGTGACTGTGTGACCTACATCACATTAATACAAAATGGGTACACAATATTAAAATAATATTAAATTCGTATTTTTTAAGCTATATTTCCCATACTGTAAATACTTAACTAGAGGTTAAGTATTTACATAGTAATACACACCGTTATCTCTGTACGTTTTCATAGCCTGCTCTCTGACACATTTAGATGAAGAAAGGTCGTAACCCTATGTACTTCTTATCTTAGTTTTTTGCTAAACATTCTCGAAATTTCGCTTCACCTACTTTGATAAGGTTTGAATGACTAACTATTATAATTAGCGTATCGATAAAAAAAATAGCATGTCGATAGCATTATGAGACATCGATAGCATCACTAAAATAATTTAAGCATTTCGATAGCAAATAAGTGACTGATTGACGATTGTCTTTTTGTAACTTGTAGACATAACAAGTTGTATTAAATTTAAGCAATTTGAAAACAAATAGATATTGAAATACCTACCGCATGCAACCCTTACCACGAAGTAAATCTAAACACCAATTTATTTGTTTTTCATCAATAAATAAATTTATTTAACTGTCACTGAAGCAGTGTAACATGGCCCAACTAGCTCTGCCTATACTATCAATGGAAAATATTTTTTATAATGAAAACAAATTACATTAGTTTTGTGCTAAGCTTTTTGATTCCTTAACTTAATTTGACAGCTATAAAATTCTATTGCTATACTTTTTAATATTCTGAGTTTTTAACATAATTGAAATCAAAAGAAGCACATCATCGCTTACCAACAGGCGAGTTGGTGGTCAAAGGCAGACTTATCAGTACCCTTAGTACAAGATTTGATAGTTTTCTAAAACTTTTTTCGTTTTCGTTATGTTCCATACATTGCTGGGCTGAAAGCTAAACGAAAACTTATTCCGTAATTGAGTGAAGCAACCTATACTGTCGATTACTACAGGTTTTAGTTCCTCCGCGTTTCCGCTGAAGGCGCTTTACTAAAATGTATGGAACAATACGAAAACGAAAAAAAGTTTTCGAAAACTATCATATCTTGTACTAAGGGTACCGAGTTATAAAAAAAAAACACGATTGGTAGTTATAAAAAGTTTTGGGATATTTTGATTATTTAGACTTTAGACAATGGAATAACACAATCGACGTTACTAATTAAAAATACAACTTATTATTTACTATATGTACAAAATAATCACTTACAATATACGCAGCAACATTGCAAGGTTGATAACCTGATACATTACAGCCACAAATAGAAAACAGAGATAACATCGACAGAGATGGGACTTTACTTTACCTTTGTAATTCATTTTACTATAAATATATATCTGAGACATGGCACACACGGTCATCTGACCCCAAACTAAGCAAAGCTTGTAATATGGCTGCCAGAGATGTCAATTTAACTATGACACAATAAAACAATAAGATTATTATGTAATAGATTTGAGGATAGTTAGATATTGACAACATTACCCGAGTAATTATAAAAAAGATTTTATTTAAAATTTTGACACTTAAAAGTAAAACCTAGTAGTGCTTGTTAAAAAATCTAAATAATGTTCAGTGGCCCTAGTACGAGCACTTGCGAAAAAGTATTCGTTCCGTAAACGATAGCAAAATGTATGAATAATTGGCCAAGAGCGTGTCGTGACACGCATATGGAAGGGTTCCGTAATCAAAGCCATATAATTGTAGACATAGTTCAGAAAATTATGGTTATAGAAAAATTTGAACGAACTCTGCTCTGTGGACCTAGCCAAATTTAAGAGATATACCATCCCGACATAGCATATATTTTTTATGGTTTAAACATAGAGAAAAATGATTGAGAAACATTATTTGTTATGACCATTTTACAAAAAAGTCAATGACCTATGAGCTAGAACGCTTTGAATTTATTACAGTTAAATTCCTATTACTCAAAAAATCATCATCAGATAATGTTCAAAATAATTTTGAATGAAGGTTTTAAATATGACCTATCTGTATTGTAAGATTCAAGTTTCTATATCTTATAGTTTAGAAATGCAGGGGGGGGGACCAACTTTTGGCCACTTTGGCGGGCCATATTTCGCAAAGTATAGACTTTATAAAAAAATGATGTATGAAACCTTACCTTAATTTTAAAAGACCTTTTTAACGATACCCCACACAAGTAGTTGGAGTTTAAAAAAAAAACATTTCACATATACCAGAGCCACCCCTAAAATGCAATATTATATATTTTTATACTTTTAAAATTGAGATCTATATTACAACTGCCATTATGCAAAGTTTCATTCATTTATCTTAATAATTATAGAAGTTAAAAGGTTTTAAAAAATTCGGACGGACGGACAGACAGACAGACGGACGGACGGACAGAACAAATTTATAAGGGTACCTTGTCGGGCTACGGAACCCTAAAAAATGAACATCGCCTCTATCGGACGTAAAGGGAAACTGAATTTTTCATACATTTGCTATCGTTTACGGAACGAATACTTTTTCGCAAGTTGTTGTACTAGGGCCACTGTTAATTATGGAATTATATAACTCGTCTCTCTCTGTCTGTATATTAATTGTTAATACTCATCCTTATCTGTGTAATGTCAAGTGAATCTAAAAATATTTAAAACGTTTGTAATATTTTGTGTTTTGGATTCTAATAAAAGACCAAATTCATTCTTCTTTCTTGGGGTTCTTACTAAAGAGTTATTATTTCAGGTTGCTATTATTAGCATCTGTGGCTCCGTTTCTTGGCTAAGTTGTATTGTACAATATTTGTTACAAAATTGTAGTTTGTTCTCAGTGAAATAAAATGTCATTATCGAGTGAAAGTGATTTGCATGCACGCGATGCAAGCATTCTAAATGCAACACGAAACGTGTTTCAAACCTAGATACAAACTTTTTGAAAAACTAAAAGTTGGCGTTGACTTTTTGATGACGTCAATTCGCATGCAGAACATGCGAATCGACGTGGCATGGACTGAATCTCTGACCACTCACTCTTAGAACACTTGTGATAGCAATAATAGACTGTGCCTGGAGTAATCTAAACCACGCCAGAGAACCAAAAAGAGGTTCTGTTGTACTTTTAATAACACTGAACTGCGCCATTATTAATTTCAAAAAGTGGCAACAAGAGCTGTCAAATTTAGTTTTATTTTGAAAATGGCACTTTAGAGTGGCTAGAGCTTTTGATATAGCTAGTGATTTTATGTGTTTTTTGCCGCTCGCCTGTTGGTAAGCGACGATGTGGTCGAAGATGAAGCACGCAGACTTCCATGGACGGTTTTGACTTCGGTTTTCCATAGACCACCATATTTTTAAATAATTAAACAAAAAACTTGTTTAATTAATACGATGAATTGTTGAAAAATAAGCCAGTTACGTGTCCATTGCGCAACAAAGAGTGAAAGCATGGCAACTTATTGCGGTGATTCAGGTTTTTTAATTGTTTAAAAAATAATGGTACTTAGTAGTAATAGGTACGGTTGCTTTAATGGTACGTAAATATATTTTATGCCTACTTGATCAGTTTATAGAAAAAGTAAAAAGCATTGATTTACAATCCCATGGATGTCTGGGTTGGGTGTCCTGAGTTTTCCTATATTATATAGATTTTTAAAAAAAACCGACAAATTATTTATAATCCTAGGTCATTTTGACAAATGTCTAACTTAACTCACTACAAAATGTAGACTACATAGTAAGTATGGTTTAAGTGTAATCTTCGTTTGTAAATTTTTGAGCCAATACATAAATTTAGATTTTAATGCGGAAATAAAACGTTTAGAAAATTTACGCTTTTATCGTATAACTAACTTTATTCAGTCCAAAAAATGCAAACAACGAATTTATTGAGCTGATAATGGGGTCAATTCGGTTGTACCATTCTCTAAACTAATTTGACAGGACTATAATTATCTACGTTTTTTTACATTTCAGTACGTCAGAAAAGGATAGTCTGTCTGTCAAATTTAGATTAGTTTAGAGAATGGTACCTCAGAATCGACGTCAATGTCGTTATTTTATTAAATAGGTGCGTTGTGAGTGCAGCCAGCGGTAATCGATAGTCAAATCGTGACTACAATAGACTATAGAGTATAGACAAACAGTCTGTTTCTATCTATTGTTCTTGCCACATACGTCTCTCCTATACCTATCTCGTTAATTAGTGACAACAGTACGCGGTCACGGAAAGTAATTATTGTAACAGGCCTTTGTCATAAAAAGTGTATTTTATTCTGTTTTTGACGTAAACAGTAAAGGGGTTTTAACATTAATGGCACACCTTCAAGTCCGCCATTTTGATGCTACTGAAATTTGTGATAAATGTGAGATTTTTAACAATTCTATGAAGAGTCTATATCCTTGTCACAAGATGTCACATTTTCAGAACCCCCTCACCCCTGATGTGACGTCACACATTTTTCAAATTTATGCATGTATTTAAAACTAATCAAAAGAAAACAGTTTTTTTTAGAGGTTCACTTGCATTACAACGCCGCTCTAGAGGTTAACTGTTGTTGCGTGAGAGATAATCTCATAGCGAGAGTGATAAATTATTAATAAATTTAGATCAAGTTTGTAAAAAAAAAAAAAAAAAAAAAAAATTATTCACATATAAATTTCGCGTTATGGATTTTGAATTTTAACATGTGACGTCACAAAGCTTTTGACCTTCCTGCCATTTGTCACACTATGTCACATTCGGGTGATAAATTAACCCGTGACGTAATTTATGGATGACCCCCTAGTTACAGAGAGATTGGAGATACGTACTCGTACCTACTACCTATTAGTATAATGAGAACAATTAGACCAAATTAGGATAGTTTGGAATTAATTTCAAAAACACTTCCAGTAATGAGTACTTCAATTACATTTGAATTGTTTTTGACAAACGATAGAACACAGGAAATAATAAAATCAATGACTTTTGACTAAACACAATTAGGTATACACACTTATTTTATAAATTCATAATAAACCCTAGAACAGGGGTCTCCAAACTACGGCCCGCGGGCCGAATCCGGCCCGCCACTGCCATCAATCCGGCCCGCGACAGGAATTGAAACTTGCGGAATTGTCGGTGATTCAGCCCTGTGGATCTGATAAAATTAACAACTGATATGACTGGTCTTAGAAACTCAGACAATTCCAAACATTTTCCGCACAAGGACTGAAGTCTGTAGCTGAAATAGATAGTACCTAGAACCGTACATAGTATCACTACTCGACACTAGATGTAGTTACGTGTCACAATACACAATCAATAGTAGTAAATTTTTGAGCCAATACATAAATTTAGATTTTAATGCGGAAATAAAACGTTTAGAAAATTTACGCTTTTATCGTATAACTAACTTTTATCAGTCCAAAAAATGCAAACAACGAATTTATTGAGCTGATAATGGGGTCAATTCGGTTGCACCATTCTCTAAACTAATTTGACAGGACTATAATTATCTACGTTTTTTTACATTTCAGTACGTCAGAAAAGGATAGCCTGTCTGTCAAATTTAGATTAGTTTAGAGAATGGTACCTCAGAATCGACGTCAATGTCGTTATTTTATTAAATAGGTGCGTTGTGAGTGCAGCCAGCGATAATCGATAGTCAAATCGTGACTACAATAGACTATAGAGTATAGACAAACAGTCTGTTTCTATCTATTGTTCTTGCCACATACGTCTCTCCTATACCTATCTCGTTAGTGACAACAGTACGCGGTCACGGAAAGTAATTATTGTAACAGGCCTTTGTCATAAAAAGTGTATTTTATTCTGTTTTTGACGTAAACAGTAAAGGGGTTTTAACATTAATGGCACACCTTCAAGTCCGCCATTTTGATGCTACTGAAATTTGTGATAAATGTGAGATTTTTAACAATCCTATGAAGAGTCTATATCCTTGTCACAAGATGTCACATTTTCAGAACCCCCTCACCCCTGATGTGACGTCACACATTTTTCAAATATATGCATGTATTTAAAACGAATCAAAAGAAACAGTTTTTTTTTTAGGGTCGCTTGCATTACAACGCCGCTCTAGAGGTTAACTGATGTTGCGTGAGAGATAATCTCATAGCGAGAGTGATAAATTATTAATAAATATAGATCAAGTTTGTAAAATTTTCTTATTATTATTATTATTCACATATAAATTTCGCGTTATGGATTTTGAATTTTAACATGTGACGTCACAAAGCTTTTGACCTTCCTGCCATTTGTCACACTATGTCACATTCGGGTGATAAATTAACCCGTGACGTAATTTATGGATGACCCCCTAGTTACAGAGAGATTGGAGATACGTGCTCGTACCTACTACCTATTAGTATAATGAGAACAATTAGACCAAATTAGGATAGTTTGGAATTAATTTCAAAAACACTTCCAGTAATGAGTACTTCAATTACATTTGAATTGTTTTTGACAAACGATAGAACACACAGGAAATAATAAAATCAATGATTTTTGACTAAACACAATTAGGTATACACACTTATTTTATAAATTCATAATAAACCCTAGAACAGGGGTCTCCAAACTACGGCCCGCGGGCCGAATCCGGCCCGCCACTGCCATCAATCCGGCCCGCGACAGGAATTGAAACTCGCGGAATTGTCGGTGATTCAGCCCTGTGGATCTGATAAAATTAACAACTGATATGACGGGTCTTAGAAACTCAGACAATTCCAAACATTTTCCGCACAAGGACTGAAGTCTGTAGCTGAAATAGATAGTACCTAGAACCGTACATAGTATCACTACTCGACACTAGATGTAGTTACGTGTCACAATACACAATCAATAGTAGTTGAAATGCAATAAAAGCCTATGTTTCCTTAAGTGGGCAGAAAAATTAAAATTGTTACGGCCCTTGCAACATACCGAAAAAAATATTATGGCCCCAAGGCTTCAAAGTTTGGAGACCCCTGCCCTAGAAGGAAATGGGGGAGACCTTTACCCAGCAGTGGGACAGTATAGGTTAAGAAAAAAAAAAACCCCTAGAGGACTACGCGTTTTAAGGTTCCTTAGTAGGTAGGTACAATCAGTGAACCACAGAAAAGAAACATTTTTTTTTTGTTTAAATTAGAACGGCTGTCAAGGCATTTTTGTAAGAAATTTGTTGTAGCCACTTGCACTCATATAAACCCATAGCAACTGTGTTAGCAACTGTGATGCGGCGTTCGACGCGTTGACAAAAATAAGAATGTTCAATCATATATCTGTCACAATACCTGGCGACAGTTTCCTTCTCATTTCCGTTCTATTTACTTCTCTTTTCTGTGCAGTGAACCCATACAAGTTCGTTCTGTCTGTCCGTCCGTCCTTATATACGTAGTTTTGGTATAAATCTCAATTATAAAAATTATAATAGTTATTTTAGGTATGGCTATGGTAGGTACCTTCTTGTGAATAGGGATGACTGTTTTTTTTTTGCTGTCCCCTCGTGTGGGAGGGTATCGTTAAATAGATAGGTCTTTTGAAATGAATTGGTATTTCCCCATCTCTAAACTATTCGTTATCAGACAGACATAGAAACTTGCAATGCTGATAATGATAATTTATTCAAAACTGTTTCGAACATTATGTGATCAAAGATTTTAACTAAATAAATTCAAGACGTCCTTTTCGTAAAATTATCTTAACAATGAATGTTTCCCAAGTAATTTTTTTTTGGCTAAATCATAAAAAGTATTTCGTAATGACACATCTCTGAAATTTGGCTGTCCACAGAGCTTCGATCTTTCGATTATTTCTATAACCACCTACCTATTTCTAAATCTACGAAACCCTACCTTATGGGAGAAGTAACGCTATTGACCAGATTATGTAACTATTCATTCAATTATAAATAATGATATATCTAAAAGAAAGTACCTACATATGTAGGTAAATATCTATAGCATAAAAATGTTAATCAGTGATGATATTAAAAATCGATACAAATCATACAAGACAGCAGCCGTATTATGAATCTTTGATCGGGATCGCGAGTGTCAAATTTTGACACGTGAAAGGGCTTACGACGCAAAAAAAGTTAGTCTATTTCCAATTTCGTATTACGTCACCTACGAAATTGGAAATAGACAATGCTTTTTTTTTGGGTCACAACCCCTTTCAAGTGTCAAAATTTGACACTCGCGATCCCGATCAAAGATTCATAATACGGCTGCAGGTGTTGAATCGACTTACACTTAGTAATAGAGCAGCTGGTAAAAACCTGTTCGGAATTACAACATACAATATTCTAATACTAAGTAGGTAATACCTAACTACCTTTGTTAATACCTATATGGAAACGTGTCATTGCTTATTATATAACTTTATGCACTTACGTAGGAAACCTCCGTCAGCTGGTGACAGAGTAGGTATATAGATAATTATAAGTTATTTATTAGTTTTTTTTTTAGCTACATTATTATTTTAAGTTTTATTTATTAGTTATTATTTAAGTTTATGTTAATTTTTTAAAGTTACCCTTGTTTAAATAAACTTGGTTGACATAAATAAAGTTATTTATTTAATTGTATAAATTAAGGTAAACAACTTGTGGATAGCAGAACAGATCTATTGTATGGGAAATAGCACCTGATTAATTTCTTGGAAGATCGATATTTCGCATCCGATTTTTTACTTCTTTCATCGACAACCAAACCACAGGTGTGTCCCATCACTAGCAACCAGTCCGAAGGGCCAAAAGTACCTGTCAGACCCGTTATAAACCTACATACAAAAGCAAAAAAAGAAATCGCCAGCCGTCCTGCTCTCTCCAGTCCAGTCCCTTGCCCTTTGTTCAGAACTTTAGAACGGAAATCACAAAAACATTACAACAGCTGATTTTAATTCCGCCATTTTTATTTTCATTTTGGGTATCTAAAAAAGTTGGCAACAGCTGATTTTTGTTTGACGTGGCTTTTTTTTTTCACTTGCTTATGTGGGTGCTGCCATTTAGCCAAGAGCTACTGTTCTAGCATCACTATTTTGCGCAACGCAAAAAAAACAACTGTGTAATACACCTACGGGTATTAGTCGCAGTTTACCCTTCTAAAACGAAACTTAACTTTCATCCTTCGAGCAGCGTTATTCTCAACGTTCTATAAAAATTATTCGGTTTATAACAAGACTGAACTCATTAACTTTCTAATTTGCAGGATTTGCTCCAACCCAGAATACTAGAAGCCTCATATGCGTTCGCACACGAAATCTAAACGTAAATAATTATGTGGAACTCACCTTTTTTAGCTGCAAACGTTTATCGTCTCACTCCAAAGAAAAACACCTGGGCTATAATATAACACTTTGATAATCGTTTCTTTTTCTCTTTAAATACATTATTACACTATAACAATATGTCCGGACGCTCAAAAGCAGTCCAAAATTGAGAATTTTATGCAAACTTAGCCAACGCGAAAGCAGCGAGCGTCCTATTTCCGCCCGCTTCAAACACACACTGAAAATGTCAGCTGGCTGGGCCTGGGTAGCTTTGTTCTCATTGGTAAATCGATTGAAAATCACAAAGGCACACATGCATTTTTGTCGCTTTCTCCGTCTAGTATCGTACTCTCTCACTCTTAGTTTAACGACCTTGATATGCTTTTTCACTAATTCTATAGCAATTTTAATTCATCCTAGCTTTTGGCAGTCTTGTTTTAAGTATATCTATATGTTCTAATAAACTTTTCTTGCTAATATGGTCCCGAATTCTCAATGTAGATCATATGGGAAACAAAGCAGTGTCAACAAGTATGTGTGTGTGTTTGTACGGAACAAAGAAAACATAGCTATTAACATGTACAAAGGCCACTGTGATTGGGCAGTGCACAGCTGTTTTTGACAACAAAATGGCCTTCAAACAATGTCTTGCTTCCATAATAGATGGCAGCACACGTCAAATAACATCAGATATCATCAGACTATACAGTGTTTTAAAAAAAAAAACACGTAAAATTTAATTAATGTTATAACTTTTATCTCCAATCTATTTATAAAACAAAACAGTTCTTTATTGTTTTTTTATTTGTCTTCCTAAACTCATTGCTTTTGACGAGTAACAGATTTGAGCCATGAAAGTTAAGCCACAGACTTAAAACGATTGGCAATGCCATGTAGCCATGGCAACCAATTGTTTTGATTACTGTATTGTTCGACCAAATTTAGAAAACTCTACATTGTTTCATATTGAAGGTCAAAGTTGGCCTACTTTAAACAGTCGAATTGAATATTTTTTTTGATAAACGTCAGAACGTCCTAACAACCAAACAACAGTCAAACAAAAGCATAGATCAGAGTATATTCAAGTAGGTATATTCAAAGAGAATACAATAGAAGAAGAGACGGGACACCATAGACAAAAAAAGTTTGCCAAACGTCAAGTCGGAGCGAGATTTTATGTCAATAATTATACACGATTTAATGTCAGGTTTAATAGGGATGTGCCACCTCCTATCCAAAATGTATCGATATCGATTTCATACCTACTACATATGGAATCCAATATTATTTATTACAGAACCTTGCGCCACTGGTTTTGTTTTAGTGGTGCAAAACAAAATCTGTGCCACAACATTCAGTATATTGTGATTTTTGTAAGTACAATAAAAACACAGACTAAAATGTTGTATTTTATTTATTATCATCTTCATCATTTTCGTATAGCTACAGTAGTAAAAACATAATTGTGCACCTGACGCCGGACGCAACGCCGACAGACTGAGTTGTGTAGCGCACATGCTACCGCTCGGCCACCATCGATTTATAATACGGTCAATCAGTTCTGGTCGTCACGGCGGTAATTAATTGTAGGATGAAACGACCTGAAATAGATATTGTTATTATGATTTTTTAAAGTTACGTGAAAATGTGTTCTTTTTCACGAAAAAAGTCCCGCACAATTTCAAAAGTTTGGACTTCAAAACTAGATGATTAATTTAATTAATTAATTAACTAAATGATTAATTAATTTTTAATTTGTCATCTGACAATGGCTTAGCACAACAATGGTCTTATTGATGGAACTGCAGATTTCTTCAACTGTTTTTTTCTTTTGTAGTCCTTATCTTCAAAATGCTTTCCACATACAAATTTATTTTGGTGAAGACTTTCGATCGGTATATGCGCTAAATCTTCGTGAACCGACATTTTCACCAATTTCTTAACGCTAAAAAATAAGAGTATCGTTATCGATATTTTATAAATATATCGTTACGTTGCACCACACTATTTTCAGAATCAAAATAGATAATGATGATTTTTAGATATTTTGGCTCAAAAGAAGTATATGGGACTCATAATTTAACTAATGATAACATACCGATCTTCATCCAGAGGATATCTCGCCATAAAATCACGTTTTGTGCCGTTTTTTCGTGCTGTTTTGAGGCCGCATATTTCGCACTTCGTTTGGCTCAGATACTTTTTCGGAGGCATTACACACACCAAAACATACACTAGTAATATAAACCCCTTTTCAATAAGTATCTCTTTTAGTAAAGTTGTAGAGAAGTAAACAAAATCCTAAATAATTCACTCAGGAAAAAATACAAAACACGGGAGAATTCGGGACTGATTGACAATCAAGGAAAGAACGAGAACCGTTGAGGAAGTGAGTGAAAGAGCATTCTTTACCACACATTGGCCACAGATATGCAATACATTTTCGCCTCGTTTCATACTCGTTTTTTTCTTCTAAGTCGCGACAGACTGGGTATATTGAACAAAAGTTTGATCGAAACGAAGTTCTTTTTCTTTTCTTTATAAATAAAAGTGAAAAATGGATGCAATAGAGCTACTAGCCAGAGAAGACGAGTTCAAAAGGTTGAATAAACAGTTGGAAAAGAAAACTGAGAGTCTGATGAAGGAAATCGAACATGTTATGGTAATTGTTTACTTGTACTAAAAAACTAAAATTTACCTGAGTTTATATCTTATACAGTTGCTTATGGGTTACCTTTATTTATTTTGAGATTTCTCTGCAGTAGATAAAGGCTGCATCATCATTCAAAATTGTTTATTACACCATAAAAGTACCTATCAATAATGTTGTATCATAATTCCCCAAACTGGGTGCAATGAAGTAGGTACCCATATCGTGGA
The DNA here is from genome assembly GCA_949125355.1 of Agriopis leucophaearia. NCBI lineage: Eukaryota > Metazoa > Arthropoda > Insecta > Lepidoptera > Geometridae > Agriopis > Agriopis leucophaearia. The sequence goes on along the minus strand of OX421289.1, from coordinate 678,305 downwards.
GTCTAGGCCTTCACGACAAATTGTTAGCTTGCATTAGTTATAACCCCTAACAATTCACACACAAAGGTTGAGCCTGGCAATATGCCAGGAGAAAGCAATCTCCTGCCTGTAGTAAGAGTCTAATGAGGGGTTGTCTGACCTCATTGTGTGTATTATGTATTCTGTTGGCTATGGAAGCACGGAATCTGCTGTCTCTACACACAAAAAAAACAGCAAAATATTTGGAATAGAACAAAAGACTGTAAACACACTACAGCTTTCTACCCATCGATAGATAAGATAATGACTAATAAACTACTCAAGTTAACTAGGCTAGGTATCATCACAGGTCACTGTGAGCTAAACAATCACTTATACAAAATTGGAGCCATAGACAGCCCTCTGTGCTGAGGCTGTCTACAGGAAAACGAGACCGTGGAGCATGTACTACTGCATTGCAAGGCCACAGAAGACATACGATTAAGGTTGAGACTCCTTGAAGAAACTCAGCAACAAGTCTCCAATAGGAGTCCAAATAGGAGTGGAACAGTTTAGGCAGAGACCCAGAGCCGTGCTCCGTTATCTGAAGGAGCTCGGCTGGTTTGTGTAGGCTGTCAGGAGCAAATGCAGAATACATCCGAAGCGGGATGTCAGTGCAGGTCTTATCACACCGACTTTAAATTAGAATTATGTATGTATTCTGTGCTCATTGTTAGGTGTGGTCAGAAGTGAGCCTGGAACCATGACCAGCCCAGCCCGGGGAGTAATGAATTCAATGTACATAGTACATAATTAAGTTTTGATGCCACGGAGTGACGACAATGTTGTGCTGCTCATTTTGTTGTGGAAGGTGGATAGTTAGTACATACGATAGCATAGTCCTTCGCGTTGCTAGGGGGTTCCGGGGAGACTACTACTTTACTTTTATCCTAGGATTTTTAGGGGGTTTTAATGTATGGAATGTTACATAACCCATTTTCAATATCTTTCATGATTCATGCTGCTATTTTATTTGTAGTGGTAGGACTCTTTTGCAGGGGTCCGCCTGGGGAAGTACCACACCTTTGCCAGTTATTCAACTGCCAAGCAGTAGTGTGCAAACACTACTGTGTTCTGGATTGAAGGGCAATGTTTCCAGGAAAATTACAGGGCACATAGAGATTTTACATCTTATATCTCGGGGTGACGAGCGCAGTGCATTGCCATCCAGGGTTAGTTCAAAATTTTGAGTGGTGTTGAGCTGTTATGGGCAAGCGTGAAGAGCCATCAAGCGAGTGACTTCGCTCACTCAGTATCATAAAAAAATAAATATAATAATTATCAAGATCAGCTCCGCCGCTGTTTAAATGTTATTGATGTGTCATTGTTATTTTACAGCAGAAACAAGATTTCTTCTCAGAGTTCTCCCCAAGCTTGTCGCTGCCAACCCGACAGAATTACAAAAAGCACTGCTGTACCCCACCGTCCCAGCCAGACACACCGATAAAAAGGAATTTTAAAAAGAAAACTTTAAAAAGTATAAAACTTGAGTCACCAAAGAGTTTAGAATCTGACGAGTCTGAATTTGAAAGCAGAACTCCGGATGATTTGAGAAATTCTGATTCTGAAAGTCAAGTTCTCAACGAGAGAAGAAACTCTTTGAATAAAAATGGAAAAAATTCTGTATTAGAAAGTCAATTTCCGAATAAGAATATAAGAAGTTCTGTAATTGAAAATAAACCACAGACTAAAATAAAAAATGATACACATAAAAAAGTGGTATGTGACTGCTGTCCGCATTACAGAAATAATATAAACAATGAAATGGAATTCCTTTATGCGTTTGTTAATATAAATGTTAAGGATAAAGTGTTACCACCATCATTCTCAAAGGAAGGTAAATAATCACACTAATATCATATATGTGAAAGTTTGGATGGATGGATGTGTGTTACTCAATCACGCAGAAACGGCTGGGTGGTTTTGGATGAAATTTGGAATATTGTCCTGGATTAACACAGAGACTACTTTTCATTATCATCATCATCACCGATTTTCATTAACACGCGGGTGAAACCGCTATCCGCATCAGCTGGACCAAATTTAAATGGGTGATACACGGGAAGATCCAGCTTTCAAATAAAAAAAGAATCACCAAAATCGGTTCACCCAGTCGAAAGTTCAGAGGTAACAAACATTAAAAAATATATATATATACCTACAGTGGAATTGAGAACCTCCTCCTTTTTGGAAGTCGGTTAAAAAGTGGGTATAAACATTTAGAAAAAGTAAACGTGGCGCCATCTTTTGTACATACACGCGAAGAATACTAAGCAAGCATCAGCTTTCAAATAAAAAAAAGAATTATCAAAATCGGTTCACCCAGTCGAAAGTTATTAGGTAACAAATAAAACTGTCGAATTGTGAACCTCCTCCTTTTTGGAAGTCGGTTATAAGAAAGAAGATTTATAGGTTTTTTTTTTATACTGGGTGACGAGACGAGCGAAGTCGCTCGCCTGATGGCTCTTCACGCTTGCCCATAACAGCACAACGACACTCAGAATTTCGAACTTCAACAGTTCAAAACCCTGGATGGCAATGCACTGCGCTCGTCACCTCGAGATATAAGATGTCAAATCTCTGTGTGTTCTGTAATTTCGCTGGAAACATTGCCCTTCAATCTTGGCAAATGACCAATAACTGGCAAAGGTGTGGTACTTCCCCAGGCGGACTCTGCAAAAGAGTCCTACCACTGCAGACAGACACACATTTATAAATATTATATTAATTTACAACATTTTTCTTATCATCATCATCATCATCAGCCAGAAGACGTCCACTGCTGAACATAGGCCTCCCCTTTCAACCTCTACACTGAACGACATCCTGCCATCTGCATCCACTGGATGCCCGCGACTCTCACAATGTCGTCGGTCCATCTAGTGGGAGGCCTACCTACGCTGCTATATAATACTTGATATTATATAGATAATATATTATTATATTTCAGATAGAGTGACCGTAGAAGGTGTATGCAAGTTTCTATCCTCTAAGATAAAACTAATGCAGGAGCAAATAGACAAACTCCAAACTACTATCGAAAAGAAGGTAATTATACAAATTTTTATCTATTTTATTGAACGATGGTGACTGAGTGGTAGCATGTGCGCTTTACAATCTGACGGCATCCGGTTCCATCCTCGACTCTGTACCAATCACTAATTTAGTACTTAGATAAATTATGTGCAGTTTCGATGTCATTGCTCAATAACGGTTAAGGAAAACATTGTGAGGACACCAGTATGACCAAGAACATCAAAAATTCAAAGACATATGACATTAACCAACATGCACTAATTCTAATTTAAAGTGGGGGTGATAAGACCTGCACTGACATCCCGCTTGGGGTGTATTGTGCATTTGCCCACCAGCCTACACAAACCAGCCGAGCTCCTTAAGATAACGGAGCACGGCTTTGGGTCGCTGGCTAAACTGTTCTACCCCTATTTCGCCACGTGTTGTGGTATTGGAGGCTTGTTGATTTTCTTCAAGGAGTCTCGACCTTAATTGTATGTCTTCTGTGGCCTTGCAGTGCAGTAGGACATGCTCCACGGTGTCGTTTTCCTGTAGACATCCTCGGCACAGAGGGCTGTCTGCACTGGGCCAGCATGGTGGATTAGGTAGGGCCCATCCTCTCTGAGAGAAGGCCTGTGTGTGATAATTCATTGGTGCAGAGTTAAAGATCGAACCAAGTGCCATCAGATTGTAAAGTGCTACCACCCCACCATCGCTCACAACCCCTGTTCATCATCATCAGCCCTAAGACGTCCACTGCTGAACATAGGCCTTAACCTCCACACTGAACGACATCCTGCGATCTGCATCCACTGGATGCCCGCGACTCTCACGATGTCGTCGGTTCATCTAGTGGGAGGCCTACCTACGCTGCGTCTTCCGGTTCGTGGTCTCCACTCAAGAACCTTTCTTCCCCATCGGTTATTGGTTCTTTGAGCGATGTGGCCTGCCCATTGCCACTTCAACTTGCAAATTTTAACTTTAGTTAATTTATTTTAATACTACCACTTCTACCCTAAAAACTTCTTTAGGTGCATTGAGCACTTTTTGAGTAAACAAAAATCATGGTACTCGCGTCATCGTCACGCTGTACCGTGTATTTTAAAACAGCGCCATCTCTTGTAGAATATGTGAATCACTACTTAAGTTTTCACTTCTGACGTGCAGTCCTATGACTGATGTGTTGTTTTTTTTGTGCCAGGCGTCTCAATGCGAGTCCCACCTCACACAACTGGCAGAGCTGGAGAGCGAAAGGTTGACTCTACTGAATAGGACCAACAACATGAAATCCGGTACAGCCGACATGAGGGCCAAATACCTCGCCATGCAGAAAAGACTTGAAGTGAGGTTTAACACGCATTTATTAGCTTTACTCGTAATGTACAGTACGCGCAAATGTTTTTAAGGGCTCAGAAATTAGCGCAGGGTGCGCAGACGCATATTATAGGTGTCGAATCCTTTCGTAGCGCTCGTGACCGAGAGGGGCCACCTCCCGCTTGCCCCTGAATAGGGGCCTCTTGGTATTGGCTGCGGCTCCACCAATACCTGTCAAAAGTCCGGGCTAGACCCATGAATGTAAATAAATATATATATATATTCCGAAAACCCGTACGAAGCGCTTTGATTCCACTTTTATTGTGCGAACTGCTAGTCTGTGGAATGCGCTGCCAGAATGGGTGTTCCCCGATAGTTACAATCTGGGTGTCTTCAAATCACGAGTGAATCGGTTTCTTCCAGGCAAGCGTGAGTAGATCGTAGACCGCATCATCGCTTAACATCAGGCGAGTTGACGGTCAAACGCAAGCCTATTAGATAGATAGATAGATTAAACTCTTTATTATGTACACCATAAATAAAAATTACAAACAGATAGAAAACAATTGCGAGCTAGTGCCACAAGTAGCGGCCTTATCGCTAAAAGCGATCTCTTCCAGGCGGGCTAACATGCGCACCACGACAGGGTTTTGTCGACTCTTTTTATCGTGCCAAAGCGAGACAATCGTTATATAAAACCTTGTCGCGTTCTCGCTCGACACAGTGACGACAGGATTATGTCGCGGTGTGCATGTTAGCCATGCAGGCAACCATTATTTATTAATAAAAAAAAGCGTATATATATATACATAATTTTAACATCAAACAAGACCCTATTTTTGCAGCCCATAGACCAATAACCTTAACTTTTCCAGGAAAAAGAAAAACTTTACAAGGAGTTGAGAAGCGAGTCAGACAAACAGTCGTCCGAGTTAAAACGGCTGCGGTCCAAGAACGCAAGTGTGGAGGCGAAGCAGGCGTCACAAGAACTGCTCATAGAGACCCTGAGGCAGCAGCTCGAAACCTGCAAGAGGTCAGAAAAGGTACAAAAACTCTTAAGATATTTTTACCTGTAGATAAGTTGTGCCCGCCAACATCAGGCGCGGATCCAGCCCTCAAAAAAGGTTGTGGTCACAGTCACCCGGAAATCGGGCAAGTGTGAGTCAGCGTATGAACCTTTCTCGTGCATGATCGATATAGTGCACTCCTACAAAGGAAATGTTTATAAAAAAATATATGACGGCCTGGCCAAGATTTTGTACAGTGTATCGTAGTTTCACGAGGGTTTTTGTAGTGGTAAGACTCTTTTGCAGGGGTCCGCGTGGGGAAGTACCACATTTTTGCCAGTTATTCAACCGCCAAGCAGTAGTGTACAAACACTACTGTGTTCCGGATTGAAGGGCAATGTTTCCAGCGAAATTACAGGGCATACAGAGATTTGACATCTTATATCTCGGGGTGACGAGCGCAGTACATTGCCATCCAGGGTTTTGAACTGTTTAACTTCATAATTCTGAGTGGCGTTGAGCTGTTATGAGCAAGCGTGAAGAGCCATCAGGCGAGCGACTTCGCCCGTCTCGTCACCCAGTATCATAAAAAAAACTGTGGGCGTCACAAGTCACGTATTAGGGTTGTGGACATGCCCATCCTGCCTACAACGGTGAATCCGCACCTGGCCAACATATTATATTTATATTCAAACCTTACTGTAATCAGCCCTGGCTCACTCTGCACTTTAGGTATGAAGCTACAAGTAGTCGTCTTGTCGGACTTGCCGTGCCCGCTGCCGCGCGATAGACAGAGATAACGCGACAAGAGATACGCGATAGACAGAGAGGCAACTTGTAGGTTAATATAGCTGTAGGCAGTTAACACTCGCACGTCCTGAATTGGACTTTATTGTGTGGTAGCAAGTAGTGATTTTGCGGAGTGAATCTTCTGTACTTGTACTATATGTATTCTGTGCTGGCATTTACTTTCTCTCTCTGTTTACGTTGCACTGTTTTTTCGAGCCGTTCGTGACTTCACTGAGTGGCTTCAACGGAAGATCAGCGCTGTTTGATAAACAGCATTATGCTGAGTTGAGGCCATTTTTGTGACACAACTTCACTATCTAAGGACTATAATATTATACATATTTGTTGTTTATGTTAAGTTATTGTTATAAAATAAATATTTCTTTCTTTCTTTCTCTTATTTATATAATACAACTGGTACTCGCGACTTCGTCCGCGAAAAACAATTTTTTTTTCTTCAGAATAAAATTGAAGGTTAAACAAACTTACCTAAAGTGTAGTTTGACCGTAATTATACTAGTCGCTGCATCCGAAGAGATTTTTATTCACCAGGTAGTCCACTCCTAGACGTACTGGGCACCGAACACTTTTTTTAGATCTAAAAACCTCAAATACACAAAATTAGTACTGTAACGACCTAACCGGTAGTGGGGAGCGGCCGCTCGCACCTCTCAACCGTTTATCAAGTCGCCATTCTCTTCAGAGTTCCTTGATTTCACTAAAGTTTTACACGTTTAATTTAAGGGAAAAGTTTTAGCTGGAAAACTGATGGGCGGGAGGGATCAAAAATCTCTTCGGATGCAGCGACTAGTATAATTACGGTCAAACTACACTTTAGGTAAGTTTGTTTAACCTTCAATTATACTACGTCGCTGCATCCTCAAGATTTTTATTCACCAGGTAGATGTTTAGAGCTTTAGGGAAATCGTTTGCTAAAATAAAACTAGTCAACTACAACATATAATCATTGTTTGTTGTAATAATTGTTTTATTCAACTTGAAATTGAACATTTCCTTGACTCATTTTATTTATATTACACGGGAGTTACTCACGCAAGATTAGGCCGGATACTCCCGACTATAGTTTCAACCGCATACGGCGGTCTTTATCAAGGTGATTGCGCGCGCGTATTTTCTTGACTATCCTCATGGTCGAAAATAGCATTTGTAAATACAGCGTCAAGAGCAGTAGTAACAGGTCAGTTATAAAATTTTTCAAATACAAGGGAATTCCCTAACTACCCTGCCGCTTTCTTTATAACTTCAATGGAAACGCCTCTACGACTTACCGCCGACGTTGATGCATGTCGAGAGCTATGATCAGAATACACACTTGTGTCAATTCTACTTTCATACAAAACTTGTTTGATCCAGTGACTAATCGTAGATGCGGTTGCACTGTGATATGGTTTTTTGGTAGTTAATATCAACTTTTCAGTGTTAACGCCTCCCCTTAAAGATCTTGTCGTTACTATGTAAGCTAACAAGGAGATTGCGAGACATATTTCCTTCTTAAAGGGTATAATTAGATGAGGCTGAGGTCCCCAGGAGCTGAAGTTTTAACCAAATCACATTATAATTATTTCAATATTCGATTCATATATATATATATATATTTTTTTTTTTATATTTGTCAGAGTAATCGGCGACAGCGACTGAACTATTAATTGATAACAGTATTCTATTATCAACTCCATTGATAAATAGTATTCTATTATCAATGGAGCAGAGCAAATTTTTTTTTTTTTTAATGGTTATTTTAGCCAATGGTAGCATTGACTAACAAAATCTAGTAAGACGTTGGTATCCCAAGTACAGTGGTATTTCGGGAAACATGGTCGTGTCTTGTAAACGCCTTTAAGCAACCTACTGACATTTTCGTCTGGACTAAACTGTTTACCCAAAAATAAGAGATAGCTGAGCGCAGTGTATTTAATATAATTATGGCAGTGTATATGGCAAATATCGATTTAATGAATGCATTTTTTTTCTTCTTTGAATTACGCATCATGTAAAAAATATATATTGCGATTTAAAACCTATGAATTTCAATGTTTACCCTTCGGCTTGAAATCAGTTCCATTGGTATTCACAAAACTCATGAGACCAGTAACAACATAATTCAGGAATCGTGGTCATCGGTTAGTTATATATATATATAGATGATCTATTATATATATATATATATATATATATATAGTTCTTATGAAAGTTGTGACACGAAAGCTCCTCCAAAAATTGGGCTTTATTCTAAACCATAAAAAGAGTGATCTTGTTCCAAGTCAGAGGTTTCGAAATCGATACTGCAAATATGGCTCTTTAATTACCTTCAGTAAAACGTTTAAAAATTTAAGACGATAACACGACGGCGATGTGAAAAAACGGCGACTATTTGTCTTTGCATCATACATAAAATCAATAGATAATGTGGATGCAGATAGAGAAAAGTATTAACTCGGAGCGGAAACAATGTAGGTATTGTTATTGACTAATCTCGCGTATTAGTTCTAAATAACATAACAGCAAAAATAAAATAACTTTTTGCTCCAAGAATGTAGGTAGCACTGCGCGGATCGCGCATATCTTTATAGCTACTTGTCAATCTCTCGTATTAACACATAGCGGAAAAAATGTAGGTATTGTTATTGACTAAACTCGCGTATTAGTTCTAACTAACATAACAGCAAAAGATAAAATCATTTATTGCTCCAAGAATGTGGGTAGCACTGCGCGGATCGCGCATATCCTTATAGCTGCTGGTCAATATCTCGTATTAACTCGGAGCGGAAAATTTAGGTTCTGTTATTGACTAATCTCGCGTATTAGTTCTAAATAACATAACAGCAAAAGATAAAATCATTTATTGCTCCAAGAATGTGGGTAGCACTGCGTGGATCGCGCATATCTTTATAGCTGCTGGTCAATATCTCGTATTAACTCGGAGCGGAAAATTTAGGTTCTGTTATTGACTAATCTCGCGTATTAGTTCTAAATAACATAACAGCAAAAGATAAAATCATTTATTGCTCCAAGAATGTGGGTAGCACTGCGCGGATCGCGCATATCTTTATAGCTGCTGGTCAATATCTCGTATTAACTCGGAGCGGAAAATTTAGGTTCTGTTATTGACTAATCTCGCGTATTAGTTCTAAATAACATACCAGCAAAAATATATACCAAGATATTTACTTGGTTGTAAATAATAATATATAATTTTGGTAATGCAAAGGGACCTAAGCAGTGGGTACCATGCCTGAGATGTACAATGAGGAACTATAACTATTCCAGTTGCCCCGACAGCGATAATTTTGAAATGTACTTAGTGCATTTGGAATTGAGTCGTGACGCAAAGAGATCTACGTCTGGTCGACTTAAGTGTTTTACTATTTTTTGCAAACGCATCTCTATTCAGTTGCCATTCCGTGTCAACATTTAATTGACGTGACTCGCTGTCTGTTATGACATTAAGTTTAGATTTGATATAATAGACATATATATTACGTTCTTCGCACCAATTCCATATCATGGTGGCAACTTAGTGTAAATGTGGAAATAGTATACCACCCATTCTGTCAACGTAAGATATAGCTACCACAGCTATCGATACGTAACAATATATCACAATTATTCTTCTCCCCAGCTTAAAAGATCATCATATAAACTAGATGGAATTGCCATATTTTTGTCATAATTATTATTACTATTAAGTAGTGCTAAATATTTAGCTCGTTCCAACGACTTTGTATGCAGCCATCCATATTTAACCGCGGGACAGGCTGCGGTGAGAGTTCCAAGATATCGCGCAAACTCCCTTATCTGAATATTATTAACTTCAGTAATATTTGAGTGCACTGCAAAATACTTCTTCTTTTAATATCGGGTAGCTGCTCAGTTTTCCCGAGTTTAAGACAAAACCTAAAAAAGTGCAAACATTACTTGGTTCAAGGCACGAATTTTATAATTAATGAAGAATCCTAAACATGATAAGCATATTATGGTCCGATTGGCATTTTCTTAGCAGTTTATTCTGGTATTTCCTAAACAGGGTACATCATTATATATACCTTACAGATGCGAAACCACGAGACCTTAAATATGAAACGACGGGTTGTAACATATTTGTGAAAATGTAAGGCGCGGAACATAGACCAAAAGGCAGTGCGGTATACTCATAAAGATCATTTGTAAAATAAAAACGGAGGTACTCGTACTTTCTATCTGACATATTAATTGGGACTGAAAAATATGCGTACCAGATTGGTACGACGTCGACGTTTGTGGCTCAAACGTCCTTTTGATTTGAAATCCCGATTTCTCAGCCTCTTATCGTCTTTAATTCTTTCTCTTACAATAATTTATCATTTTTCACCCCTTCAATCATCAACAAAAACTTTTTGTCTAAGCTGAACGTTATTATTAGCTTTATCCTTGAGAAAGTATTTTGCATGGAACATTTTGGCAGTGTAAATCTCGATACCTGTTCCTAAATGAGTTTGCGCTTTTTCTAAGCGCTTATCCCTGTTTTTTGTCGACTCCGACAAAACAGTCGACAATTCGACATTTAGTTCTGGAGCCTATGATAACTTGAAATTTTCCCGAATGTGGATATTTTCCATAATTTTTTGTAATGCCTCCTTGTTAATCCCTCCGCTACGATTTGACCCCAACGTTGAGAAACCTCTTCTCTTATCATGGGCGCAAAGATTTCGATTTTTGTTTTAGATGCCTAAGGCTTCTAAAATGTCATCAGCCAATGCCGGAATCTTGGGCGCCGGTACTTCGGGCGCCGGATTTTCCGGCGCTAGAACATCGGACGTCGGCATCTTAGATGTTGTGCCACATTCTTTGACAGACTCCTACAGATCTACAGATCAAATCCCATGATATGTCGAATGGGAACGGTCACTTCCATAATTCGTAAAGACATTATGAAACAATGGTCATTAGGACGCACGTTAAGGTGGTAATCGCATCACCACTCAAAAAAAACAAGGAAAAGTAACTAAGTAGGTACTTATTGAGCTACCGTAATCGCATCACGGTTGTTTATAGTAAATTTGGTTGTAATCGCATTACAACTCTTTAAATTTAAAATATAATTTTATTCACTACAGTGCATCAATGGCAGGTAGTTAACAGGTTAATTTAAATAAGTAGGCCATATTCGCAACACGGCTCCATCAAAATATTAGACAATGACCGCAATCGCATCACGGTTCGGATGTCAACAAAAAGGTAGGTAGATACCTAAGTAAGACTAAGAATGGGTAAAGCAGCAGGTAGGTACATTACAATGCTTTCCGAATATCCATTAAAGGTAGATTATATCTGCATTTATTCGATATCTAACAAAGTATATAAAAAACGAGGGTAGTTATGTAAAAAACGTTAAAGATTTTTTCGAATTATGATAATAGAAACCAACAATTCATGCACATTTAAGGAGATATCGTTAGAAATTACCCGAAGGGTACTTAGTACTTACATTCATCACTATCACTGTAGCTTTATCACTTCACTTCACTTGTTGAGACGAAAGTGGAAAAAAAAAAAAATATATTTACGAGTATATCTATAGGACAGAAAATAGATGGATAACGCGTGCGACGCGTGGTTCGATGCCCGAACACTAGAAGCGAATGGCGACTTGATAAACGGTTGAGAGGTGCGAGCGGCCGCTCCCCACTACCGGTTAGGTCGTTACAGTACTAATTTTGTGTATTTGAGGTTTTTAGATCTAAAAAAAGTGTTCGGTGCCCAGTACGTCTAGGAGTGGACTACCTGGTGAATAAAAATCTTGAGGATGCAGCGACGTAGTATAATAGCCTATGTCCGTCTTGATACATACTATTACGTCGCAAAATTTTATCGAGATCGGTTAAGCCGTTTAGCCGTGATTATGTAGCAAACAGACAGACAGACAGACAGAGTTACTTTCCATTTATAATATTATAGTGTGATTTAAATTAAATTCCAGGAGCACCGTGAGTCAAGCCGCCAGCTGTCCTCCTCGTACGACAGCGCCATCTCTCGTCTGGAACAGCAGGTCACGTGTCTGACGGCGCGCGGAGACAAGCAAGCCGCACTCGTGCGCAACTTGAGGAAACAGAACGCACTGCTGACCACAGAGGACGCTGTTCACGCACTCAACGTACAATACGCGGGCTTTCTCAACCAGGACTTATAGCACTGGACCTAACATCACAGAAACTACGGACATATATGGTAAGGAATTAATGAATCAATGGGTGTTTTTTAGGGTTCCGTACCCAAAAGGTGAAACGGGACCCTATTAGTAAGGCTCCGCTGTCTGTCCGTCTGTCTGTGTCACCAGGCAGTATCTCACGAACCGTGATAGTTAGACAGTTGAAATTTTCACAGATGATGTATTTATGTTGCCGATAAAAATAGAATAAAATAAATATTTAAGGGGGCTGGCTCCCATACAACAAACGTGGTTTTTTTGCCGTTTTATAGATAATGGTACGGAACCCTTCGTACGCGAGTCCGACTCGCACTTAGCCGGTTTTTTATTATTTTTGTTTGCGTTTGAGCGCCACCTCGCTTGATGTTAAGCGATGATGCGGTCTACGCTGGAGCACGCTTGCCTAGAAGAAACCGATTCACTCGCGACTTGACGACATCCAGATTGTATTTTTAAAATGGCTGAAAGGAAAAGGCCGAAGATTTTTTACTAGCCTGCCTTACTTACTCTGCTGGTGCAGCGACCCAAAGTGGGTCTTGATCTCCAATACAAGAGAACGCCATCGGCCTGAGCCTCGCGCTGGATATCGGCATTCAACGACTTCTTATTCTTATTCGAGATGGGGGCGATAAGTCCTGCACTGACGTCCCGCTTAGGGTGTATGTATTGTGCATTTCCTCCTACCAGCAGTTACCCGACCCAACCCAACTCCTTGAAATATCGGAGTGAGGCTCTGGGGCGCTGGCACACGCTCTAGTGGCGTAGATGGAATTGTGCATAATGACGATGAAAAGCAGTCTAGCTAATGTGGTGACGTGGATGATGAAGTTAATGATGCTTCATGCAGCCCGATAGCGATTCTAGTTTCCTCTGTGGCTTCACAATGCCACAACACATGCTCTACAGTTTCTTTCTCCTTCATGCAGCCACGACACAGTGGACTGTCCGTGGCTCCCAGTTTATACAAGTGGCTATTCAAATTGCAATGACCGGTTTTGAGACCTACAATCAAGCGAAGATCCTGTCGTTGCAGCTTCAATAGATTGTTCGTGATCTTCCTGTCAAGTGTGAATTGGGAAAGCAGCTTTAGCATGCTTGCAGTCATCTTCTTCATTCAACGACTTTAACAAACTTCACTTGGTTATCATTTGGTGTTTTGGTCTTTGACAAGGGCGTCGCCACTCGCCAGCCCATGGCCCGGGGGGGGGGGCTAGTTAATATTATGCCGGAAATAGGGCTGTGACAGCGGTGCCGAGGCACAGGACTCTGGAGGGGCGCAGAAATGACCACACCAGGACCAAGTTTGTTTTCAAGGGCGCAGTTATAGAAGCTCTCACCGGGCGCATAAAAGGCTAGTTACGGACTGCCTTCCCTGCCCCCCCCCCCCCCCCCCACCCCCTGGCGACGCCCTTGGTCTTTGAGCTGATTAGCCTGGACATCCGGTCATGGGTCATGTCTTATCAAGTCCTCCACGAGTACTGATAAACAAACTACAACTTGCCGGGTTTCCCTAATATGGTGTTATGTTTCAAATGTTACAAATAACGTCATCAAAGTCATGACATTTCTCAGAACATGCTCACAAGTGTAGGCCTTCGAAATAATTATAATTAGGTGAGGCCAGAGTAGGGTGACAAAAATATCTGGACCTTTTTGTAAGTATCGGTTCATTAGCTTCTGCTACGCATTTGCAGACGTTAGAATTTTCTAGGCAAGAGTGCTCCATCGTAGACCGCATCATCGCTTAACAACTGACAAGTTGGCGGTTAAACGCAAGCCTATAAAAAATACAATACTTGACCCAGCAAATACATAAAATTTTCGCCTCTCCTTTTCTCATCTTTTCTTTTTCTCCTATTTTTCTTTCTTTTCACCTCTTTTTTATATATTTTTTTCCTTGTTCTTTCCTCCCACCCCTGTATTATTGTGTGAGGTAAATGTAATTAATCATATCTTTTTTATCTCAATAAACAAATTTAGTTAAAAAAATAAATAAAATGTGCGACGCCAAAATCCACACAAGAGGAAATATTTATATTAAAAAAATAAAAAACATTCAGAAGTGAGACAGTGTCTCACAGTGTCACAGTGTTTAAACTGTATCTAAGAGTTGTGAGTTTAGATGAAAATCACGCGAACATGAACCTTAACTCGCTGAGATACGGTTTGCAATCATCTAAATAGAATCGCTTAAAACAGGCGACGCGACGGTTCGGCCCCAAGGGCCTTAAGAAAAGTTCCCCTAGCGCAAACCGTATCTCGACTCGTTAAGATTCAAGTTCGCGTGATTTTGCGCACTGCACTGTTTCAAGCACGCGTTAACCGAGTTAGCCATGAGGCCCCTGATTTGTTTAATCAAACATTTGTCTAAAAGTATATCTACAAGTTAAGGAAAACATCCACCCAATAACCTTGTCACTTATGTAGATAACTTAACGACCTTTAGATATGACTGACTCACTAGTTATATTACTGACTTGGTAAGCTTTAGACGCGTTTTACAACTTCATTTTACAAAAAATCTGGAGTTTCAGTGATTTGTAGCCCAAAAATTGAGTAAATAAAAAATATGAAGTTCATTTTGCTGTTTTTGATAGTGATTCTTGCGTTGTTGAAAGTAGAAGGCGATCATTTGGTGTTAGGGAATGTATCCAATAGAGTGAAACTAGCGAATTTTAATCAGACAAAGGTGCAATATAATGCATATCCCTTTTTTAAACGGGTCAAGGAATATTTCTACACACAAAAGGAGAACAAAAATATTCAGGTGAGGTTTAAAAAAAATATTACACTGTTAGAAAAAATTATAAATTTAAGCGTGTTTTTTTTTTTTGTTAAAGGGGAAACTGTGGGTAGTTTCCCCTTTAGCAAAAAAAAACACGTTGGTTGTATGGGAGCCCCCTTAAATATTTATTTTATTCTGTTTTTTTTGTATTTGTTGTTATAGCGGCAACAGAAATACTTCATCTGTGAAAATTTCAACTGTCTATCACGGTTCACGAGATACAGACGGACGGACAGCGGAGTCTTAATAATAGGGTGACGTTTTACCCTTTGGTAAAATGTAACTGAAAGGTTTATTCCCACCCAATTAATATTTTTCTTCTTATACATAGAAGGCGATGTGTGTATGTAAGCCGAAACGGCTGCACCGATTTTGATGAGACATTGACTGGCAGGTTTTTGATGTTAGGTTGGAATAAGCAGTAATCCGCGAGGGTGAAACCGCTAGATAGCTAGTTAGTTTTCGGCAAGAAAAGTATAAATACTTTTCTTGTCGAAATAATAAAATTAATTCTCGGTGCATATAAAAAAATATACATTATAAAAAAAAAAAGTTTATTATGATAATTTGCTATATCTATACCACCATACAATAAAAACACAGAAAAGATTTTTTTTTAAGTAGAACGGCTGTGAAGGCAATTTTGTAAGAAATTTGTTGTAGCCAGTTGCACTCATATAAACCCATAGCAACTGTCTTAGTAACTGTAATGCGGAGTTCAACGCGTTCACATAAATAAGAATGTTCAATCAAGTATCTGTCACAATACCTGGCGACAGAGTTTCCTTCTCATTTCCGATATATTTACTTCTCTTTTCTGAGAATAAAACCAATATGCATTAGTTCCTATTTATTTCCAACAGATGGCGTTATACATAGATAAAATGTGTGAAAACCACGTCAGTTTCAATAATAAAAAAGATGGCGTTATATTCAATTTTGATTGCAGGGTATCCAAGCACTGGACAACCTGCACAGCAAGGCGTCCATTAACATCACAGCGGGAGGCGTGGGGTATCCCTTCGTGAACATGCGGTTAAAGAGTGAGCGCGGCAGTGGGCTGGATTATGACATCGGCATCTATGTCACTGACGAGTACTATCAATAAACTGTACAAAAATATGTTGTTTTACTTGGTATACCTACTGAATAGAGGGCAAAAGTGCTTACGCGCATTTAGTGATCAAAGCACAGACTAAAAGCGACAATGTACATACCAGAGGGCCTAGTGCGAGTTTTACCAGTGGCGTTTATTTATTCGATCGCGTTAACGTTTACTACGCTTTGTATGAAAAAAATTCTCTCGACCGTACTGTACCGACCGAACTGAGCCACCGACTGCCTCGGTGGCTCAGTTGGTAGTGATCCTACTTTCTGTGCTTGGGGGCGTGGGTTCGATTCCCATCTAGGACAAACATTTGTGTGATGAACATTTGTGTTTGTTCTATGTCTGGGTGTTAATATCTATTTAAGTATGTATTTAAAAATATATATGTATGTATATCAGTCTCTGGCAGCCATATTACAAGCTTTGCTTAGTTTGGGGTCAGATGACCATGTGTGCAATAATGTCCCAGATATTTATTAAAAGAAAAAATAATAATAAAAAAATGCAGTTCCATCTACATGCGCTAGATGGCGCTGTTCTTATTTCATACATTATCAAATCGTAGTTAACGTTGACGCGATCGAATAAGTAAACGCAGTTGGAAAAACTCTCACTAGACACACAGGGCCCTGTGGGGTTAGTACGAGAACTTGCGGAAAAGTTATCGTTGCGTAAACGATAGCAAGTGTATGAAAAATTCAGTTTCCTTTCACGTCCAATAGAGGCGCTATTCAATTTTTCATAAATTTTGCTATCGTTTACGTAACGATAACTTTTTCGCAAGTGCTCGTACTAAGGCCACAGATTCCATTACTAAAACACGCACGTAAAACGGCGTGTTAACTTCACCTCTATCCTCAGGAAATAAAGGCCAACTTTTAGAGGTTAACTCAAAGCGACGCGTTACGAGCATGTTTGTAGTTATGGAATCAGGGCCCAGGGACGTTATAAAGCCTCAAATACGTAAATATATATTTTTATTCTTTTCTCTGTGATGATTTTGGCATCGCACTTTTTGTGCATTTGCCAACGTCATTAATATATTATTAACTCTGATGAAGAAAAAAGATTGAAGGCAAGTGTTTTCGTGCATTTAGTGGTCGAAGCGACATAATTTATGTACATAAGTACGTTTTTTTTTTAAATTCTATTCTGTTAGGATTTTAGCGTCGCATTTCTTGTGCATTTGCCAGTGTCACCTCGTAAGTTTTAGTCATTTAGATGATTAATTAAATTTTTCTTGTATATTTTTTTTAATAAACCAATTAAGTCAAGTACAAGTCATGAAACGAAAGATGTCTGATATGATGTGGTAGGAGTATTACATTCTCTTGGATGATGTGGGAAAGCTGCCTACGATAGGTTTTATTTATTTATAGGAAAACCAACAGGTTTTTTTACACTAAGATATATAATGAAAAAAACTATAGAAAATTTATATTTTTATTTATTATATAGGATTACGCATATGCCCTATACTCAAGCCGAAAGGAGGTCATTGTACACATCAGTGCTCCATGAAAAATGCGTTCTATATATCTAGCACAGACATATTATAAGATCGTATGTATGTAAATAATAAAAGACAAGTATTTTTTGTAAACAAATTACTTTTATTAGTATACTCTTCACATCCGAATCATAGAAAAATAGTTAAAATTTTACGGAACAACTGTTTCATACATTTTGTATGAGAAATTATTAATGAGTATTGCTTGAATTGATAGGGCAAAGTACGAATGTACTTACGTACGTAATTACGCATAGAATGGGACGTTTTCTGAAAGGCAATTAAAAAATGCGATAGTTCATTAAACTTAGTTCAGAAAAATGCAACAGATGGCGTTGACATGGATCTGAAGATTTTGCCAAACCACAGACGAAGAAAGTTAAAAAAATAAACTTGCTTATTCTCATAGACAGACAATATCTGTCTGTGTGACACTGTCTGTCATGCTTTTCTGTTTTGTTTTTTTTAAATATATAATTATTTCACGTATTTGGCTTCAATCCTTTTGCTTTTTAACCGACTTCCAAAAAGGAGGAGGTTATCAATTCGACTGGTTTTTTTTTGTTTGTCACCTCAGAACTTTTGACTGGGTGAACTGATTTTGATGATTCTTTTTCATTTGAATGCTGGTGCTTCCCGTTTGGTCCCATTTCAATTTGGTCCAGTTCTGATGAAGTCTGTTTTATATTGATAATTAATTACTGAATAAATGTATCTTGTATCATCAGCGCCATCTATTGATGTTTACAGAACTATGTTCCTTCAGCTGTCAGAAAACCTCCTAATCTATGCAAATTTGGAACTCCATAATTTAAAAGTGTCACATATTTAGGCCGCTCCCTGTAGCCTTATCAATAACGTACATAACATCTCGATTACTTACGTAAAGTCACGCAAATATTCGTACTACGCCTAAAGGCTGTTCTAATAACACTTTCTATGTAAAAGGCAATTTCTTTTCTTATAATTATGCTTTTAGGCTTTGTTTCAGAATGTCCGGTTATCGTTACGGTTAAGCTAATAAGAACTTGGGCCTTACGGTTCACTCTAACCGCGGGCTCGAATTAACGCAGTTTGTGCGCACTTAATGCCTTTATTTTGCATGGAAACCAAACATCTGCTAACAAACACGGTAGATAAATGATGAATAGTTACACAAAAGTTTTCACAAATCACTACATATTATAAAACAAAGTCGCTTCCCTCTGTCTGTCCGTCCCTATATATGCTTAGATCTTTAAAACTACGCAACGGATTTTGATGCGGTTTTCACTGTCAGTTAGATAATTTTTCACAGAAGGTTTGTAATATAATAAAACATATACTCGTGCGAAGCCGGGGCGGGTCGCTAGTATAAACTAAAATAATGTAAATGCCCCGTTGCAACACCAACATAGGCCTGGGGCCTTACTCCTAGCTCGAAAAGTTGACCCGCATAGGTGTTATTTGTCTAAACGGTACCATCAACTACGATAAGTGGTAGTTATTTGATAGCCGCCAAGCTTTGTTATTTTCACGCACACACGCATAGTAAAACGGATTTTCGTTCATTCAAGTTAGACGCTTTTAAACGATGCAGCTTAAATGAGTTGGTTAATTTTAGGTACCTATCAGGTACCTACTAAAAGTTGGCTCGCAAAAGTGAAGCTAGGGGTAAGGCCCCTGGATAGATAGATAGAATTTGGACAGTAGGTAAGATAGTTGATAACTAGTATTTACATAAAGATTTATTTAGTTAAATTAACAAAATAATAAGGAATAAATAACAGTCAAATTACGATTATAAAACGTCATACAAATTCCTAGATTGTTTTTATTTTTTAACGCGCGTTTATTAGTTTTATATGTATGTATGTAACGGAATCTTTGAACTTGATTTTCAACTACTCCAAAACGTCGAATTAAATTGAAATTTTGTACACTTATCAAGAAACGATGACAATGCAATAGTTTAAATAGTTTGTCCCATCATCCTTACCAGGATCTTTAGGATTAGCGATTTTAAAGCGTGTTTTTCTATTATAGAAACTGACGTGGTTTTCACACATTTTATTTATATTACACGGAAATTACTCACGTGAGATTAGGCCGGATACTCCGACTATAGTTTCAATCGCATTAGGCGATCGCACGCGCAGCTGCGTCTCGCTTTGCACAGTGCAAAGCGCGCAGCCGCGCGCACGTATTCACCTTGATAAAGACCGCCGAATGCGATTGAAACTATAGTCGAAGTAACCGGCCTAATCTTACGTGAGTAATTCCCGTGTAATATAAAAAAATGTGTTTTTCTAGTTTTTATAAACTTCAATTATTCTTGTTTTTTTTTGCTTTAGTCCAAATCACCCAGCAGTCGACCATGTCGCTCTTTTTTGCATCTGAATTACTAATTATAGTTTATTGACGCCACAAGTTTCTTAGTTAGCGTGAAATATTGAAAAAGCAAGCCGAACTTAAAGTTTTGTTATAATGATAATTAATTATCAATATAAAAATCTGACTTCATAAAAATGTCAGAACTGAACCAAATATTCGCCCTCTATCCCATAGCGCGTGCATTAATTAGGCACTATCGGTTTTAGAGAGCGCATTCCTGATTTAGTACTAAGGCGTTCCGACAGATGTCTCTTATAATATTTTTTATGTGGAAATAACTTTTTAATTGTTACATTGTAAAAAAATAAAACATAGTAATACTGGACCAAATTAAAATGGGACCGCACGGGCAGCACCAGCTTTCAAATAAAAAAATAATCATCGAATTCGGTTCACCCAGTCGAAAGTTCTGAGGTAACAAACATTCGAAATAAAAATTATAAAAATAAAAACAGTCGAATTGAGAACCTCCTCCTTTTTGGAAGTCGGTTAAAATAGTGGAAACAACATTCGAAGATGATCTATACCTGTGCCAAGGCATGTCCCCTAGTCTGTCTGATCTGGGGGTATGGTAAACCAAAAGGGGATAATGAGCATCATTATAAAATAATAGTACATTGTTATCCTAGGGGTAAAAGTAACTTATTTAGTCCCGAGACGGGGTTTGGCGTCCGAACATAGCGAGGGCGCTAATAGTTCGAGGGACTAAATAAGTCTTTAACCTCGAGGTAAACACTGTGCTTTTCATTACGAATACAAGGAAACTAAAAATAAAAACATGAACTGACACTGGCAAATGCACGAGAAGTGCGAGACCATAATCCTCTGAGCAGAAAATAAAAAGTTGGAACATGATTCAATACAAATGTGAAAATAGAACTAGTTTTTATTTTATTTGAGTATATGTCAGTTGTCAACTGTCACTGTCATTTGAAAGTGAATCTCCCTAGGGCTGAAATGTATTACTTTCAACCCGCTCCTCAGGCAACTTCAGACCTACTTTCCGAGTACGAGTAATGCAAACAAATTTTATACAGGAAATCCCTGAATGTAAAAGAAAATCAGCTGTTCCATAGAAAAAAGGTTATTGACACTACAAAATGTCGACTGATATCTTTTGCGACTTCAAGGTTGGTTTTACAGTAAAAGTAGTTCATAATGACGTATAATTAGCTCCTTTGGGGTTAGTATTCCCATTTCGTCTAATCACGTGTAATGGACTCATAAAAAATTGGCCAAAAGCGGAACTAAAGCTGACTGTTAAAGCTATGGACAACTATCACATTTCAGCAAAGACTTTCTAAACTAGACATTGAGGGCCTTACTTAAAAACGTTACTCAAGTTGACATACGCTTAAATATGCTCCGTCTTGTTTTCGCGTGTGACGATTGCCGTCAGCGAAAAGTTGAGAGATCATTTTAAAACATAGATCAACTTGAGTAACGTTTTTAAGTAAGGCCCTTAATGCAGGGCGAACATGTTCAGACACTTCATCAGTTGACCACTACTGATATAAAAAACACGCCCACTGATTCCACTGAACCTCACGTCATTTCCGACCAATACCGTAGGTACGTCATCACTATGCTTTGTTTACATTTTGAACTGACGTTGAATGGGCCAATTAGCATTTAGTAACCCCTCACCCCGCTCCTCAGGTATTTGACTGAATTGTTTCCATTGAAAATAATCGTAGCTACAAGTTTTTTTTTCACTGTGGGGAAATCTTCAAAAGATACCCAGCTGCATTGGGGTGCAGCCGGGCTATGTGAGATTGCACCCACTAAAACCCCCTCGGTGGCCGACTTCTGTGCTAGACGGAGGGCACCGGGATCTCCATAGGAACGCACCGGTACCCTCCTAGCACTTTGCTTGAAGCAACTCTCACTGGAAAATGGTAGTAGCTATACCTAGTCTGTGCATTCCAGTGATAACATATTAACAGTGCTCACATTATTATGACGATTATTATCACGATATTATGACATATTTTTGTATCGGATAGTTTTCATGCCTTAATTTACACTCGAGCCGCACTAAAAAGAATTTTGACAGCTGCAAAAAATGAATTAAAAGCATATTGTAAAATATTGCATTTATTTGTATTCATTCATTCGTATTTAAAAATTCTCCTTTAAAAAGCATTGACGGTTTGTTTGTTATGGTTTTTGTTTGTACATTTATGAAAAATTCAAAAACGATTTTTAGTGAAATACAAAATTAAAATATGTTTTACATTGATCACGTGACTGCAAACGCTCTATGTAGGTCGAATGTCATTATGACGTCACAACACACAGGCAAGTAGATGCAACAATTGTATGGCGAGAACTCGTTTGCTTATGTGCGACGTCACTAATGTCACGTGGCCCCATATGTCACTGGGAGCGTTTACGCAGTATTATAATAATTTGAATTTTGATCCGCCATTTAAAACACAAATACTGTAAATTATGAGGATTAAATCACTAAACTGCTTTATTATAAAAATAATAAACAATTTGAGTTGGTTTCGTGAAAACAGACAAATAATTGCGACGGAGAGCATGCAGAAGAATATCGATCCAGGTCGGGTTACCATAATTTCTAAAACATTCTTATAATAACCTTGCATTGACTTTTGTCTTGCTCTCTCGTTAGCCGATAGAACGAGACGAATACAATGTAACGTTATTTAAAGCTTGTTAGCGCAACTCGTGTACAATTATGTAATGTATATAATATTATATAGCGTACGTCCGTTTGGTTGGAACGGCGATGTCCCGTGACGTCAGCAGGCGGAGCCGGGGCGACTGCTGCGTCGCCGAGTATAGCTCGGTGAGAGATATCGTCGATCGCGTTGATGGACTTCTGAAACAACAGTTTCATCATCATCACCATCATCATATTCATCATCAACATTATGTTCCCACTGAACACGCTTGCCTAGAAGAAACCGATTCACTCGAGATTAGGAGACACCTAAAATGTTGTAATGTTATAACAACAAAAATATATGTTTTCTTTCTTTCTTTATTTTTAACATAGCTTTAAAATTGTCGTAGTTAAAAATCGGTCGAGGGAATGTGAAGATATAGAGGTCGCGAGGTCACACTTCGGGCAGCCCTGACTCACTCCGCACTATAGGTATGAAGCTACAAGTAGTCGTCTTGTCGGACTTGCCGTGCCCGCTGCCGCGCGATAGACAGAGATAACGCGACAAGAGTTACGCGAAAGACAGAGAAGCAACTTGTAGGTTAATATAGCAGTAGGTAGTTAGCGCTCGCACGTCCTGAATTGGACTTTATTGTGTGGTAGTAAGAGTCGCTACTTATTTAAATGCTCTTGCGGAGTGAATCTTCTGTACTTGTACTATATATATTCTGTGGTTCGGGTCGAACTACTAGCGTTAGTATGATCTAGTTCTTACCCGGTCCAGACACTAGGCTTGTCCCGCGGCTGGTCCCGTCTCCGCTTCTCAGCGACCGCGTTTCGTATCAACTCCTCCGCGAAGCTCTTCATAGCGGACACTAACACCGCATGCACCGCACTGACAATAAAACACACAATCATTAAAATAATTATAAAATAATTGACTGCCCCGGTGGCTCAGTTGGTAGTGAACCTACTTCCTGCGCTTGGGGGTGTGGGTTCGATTCCCATCTAGGACAAACATTTGTGTGATGAACATTTGTGTTTGTTCTATGTCTGGGTGTTAATATCTATTTAAGTATGTATTTAAAAATATATATGTATGTATATCAGTTTCTGGCTGCCATATTACAAGCTTTGCTTAGTTTGGGGTTAGATGACCATGTGTGCAATAATGTCCCAGATATTAAAAAAATAATAATTTAATATTACGATTAAAAAACTTAAAAAAACAGTCAAGTGCGAGTCGGGCTTATTTACTGAGGGTTCCATAACAACACATAAATTGTTAGCTACTAAAGTAGTGCAATAAGAACATCAATGCCCAGCCGGTCACCCATCCAAGTGCCGAACGCGCCCGACGTTGCTTAACTTCGGTGATCGTACGAAACTGGTGGTGAATGGAATTTGTTACCGACTCGGACTTAGCCAGTATTTATTATTGACGTTTTACTTTAGAGTGTGTACTATAATCATGCCAAGTTTGACGCTTGTATGTATTACCATTTTTACATTAGAGCAAATACAAATGTATGTTTAAAATATATATGTATGTGGGACATTATTGCACACATGGTCATCTGACCCCAAACTAAGCAAAGCTTGTAATATGGCAGCCAGAGACTGATATACGTACATATATATTTTTAAATACATACTTAAATAGATATTAACACCCAGACATAGAACAAACACAAATGTTCATCACACAAATGTTTGTCCTAGATGGGAATCGAACCCACGCCCCCAAGCACTGAAAGTAGGATCACTACCAACTGAGCCACCGAGGCAGTCAACAAAAAAAAAACGTTTGTTGTATGGGGATTCCCCTCCTTTGTTTTTACTTTTTGACTATACTGCTTGTCGGTTGAATAACTGGCAAAGGTGTAGTACTTCCCCAGGCGGACCCCTGCAAAAGAGTCCCACCACTACAAACTGTTCTTACCTGTATGAGTACCCGCTGCCCACGTCCTCGTTCCTGAGCTCTATGCCGATGTCCTGACACTTCCTCTCCACGAAGAGGAAGCTCAGCCTGTCCTCCTCCGTGTGGACCGGCAGCGGGTCCAGCGCGCACGCCGCCGGCGGCTCGCGCTTCACTTGCACTCTCATCTCGGACGACACCACGTCTACGTCTTCATCGTCTGACACTTCATACGTCTCGGTGAGCGATCTGAAATAACAAATAGCATTTACAGATCTTTACTACCTACGAACCGGAAGACGCAGCGTAGGTAGGCCTCCCACTAGATGGACCGACGACATTGTGAGAGTCGCGGGCATCCAGTGGATGCAGATGGCAGGTTGTCGTTCAGTGTGGAGGTAAAAGGGGGAGGCCTTAGTTCAGCAGTGGACGTCTTCTGGCTGATGATAATGATCTTCGATTAAAAAAAAATGATACCACAATGACGCGCTAATCGCGGCAATACTCAATCTGTCTGGACTCAATACGCAGCCAGATTGCATTCACAGTCACGCGATAGTTGCACAAGCCGTAACACACCGTATGAGCCGTAACAGACACGTCAACTTGGCTGGCGAACCACCGTCTGACCAACGGGAGAGAAAGAGAAAATTGTCTTTCTCTCGGGAGAGAAGTTCCCACTTGCGATTCAGACATAATCGCTGTCTCGCTTGCTCAACGACGGTTCACGAGTTTGGATGATGTTGTGCAAATCGAACAGACATTAGAGAACTGAGCTTTAAATGTATAACCATACGGTTGGTTTTGGTAAAATAGTTTTGTTTCGATGTAAAGCTATGTTTATATAATATATGAAACTGCGGATCTTTTTAACTATAATTTTCTATGCGTTCTATATATCTGGCACAGACATATAAGACCATATGTATGTAAATTTTGTTTCGATATAAATTGTATACAGGTATGTTTATATATAAAATTGCAGACGTTTCTCACACTAATATCATATATGTGAACGTATGGATGGATGGATGTTTGTTACTCAATAACGCAGAAACGGCTGGATGGATTTGGATGAAATTTGGAGTATACATTGCTTATATCCGGAATTAACACATAGACTACTTTTCATCATCGTCACCGATTTTCATCACCACGCGGGTGAAACCGCGGGGCGCAGCTAGTATCATATATGTGAAAGTTTGGATGGATGTTTGTGACTCAATCACGCAGAAACGACTGGATGGATTTGGATGAAATTTTAAATATACATTGCTTATGTCCTGGATTAACACATAGGCTACTTTTCATTATCATCATCACCGATTTTCATCACCACGCGGGTGAAACCGCGGGGCGCAGCTAGTTCACTATAATTTTCTACGCGATGTGGCTTGTATGTATAATTTTTCGTAGATGTGAATGCCTTACCTGTCCGCTTGTATGTTGAAAACAGAGAGGGAGCTAATATCAGCAGCATGCGGGTAGCTCTCCTTAATATCTCCCTCCAGTCTCCGCAAGGTATCTATGTCGTTCCACGATGACCACTCGCTGCTCTCCTGCTGAAAACAGTACATTATTATACTAGGGCGGTAAAGTACAAACTAGATGAAAAAAAGAAATAAAAATATTTATGAATGTCAGAAACAAAAGATACATAATATATAAAGTGTTAAAAACAGAAAAATAATAGTTTCTGTCACAAATCGGTCCCAACTCAGCATAGTGCTGGTCGTAGATGACGTTTCTGACCCGGAGCGGTCAGCAACGGTCTGTCAATTTTGTGACTTATGTCCATTTTTTTTGGATCATTATGACCTGAGATACTTTCCATAGATCCGGGACGTATCCAACTCTCAGTGTGACATTAAATAATATTGTAAGGAACACTATAACTTTACTATTACATAAAATATTGCTCGTTTAAACTCAAACCAGTGGCCTTAGTACGAGCACTTGCGAAAAAGTTATCATTACGTAAACAATAGCAAAATGTATGAAAAATTTTACAGCGCCTCTAACGGACTTCTCATATATTTGCTATCATTTACGTAACGATAACTTTTCCCAATGCTCATACTAAAATAAATAAATAAAAAACTGGGATATTATTGCACACACGGTCATCTGACCCCAAACTAAGCAAAGCTTGTAATATGACTGCCAATATGATATACGTACATATATTATTTTTTTTTTTTTTTTTTCTTTACCTATACTGTCCCACTGTTGAGCAAAGGCCTCCCCCATTTCCTTCCATAAATCTCGGTCCTCTGCCACCTCTTGCCAACCTCTCCGGAATGAGTCAAGATCGTCACGCCAGCGTTTCCTAAGCCTTCCTTGACTGCGTCGTCCATCAGGCACCCACTGTGTGACGATCCTGGCCCAAATTTTTTAATACATACTTAAATATATATTAACACCCAGACATAGAACAAACACAAATGTTCATCACACAAATGTTTGTCCTAGGTGGGGATCGAACCCACGCCCCCAAGCACAGAAGGCAGGATCACTACCAACTAAGCTAACGGGGCTGTCAATCTAAGGCCACTAAGGCCACAGTAACTTAAAAAATCCAGCGCAATATTAGCTTCTTACCTGAACTGTTGTAGTTTCATTCCGGACGGGGTAATGTCCGTGCATCCTGATGTAGAGTAGTATTTGTTTGGTCCGCCATATTGTCTCCGTGTGGTGGAAGTGCTCCTGCAGCATTCTATTTATCAGCTTCGCTCGCGACCACTGGAATCATAAACACACAAATATTATCTACCATACATTAATAAGTTTACTTTGAAGTTGTTTTAAGTGAAAACTCCTTTAGGCGCGTTGAGAACTTTTTGGATGAACAAAAATCATGGAACTCGCGACATTGTCACGATGTACCGTGTATTTTAAAACAGCGCCATCTCTTGTACAATAGGTGAATTACTACTTAAGTTTTCACTTCTGACGTGCAGTCCTATGACCGATGTGTTTTTTTAAATATTTGTACATCTACGTTCCAGAAGGACACCGACATAGCTATTACAATTTGCAAGTTGAAGTGACAATAACCGACGGGAAAGAAAGGTTTTTGAGTGGAGACCACGAACCGGAAGACGCAGCGTAGGTAGGCCTCTCACTAGATGTACCGACGACATCGTTAGAGTCGCGGGCATCCAGCGGATGCAGATGGCAGGCTGTCGATCAGTGTGGAGGTCTAAGGGGGGGTGGCCGGTGTTCAGCAGTGTACGTCTTCTGGCTGATGATGATGACATCTACGTTTGGCCACCAACTCGCCTTTTTTACCCGATTGTAACTATCTGAGGGCACCCATTCAAGCAGCGCATTCCACAGTATCGTGGTACGCACAATATTTTTTTAGTTTTTTTTTTATGCTATAGGTGGCAAACAAGCAGACGGGCCGCCTGATAGTAAGCGATCACCGTCACCTATGGATACCTGCAACACCGGGGGCATCACAGATACGTTTCTGACCCTTTAAGACTCTATTAACAGCCCTGTTGAAGAACCCCATATTAAAGCTACTCGGAAATGTCTAATTAAAAGTCAAAGTGACAGACGTTTATATTTTACAACATTGGGTCAAACTCCCGCAAGCTTCAATGCTCATACTTACTTCAATGTTTCTCCTCTTAGCAAAATCCAGTTTCCAATACTTTTCACTATTTTCGACCACAAAAGGGAAATGCTTCGAGAAGTCCGGGTCCCTGGCGTTTTCACTAATCAGGGGTATGTTTTTAACCAAATAGTTAACCGCCGGTCTGATATTTAAAAACCTGTGCATTCCCGAGCAGAGAGTATTAAAAAGACTCTCTTCTTTTTTAATTTGCACCTCGGCTATATCTACTGATACGTTTTGCAATTTCGGTGTTGCCAGGTAGCAATGATCGTTTTCTATGTGAGCTAGGTTTGGTTTCGGTTTTTCTGGCAGGACTTTGTTATTTTCACTTTTGAGTAGGCTTTTAATCTCGGGTTTCAATAACGATATCCCTCCGCCCTTTTTCTTCCGAACGTTTTTCAATCCGTTAGACTTTATTGGACTTATTTTGGCCGTTGTATTATTTATTATAATCTCTTGTACTTTAGTCAGATCCAGTTCTCTATCCATCTCTAAGTAGTATATTTTCCCTGTGGTTGGATCTATATATTTGACTATCCTTTTCTTCACAGAAGGCGGTTGACTGAAAATTTCGTTCGGTACTTCTAAAATGCTATCCAATTCCTTTTCGTCTTGAATTTCTGTTTTGATTTGAATTTCTTCCGGTATTTCTGGTAATTCATGAATTGGTTCTTCTATGATTTCTTTTTTGGTGGGTTTTATGATCATTTCGTCGACGTCCAGCTCCGTGGGTGCTTTCGTGAAGAAGTCCATCCAGTTGTCGTCAGACTGTTCGGAGATGTTTTCTGTTTTGATCTCGGGTAACAGTGTGTCTGTGTGTTCTTCTATTTGCGTGTTCATTTGTGTGGGTGTGTCTTCTTCTATGAATTCGTATGGCAGCATCTCTGGGGTGCTGTATAGCCATACGTCTACTATGGTCTCAGAACCTGGAAATTAGAGTTAAAATAATAAAATATTCAAAACCTTTTTGCACACATGGTCATCTGACCCCAAACTAATCAAAGCTCGTAATATGGCTGCCAGAGACTGATATACGAACATATATATTTTTAAATATATATGAACACCCAGACATAGAACAAACCCAAATGTTCATCACATAAATGTTTGCCCTAGGTGGGAGTCGAACCCACGCCCCCAAGCACAGAAGGCAGGGTCACTATCAACTGGGCCACCAATTGGGCAGTCAATTATTATTCAGTCAGTATAATTATTCAGTCAAAGTTAAACAATTAGAATAATAGATAGATTTATTAGTTAGATCTGCAAGGTATGGAATGACCCTCAAGGAAGGACTTTTTGCTGAGCTTCAACAATAAGTATTTCAAGTGTGTCTACAACCACCCTCTCCGGGCTGGCAAAGCATGAGAACACCGCTAGTGTTGCCAGTGCAAGTACTATTCTTTATCGATAGATAAATTTGACAGCTAAATTGACAAATTCGATACAATTGCATTTGATCCGTTCTCACTATGATCGACAGAATTATATTTTATCGAATTTGTCGATTTCAACTGTCAAATTTATCGATCGATAAGAACAGTACTTGCACTGCAGGTGTCCATAGATGGCGGTAACCGCTAACCTTCAGGCAGACAGCATATCTGTTCCCCACATCATCCCCACGCAAAATGGTGGGGAGGTGTTATATATAAGTCGTGATGTGTGTATATCTGTCGCATCGTAATTGCCAAACAACTGAATCAATTTTAGTATAGTTTCTTTAAGCGAAAACTTCTTTAGACGCGTCTGAGCACTTTTTGGGTGAACAAAAATCATGGAACTCGCGTCATCTGTCACAGAATACATAATACTCAGTACCGTGTATTTTAAAACAGCGCCATCTCTTGTAGAATGCGTGAATTACTACTTAAGTTTTCACTTCTGACATGCAGTCCTATGACTGATGTTTTTTTTAAACTGGCATACAAGCAGAAGGGCCACCTGATGGTAAGCGATCACCGTCGCCTATGGATACCTGCAACACCAGGGTCATCACAGATACGTTGCCAACCCTTAAAGACTCTATTAACAACCCCTTTTGAAGAACCCCATATTAAAACTACTCGGAAATGCCGCAGGAACTCATCAGAGGGAGCTTTTTGTTTGAAAGGGGACTTGATCGAGTGTTTTTGGCTATGGTTCAAGAAAATCTGTTGAGCCGTTTGAGGATTATCAGGTTTTTTATTGAGGGTTGCTGCCCATCCGAGATTCTTTTTTTTTTTATGATACTGATTGATGAGACGAGCGAAGTCGCTCGCCTGATGGCTCTTCACGCTTGCCCATAACAGCTCAACGCCATTCAGAATTTTGAACTTCAACAGTTCAACCCCTGGATGGCAATGCACTGCGCTCGTGACCCCGAGATATAACATGTGAAATCTCTGTGTGCCCTGTAATTACGCTGGAAACATTGCCCTTCAATCCGGAACACAGTAGTGACTGCTTGGCGGTTGAATAAAAAACCAAAGGCAAAGGTGCTGGCTGGCAAAGGTGTGGTACTTCCCCAAGCGGACCCCTGCAAAAGAGTCCTACGACTACCAAAAAAACTTCGAGCGACCTTTAGACCTAGAAGGTACTTATTCAGTCTGGGTTTGACGATGGTCACAGTTTGCCAAGGTGAAGCAACCAGTTCTCACCGAGCATCTGGACGCCGGTGTAGTTCCGATCCAGCTTGATGGTGTGCGTGACGGCTGCAGGACGGTTGCGCTCGGGGTGGGGGAAGTGGAGCTCTATCTTAGCGGGAAACTCCCCCCAACCTCGTCGGCTGATGTGGTACGGGGGCTTGCTGTCAATATAATTATATTTTATTTTTAGTCTGCATATTAAATTTTTCCTCCCAAAGTCATCGCCCCTAGGGGAAAACTGGAAAAAAAAACATAAATTTTTCTATCTTTCCTTTTACAACTTTCTCCCCAAAGTTACCCCCCTAGGGGGAAAACTGGATTTTCACAGATGATGTATTTCTGTTGCCGCTATAACAACAAATACTAAAAAACAGAATAAAATAAATATTTACGGAAGGTTCCCATACAACAAATGTGATCTATTTTGTTCGTTTTTGCTCAATATTGATAACGCCAACAGGTAGACGCTTGAAATATTCACAGAATATTTAGTTATATATTCACTTTATAAATAAATAATTAAATTAAATAAAACCAAATATTTATGGGGAGCTCCCATACTACAAACGTAATTTTTTGCTGTTTAATGGAGATAATGGTACGGAACCCTTCGTGCACTAGTCCGACTCGCACTTGGCCGGTTTTATTTTTCAGTTATGAGGAGTGAAGAAAGAAAAATAACCAAATTTCACTTACACACAAAAATAGTATCAACTTATGGGTTTTAAGGTAAACCAAACAGATTGAACTAATTTCTACGTTGTAGTAAATTTTTCGTTATAAAGAGTTTACAATGTATATGGAGCTGAAACTTGGTGCTCACAGAACACCTTATGACTTACTCTAAGTGCACTATATGGTGAGGCGCGTACGAATGATGCAGGGTGACGGTAACGGCCGTCACCACGCGCGACAGGTCCGCCCTGTCGACCGTAGCGGCTGTCTCCACGCGCGACACACCGTCCGTAGTGGCTGTCTCGCTCGCCGGCCCACGGATGTAGAGCAGCCACTTGTGTGTGGAGCGGTCGAGCCGGGACGCAGCTGGCACGTACTTTGATGTATTGCCTATAACAAATAATAACACATAGAAATACATTGGATCTACGGATACTCATGTATCGAAGCTGCCTACAGGGTTACGCGGAAAAAGTGTACTAAACCGAAAGGGGTCCATATAAATAACCATCATCAGTCATGAGACGTCCACTGCTCAACATAGGCCTCCCCCTTTAACCTCCACACTGAACGACAACCTGCCATCTGCATCCACTGGATGCCCGCGACTCTCACAATGTCGTCGGTCCATCTAGTGGGAGGCCTAACTATGCTGCGTCTTCCGGTTCGTGGTCTCCACTCAAGCACCTTTCTTCCCCATCAGTTATCAGTGTGTAGAGCTTGCAGCTGCGAATTTAATTACTTTAAAGTATACTACAATGTCATTTTGTCCGCAGAGGTCGGTGGCCGATGGTATACAACATGAAGTAGCTATATTTTTGTATTTTGGGATGTGAATGAACGTAAAATTACAATCCTTACCTAGTTACCATACCAAATTCGGGACATTTTTGCACACACGCTCATCTATACCCTTAGTACAAGATTTGACAGTTTTCGAAAACTTTTTTCGTTTCCGTATTGTCCCATACATGTTAGTAAAGCGCCTCTAGTGGAAACGCGGATGAAATAAAATCGATAGTAATCGGCAGTATAGGTTGCTTCACTCAAATACGAAAAATAGTTTCGAATAGCTTTCAGCCCAGCAATGTATGCATCAAAACGAAAACGAAAAAAGTTTTCGAAAACTATCAAATCTTGTACTAAGGGTACAGACCCCAAAATAAGCAAAGATTGTAATAAATTACTCATTGGCAACGGTTTTTGCTTACCATCAGGTGGGTGGACAGCGTGCTTGTATGTCGCCCATTGAAAAAAAAGAAGAGAAAAAGTTTACCTATGATGATCCTATATCGGTTCTTGATCTTGTTTCTGGTAGGTTCTACCAATGTTACCACATTCATGATCTTAGGGTCGAAGTGTCGCGGCACCTTCTTTGGCTGGGCGGGTGTACTACTGCAGGGCTCGGGTTCCGCTCCTGCTCCTGGCCGGAGGGTCTTCGTAGAGTCTGCTGATATCGTGTAGTTGCGCTTCTGAAGCATCGCCTGGGGTGAAAATAATTCTATTTTACTCGGTGACGATATCCGTAAGGCAGCTGTTAGTGGTTGGCGTGCCTTGATAGAGACCTATCTCCAGCAGAGAATAAGTTTTGCTTATTAATAATAGGCTTGCGTTTGACCGCCAGCTCGCCTGATGCTAAGTCACGATGGAGTACGCTTGCCTAGAAAAATCTGATTCACTCGTGACTTGAAGACACAGATGATTGTAGCCATGCTACAATCTGGGTGTCTTCAAGTCTGGGCGAGACAGTGGGCATGTCAACTAAAGACAATGAAAGATCTAGTCTGTGATAATGCTATATTAGGAACAGCATTGGTCCTAACAGTCCTCCCTGTGCAACTCCTGAGTTATTACTTACTACATAGTCTTTCCTTGTCTTGTTCCTCGGACCGCGCGTTCGGAATATCTCGTCGATGTCGACGCTACGTTTTCCAAGTAATTTGCGAACAGATGGGTGCAGCTGGCGCTGACCGCTCAGCAGGGCGGCTACCTGTGAAAACGAACAGAATATTTATAGCAATTTAGTACTTTATAATGAAAAGATATGGTCATCAAGATAGTATTCTAGTAATTTTTATGTAATGGTAGGACTCTTGCAGGGGTCCTTATGTGGTATGTGTAATACGTCTGTGTGACTGTGTAAAAGTGTGTGTGTGTGTGTGTGCGTGTGTGAATGTGAGAGATTTGAGTGTAGTGTTAACGCGGTATCTTATGTATTTTAAAAGTTGCTTCAAAGTTCTTTTTTTGTAGTTCATATAATAAAACTTTGTATTTTATTATGGAAACTGACGTGGTTTTCACACATTTATTTATATTACACGGGAATTACTCACGTAAGATTAGGCCGGATACTCCGACTATAGTTTCAACCACATACGGCGGTCTTTATCAAGGTGAATGCGCGCGCGCGGCTGCGTCTCGCTTTGCACTATGGGCCCACTGAGAGAGCTTATGCATGAGCTATGAATAAAATGCTTTGTATTTTAGCTTAAAGTTATCAGAAATAATTTGATATTGTATATAAATATATTTCAGATATAATGAAGCTCTGTTAGTACTGTTTCGTATTAGTGTTATGGTCACACCACTTGGAGCAATAGTCTGCCCATGTGCCAACTTTGTGTTCTCACCTCATTCCTAGCCCTTGGGTCCCGCTGTGCCGCGATCTCATCCTGCATCTGGCCGTTGCTAAGATGTAGCTTCTGATCTGAGTAGTATCGCGCCACTACTGCATACCGCAGGCGGTGGAGCAGTCGCCTGGATGTCGACATCCTGGAATGGTCATCCTATGGCTATGGATCTATTGATAGATGTTTATATTTTACTCAGAGGTGTTTATTACTTCGACAAGACAAAAACACGAATGTGCATACGAGTTACACAACTCCTGTTTTTATTAGTGTGACTGATGGGGAGTAAAGAAGGTAGTTCTAAAATGGAGACCACATTCGCGAAAAGTACAAACTTGTTCCGAACAAGTTTGTTCATATGCACTATCCACGGCCGCTGCCATTTCGCACCTCCGATACGACTTCTAATTTAAAAATGTCGGAATTAAAGTCGGAATTGTAATGGTAACTTGAGACTTGAATGGTATTGATAGCAGCCGTTTAGGTCATCTTTTTTTTTTATTATTCTGTAATAAGCTTGCGTTTGACCGCCAACTCGCCTGATGTTAAGCGATGATGCGGTCTACAATGGAGCACGCTTACCCAGAAGAAACCGATTTGAAGACACCCAGATTGTAACTATCGGGGAACACCCATTCCGGCAGCGCATTCCAGAAACTAGCAGTTCGCGTAATAAAAGTGAAGTGGAATGGGTCATCAATTGACTCATGAGTTAGTAAATAGTAAGTAGCATGTTCTACTTGTGGGCGCATCCAAGTCAGTCTGAGCAGCCGCATCAACCTAGCAGGCTGAAAAGTCTATTTTTTTTATTCAAAAATAGGGCCGCGTTTGGCCGTCAACTCACGTCATATTAAACGATGATGCGGTCAACGATGGAGCATGCTTGCCTAGAAGGAACTGATTCACTCAGATTGTAACTACATACTTAGATCTTAAGAAAGATGGTCTACTTTTAAGGAGGATCTTTTCACCATGGGAATGCTCTGTTGAGAGAAGCAGCAAGCTTATTATGGATGTCCGTTCGTGATTTGGATTTTGATCACGATCAAATGCCATCTCGCTCACGTGTAAGTAAATGGAATAAGATGGCACTTAATTGTGATCACAATCAGAATCAGGAACGAACTTCACAATAAGCCTGCTGATCTCTTGCAGATTGTATAATGGCCGCTGCCCATCCTCCGGTGGTTCTGGTCGCAGTTTTTGGGACATACCCGGGTCCCTAGTTTGTGGTAACTGGGTCTTTTAAGATTCTGTGTATACAGTGGTATACACATAATCTTAAAAGATTATTTGTGGTTGATGTCATAACTGACTAACTCCTTAGCTATAGATTACATCACCTCAATTTGTGCAGAAGTGGATGTGATAAAAGGAGAATTGTTGTGTAGTGATTAAGGTTCAGTTTAGTTTAAAATTAAACAAAAGTGCATTACAATAGTAATCTGGCACTTCATTCGAGTTTCTACAATGTTATTGCAACTGTAAAAACTAAAAAACATGGACCGGGTATAGAGGCGAAATGTATTTAATAAAGTAAATAACCTTGTTTGAAAGTTCATAAAAACAACTATTCGCTTTGACAACAACCAACAAAAATTTAGGTTATAAACATAATTTAACTCATGTCCAGTTATAGAACTGAAAGCGAAACAATTGAACAATTAATTAAAACAATGCAGTTTGCTTTGTAAATAGATCGTAGAACTAGCAACAATACGCAAGGAAAGTTTAAGGAAAAAAAGCGCCAAAAAAAACCGCATAAATTACGCGGAAAACATCGCACATGGCGACACTTTTTTCACTTCGATGTGTTTCCAGAGAAGTAAACTAGTAAAAGGAAGCAGGCTAAGATGGTTTAAGAGTTAAAACGTCGCTTACCGCTGGTCAATAAGCATTACTTCGCTTTCTCTCGCTTCTAATTCATTTGAAAACTCCCGGCGAATGATCGATTTTATTTTCTCAACTTTCTCCTCTTCAGAGAGACTTTGGGGCTCTTCCTTGATGCACGAGGCCGGTTCTGGGTAGTCGGGGTCATGGTACTCCTTATTATGATCCATTTACAGCTATTTTTACACTTAAAACGAGCGACGCCCTTTTGGCGTCTTTACAAAAACTGGTATTTCTCACGGTTATATCTTACTTTTAAACGTCACGGCACTTTGGTATGAATCTATTTATCACATTAATTCACAGCTCCGATAGGTGGGTTATTTGTTGTCTTGTAATTAATAAAAAAATCACAAAACAATTAAAATTTTAACCAAATATCCGCATTTGATTCATTTCATTTGACACTTTGAATTGAATTTTGACAGAAACATAAAAGGGAAGTAGAGTAAAGGTCAACCATTGAGATATATCTTATGGAGATGGTCAGCTGTTCTCTACGCATACAAACTGACATTAAAAACGGGTGCATAAGGTATCAAATTGTCGTGAATGAATAAAACTAAGAAAAAAGGTTAACTTCAACTTCAACTCTTAATTTATGGCTATTGTGAAGTAAAGATGCCTCACAACTCCGCCAATGTCACGTAGATAGACCGCCAAACGCAATTTTTATTGTACGGTTTTGTACAGTTGGACGGTGGCTAGAGAATTTATAAGTTTTTGTCTTTTTTTTTCCTTTCTTTTTTTTTAATATCTGTAACAAAAACACGAAAACAAACACATAAACAAACACAAATGAGTTGGAGGGGAATTGGACAAAAGGCACACATTTATACATATAATAATTATTTACAACTTAATTTTATTTTTTTTAATATATTTACACAAAATATTTACAAATGGAGTAAAAACAAAGGTAAGGAGACATTTAAGGGAGGTAGGACGAGGGATTTCGGGAGGAATAACATCATACAATGAATACTGCATTAAAGGGCAACTGAAAAAAATATGGTCCACATTTCCTTCATCTAAACCGCATTCGCATAGGGAGTGATCCCTAATCCTAAGTTTGGCCAAGAAGACGGGTGTACACGAATGGTTTAACCGTAAACGACAGATTATTGAAGTGGTTCTTTTATCTGCCTTTTGGAATTTACAAAACCAGGGTTTATAGGGGATTTCGGGTTGAAGTTCACCATAAAACTTTCCTTTAATAGATTTGGATGCTTGCCATTTTTGGGTCCAACATTTCAGTAGCATAGGTTTTAAAGTAGTGCACATATCATGAGAATATATTTGTGAGTATTCAAGGGAGCCTATTTGTGTCGCGGTTTTAGCACAAGAGTCAGCACATTCATTGCCAATGATACCAGAATGACCGGGTATCCATGCTAGAATGATGTTAATCTCAGTGTTGTGACACTCTAATAGAGCTTCTCTTATCTTAAGAATCGTCGGGAACCTGGTTTTTGAACGAAATGGGTTAGATAGAATTGATTGGAGACAACTCTTTGAATCCGAAAAAATTATGGAATTATTGAGATTATGGGACTTTATAAACAAAATGGCTTCTAAAATGGCAATTGATTCCCCTGTAAAGACGGAGGTGATCGATGGGCACCTGTAACTTAAAATAATTCTTGTGGAGGGAATCCATACTGCAGCGCCAACTGGACTCAGGGAGGTTTTAGAAGCATCTGTAAATATCTTGACCCAGTTTTGGTACTCAGTCTGAACTTTGTGTGCAAAAATTTTTTGTGCTTCTATCGTATTCTTGTCCACTCCAAAGTCCAGGATGATATTAGGTTGGAAGGACAACGCATCATACGGAGTAGAATATAATGGTGATATGGAAGTTTGAAAAAGTGGGTTAGGAAGACGATTGAGAAGTAGGTAGCTACGTAGAATACATGGGATATCATCATCAGTCAAACGATCGGGGTGGAATAGAGCAACTAGTTGTTCTAATTTTAAAAGTAAAGGATGTTTATTGTTTTGAGCCATCTTGAAAAAGAATCGGTCGGAAAGGTACTGACGACGAAGGGAGAGAGGAGGTTCACCACACTCAACTTGCATGGCGTTGATAGGCGAAGACTTCATTGCCCCTAGAATGATTCGTAGGGATTTTGACTGAATTTTATCCAGTTTAACAAGGCCTGACTTGTTACAAGGATCTAAAAGGAAAGAGCCATAATCCATATGACTACGGATAATAGCATTGTAAAGCAGTCTTTGTGTTACTGAGTGAGCACCCCACCACACACCAGATAGGGATCGTAGGATGTTAATGTTTCTTTCACACTTTTGTGAAATGTAATCAAAGTGGGCAGTACCTGATAATTTGCGATCTAACCAGATCCCCAAAAACTTTACCTTATTCACCTCTGGAATTATTTCATTATTGACTTTAATGATAGCAGGAGGGATGATTCTTTTCTTAGTAAACACTACAACCCTACTTTTAGCCGCTGACAATGACAGTCCATGTTGTAGGAGCCAATCAGAAAGGTAGTCAAGAGCGCTATTTAGTCGACTTACAGCTTCTTCTAGAGATTTTTCCTGAACATATAGTGTTATGTCATCGGCATACTGCAATATTTGGCAAAAAGGAAGTACAGTCAATTCTAGGTCACACGTATACATGCTGTATAGAATGGGACTAGTAACTGAACCCTGTGGCAATCCCTTCCAGACAGTTTTAAGAGGGAGGGGAGAGTTTGGGCCTTTAATTGAGATTGATCTTTCCATTAATAGGTTACATATGAACCGGACTAGCTTCTCAGGGACACTCAGCTGTATGAGTTTACTCCTGAGCACCGGAAGCAAGACGTTATCATAAGCAGACTCAATATCTAGAAAAACTGCGACCAAATACTCTTTTTTTGCAAGGGATATGCGAATATCAGTTGTTAGTATACTGAGATTGTCCATGGTACCCATACCTTTTCTGAATCCGTACTGTGATTTTGCCAACAAGTTTTTATTTTCTATTAACCACTCAAGTCGATGTTTGATCATATGCTCTGTGATCTTTGCTAAAACCGAAGACAAAGCGATTGGTCTGTAGCTGTTTGGGTCTGATGGACTCTTGCCAGGCTTCAGTATTGGGATCACAACTTGGGTTTTCCACGGCTGGGGAATTATTCCATATTCAAAAAAGTTATTCACTAGTCCCAAATAGTATTCCTTGCTCTTATCTGAAGCAGACTTCATAAATGAATATGGAATTCCATCTGCTCCCGGAGAAGAGTCCACCAGGCCATTAAGAGCCAGTTGAAGTTCTGAGAAAGAGAAGGAGGAGTCTAGGTTGTTTAGAGTTGGCATGGGGCTTGGAGGCGAGGGGAAGGATTCTGAACATGGAACTGACGGGGGGGACATTTTATCCGAAAAGGCCTCTAGCCACGATGATGGGTCATTATTTACAGTATTATCAATGCCAAATGATCCTCTATATCTTTTGATTTGTTTCCAAATTAAAGTGGATGGTGTTCTAGGACACAGATTTTGACAGTAATTATTCCAACCTTGTCTTTTTTTATTTTTAAAGAGCCTTTTGGCCTTGGCAGCGTTTCTTTTATATTCAAGAAAGTTCTCTGCAGTCATGGCAACCTTGTAGACTTTTTCAGACGCTTTTCTTTTCTTGGCAGCTTCTGTACATTCTGCATCCCACCAAGGGGTTGACACTTTGAAGTGGAATGGTTTTTTTAGAGGGAAGTTTTCGTCGGCACTAGAAATTATTGATTCAACGAGTTTTGAATAGTTTTCAATGGAGTTAATGTTGTTAGAAACAGGTAGAGAATCTATTTTGTTATCAAGAGAAGAGGAATAAGAGGACCATTTAGCATTCGATAATCTGTATTTAAGTAATGGGCAGTAATTACGTACGGGGACAACTCTGTTAGGAATAGAGATGGAAATAGGATAATGATCACTGCCATAGGAATCGGGCAAAACTTGCCAAGAAATGAGAGGGGCGAGGGAAGGGGAGCATATGGTGAGGTCGACTGCACTTCTAGGATCTTGGGACGGGTTCACCCTGCGAGTAGGGGAGCCATTGTTGATAACGCACAGGTTAGCTTCATCAAAAGCTTCCAAAAGGCAAAGACCAAAAGAATCACTTTCACCAGAACCCCAGGATGTGTGGTGTGCATTAAAGTCTCCCATTAAAAGAACAGGAGGAGGAACTGAAGAGATTAGGTACAATATATCCGCAATCATGTTTGAGTGGGGATGAGGAATATATATGGACACACATGAGAAGTCTAAAATTTTTGCAGCTATGATATTTATATCAGGATGGGAAGATGGGAGGGGAATTTGGGAAAAGGGAAGAGAGCGCCTTATAAATAAGGCACATCCGGCACCCCACCCGTCAGCCTTGTCATCCCTAAGGCAGGAGTACCCTGTAACCCTAAAACGGGATCCAGGCACCAACCATGTCTCCGAGATGGCAATGACTGACGGGTGATATTTATTTATTAAGTGAAGAAGACTAGGCTTCTTGGGACGTAGGCTTCTAGTGTTCCACTGGAGAGCGGAGACTAGATCCATAATTATTGGACAAAGAAACAATCTGGCTAAGTTTATGGGCAACGTGGGACGGTATAATAGAGTTGTTTTTGGAGATAATACTGATGATCATGGTGAGAAGAATTTCCAGGAGGTCATCCTCCTGTGATAAAGGTAGGGAGTTGGACTGTTGGGTAAATGCAAAACCATTAGGAAGGTCTGATGGCTCCTCAGCAATAATAGACTGATGAGCAGCCCGGTCATATGTTTTGCCTAATGGAGCCCTAGTACGAGGAGCAGAGGAAAATGTTTTTCGGGATGACACGGTGGCAGGATTTGAGTTCTGTCCTATGTGGGGGGATAGGGATGTCTGCGAAGTGGTTCTATTAGAGTGCCGCACTACCTCGGCATACGGCCTGTTTGCCCTAGGATACCGACGCGAAGCATCCTCGTATGACATATTCTCCTGAGACATTAAGAGCTTAATGGCCTTCTGTCTACCCTGCTCAGGGCAATCCTTGTTATTAGTAAAATGTTGACCCGAACAGTGCAGACAAGAAGCCTGACTCTCCGGAACATCACAGGAATCACCCGGATGAGATTGCGCACAACGGAAGCATCTAGCATTTGATCGGCATTGATTTTTAATATGACCGTATCTGCAACAGTTCAGGCACTGAATGGTGGGGTACTGGTAGGTTTCAACAGGTAGAGAATTATGGAACAGGAACAGCCTACTTGGTAAGACTTGCCCCTGAAACGTTATTACCACAGTTTGGGTAGGAACCCATGTAACCTTACCTTCAACAGTAGTTTTTCTATTGAGCCTTCTAGCTTTTAGCACTATCCCACATCCTCCAGGGAGTTCCAACGATGTTACAAGTTCATCCATTGATAGGTCTACTGGGACTTGGCGGACAATGCCCATCTTTGATATATTGTAATTTGGGATTGAAGCCTGATATTTGTTTGTTTCTAGAAGAGGGCTGTCCAAAAATCTATTAGCATCACCATAAGTTTTGAATTCGACTGATATTTTATTCCTACCCACTTTCTTTACTCCATCAGGGCAGATATTGGCAACTTTATTATTATATAGAAATTGGCCTAACCTAATGGGACTGATTGTAGCCCCTGCCGCGGGATCCGGTTCAGAACGGGAAATATGGACTATGAAAGGACCTTTGTCCATTGCCGTGTATTCTTTAAACCCTATAACTAGGGACGGATGCATGAAAACACATTGTATTGAGGCCGAAGCCATTTCTTGGTCGGTAATGGTTTTCTTAACACTTGTTGGGTATTCATTGTTCTCCGAACGCCTTTTGGACCCCACAACCACAGGAATGGGTGGATCCGGAGGGTCGGGTGGTTCAGGAGCTAAGGAATCCATTTTGGATTCCTTAGCGAAGTTAATACACAAACAACTATGTTAAACAAAAACTATCCACTCACCAGTATACCAACACCTAAATAACCCACCACCAGAGTAAAAAACAAAAACTTCTGCGTAAATAATGCCAAAACGGCACTATTT
The DNA here is from genome assembly GCA_949125355.1 of Agriopis leucophaearia. NCBI lineage: Eukaryota > Metazoa > Arthropoda > Insecta > Lepidoptera > Geometridae > Agriopis > Agriopis leucophaearia. Next base: position 636,132 of record OX421289.1, on the reverse strand, counting down.
TAACCAAATTTGTCCCTGAAACTCGCGGTTCACGTGTGACAGCTATCTTCATTCAAATAAAAGATCGAAAAAAGGTTAAAAGTGATCACTAGAAGTATTAGAACGGCTGTCAAGACATTTTTGTAATGGCGGCTCCACATTCACGGGATGCTCAGTCGTTCGTGAAACTCGCCGCGAAATGGACGTAGAAGCTGCTGCTGCAATAATTTTGTTTGCTGTGGCAACATATTACTATTTAGACATCCAAAACAAGAAAGTTATTAAAAAGCGTTGGAAAAAAAGAAGATGGTAGATGACGTCCATACGCCTTTATAAACCGGAGTAAACAAGAAGTAAACTGGCGTGGGGCCGTGAATGTGTATGTGTACGCGTGAACGCCGCGCGAAGGGGGCGCGAACCCTTTGTCGCGGCACAAAATACCGACTCTGATCGGGGAACAGGCGTGAACGCGCGTGAACCCCGCGAAAACCCTCCACATTCACGTTCACGCTTGTTCTCGGAGCTTCACGTCACTAATGTGGAGCCGCCATTAGATGAGTGCAACTGTTAATAAAGTTGCACTCATAAACGAAACGTCAGTCATTCGAAATCAGTTAGCAACTGTGACGCGGAGTTCGACGTGTTGATCTAAATAAGAATGTTCAGTCAAGTTTCTGTCATAATGACTGGCGACAGATTTTCCTTCTCATATCCGTTCTACTTACTTTTCATTCCTCTGTTGCGCCCGCCCATGTTGTTGTAAATTTTTTATGATCATGGATACAAAGTCCTTCGGTCGTAATATTATTCAGGTTTTCTTAAATTTAAATAGCATCAAAGAAATTATAGTCACAGTCAAAGTTAAGCAAAGTAAGTCACAGTCAATTCAAACTCATGCCCCAGTAAAGTGGTGGAGGCTTTACAATTGGCTTCTATGGAGTTTTGGAAACCACATGAAAATACATGTTTTACCTCGTTATATCACTTGCCTACACTCAAGCACATTCACGAGCCCTTAATAAATAATAATCCACCAATATTACACATTAACTCTCGAAAATACACAAGTTTAGGAAAATTATATAAACAGCTGATATGTTTTTTCCACGTTGGCGCCAAAACTAAACTAAACTTGATTAATATTACGACCGAAGGACTTTGTATCCATGGTCATGAATGTTGTTTACAACAACAACACGTCCAATAAATAACTATTATTGTCAAACAAATGTCAAAACAAATCGCTTCGCTAGCAGTCAGTCAGTCAGTTGAGTCAGTGGACGAACGCGTCCATTCCGTCAATAATTGACAAAATAAAGTCCACAACGAAATCTTCAACGCAAAAAGGGCGAAGGCACAGCAGCGTGGACCGCGATGTGAGGGCTCGGGTCGAGCGCGCGCACATGTCCGACTCTCAAGCCGCTGGCCCACAGGCCATGAGCGAGCGGCGATTCTTCTATCCAGACAGCAGTAGCGACACCGAGGAGTACAGAAAAGAGGAAGAGCGTCGCCGAAGGCTTTCCAAACGCACAGGCCAGCACGTTCGAAATTCAAGCAGGATGATGGTGCCAAAGCTTGGTATTTCCTCACCTTCGACATCTGCTGGTGATCAGCCGAAGAATATCAAGGCAAATTTGGATGATCGTATCACGCTTGTGGTTGATAATACGCGGTTTGTGATGGACCCTGCTCAGTTTACTGCGCATCCCAACACCATGTTGGGAAGGATGTTCAGTTCTGGTGAGTGAAACCTACAGAGTATTATCTCTAGTATTGCTCACAAATTTGGAACCCTCAGTATGATATATACATTAACAGACTAGAATCAATCCAGCGTAGATTCGTTACATATCTTCAGTTCAAGTGCAAAAAATACGACAATGATTATGAGATGAGATGCAGAAGACATCACATGTTACCACTTCATGAGAGACGCAAAATAGTTGATATCTTATTTTTAACTAAAATAGCTCAGTCATGTTGAGTCTCCACATCTCCTCTCAAACATAAGTCTAAACGTCCCTAGAATATCTGCAGGACATCTTAAATGTTTACATATCCCCATATAGTGCGACTAATTACAGGCAAAACTCCTTCATCTTAATAGCATCCAACTCCATAAACACACTGGAAGACTTTCCTGACTTTGACTTGTTTAATACATCCTCGAATTCAATCAAAGTATTAGTAAAGGGTGATTTGGTGTGTCTCCCCGACTGTCTTGTATTTCAGCTCAGCTCAGTAGCCTGCATTAGGAGAGGCCTATCTCCAGCAGTGGACAGTTAAAGGCTATGATAATGACTAAATTTTGACACTGATATAAGGCACATCAGCCTATGCTGCTTGCCTATCAACAAATAAATAAAAATAAATAAACTGCTTAGCTATATTTTATTTATGGTCTCTTTACTGGTTTCAGGTCTAGAATTCACCCACCCAAATGAGCGCGGCGAGTATGAAGTAGCTGAAGGCATATCCGCCACAGTGTTCCGCTCGATCTTGGAGTTCTACCGCGGCGGTAGCATCAGGTGTCCCCCGACCGTGTCGGTGCAGGAACTGCGGGAGGCATGCGACTACTTGCTGGTGCCGTTCGATGCCAACACTGTGCGCTGTCAGGTGAGGGGAACTTTACTACCATCTCTCCTGGAAGATGAATAAATATAATAATAATAAATAAATAATAATTTTGAGATGAGACAGGATAAGGCAGGTGCTAATTCTATAGATCTGTTATTCCATCCACAAGTTGTTCGCCTCAATAGCCCAGTTTTTTTTTTTTTTTTTAATCCCATTCTGTGCAATAGTTTCATATTCCTTTTTATACACATTCCATAATTGTATTTTTTATTCAACAGGGCCTCTTGGTGTTGGCTTCGCTCTACCAATGCCCTCTAAATGTCCGGGCTAGACTCGAGAATGGTATTTAATATAGTGGAATAATATAAATATAATCTGGGACATTATTGCACACATGGTCATCTGACCCCAAACTAAGCAAAGCTTGTAATATGGCTGCCAGAAACTGATATACGTACATATATATTTTTAAATACATATATAGATATGCCCCCAAGCCCAGAAGACAGGTTCACTACCAACTAAGCTAACGGGGCTGTCAATGACAGGAGTATTTTTATTTGAGATGGAGGTGATAAGTCCTGCACTGACGTCCCTCTTTGGGTGTGTTATGCTTTCGCTCCTAACAGCATCTACCACAAACAGTGGTATGTACCGCGTTCTACTGGGGCATTTTTATACTTTTCATACTAACATACAGGGTTATGCAGAAAGGATGTACAAAGCAAAAAGGGTTCCTAGTAACCATCATAAACAACATTTACTACAGGAGCAACTCTGAAATCTCAAAAAAAATATCTGCTGTACCATAGAAATGTCATTCACAACCAAATATATGGAACAGCTGATATTTTTTCGCGATTTGAGTGTTGGTCTCAAAATAGAAGTACTAAGTGAAGGGCGCTATGGACTCCTTTCTACATAGTACACCCTTTCCGCGTTACCCAGTATATGTATTAGTAAAACTTTTCAGAAACGATTTATCTGATTTTGATGTAACTCGTTAAGTTTAGCTTAATTTGAAAACAAGAACTTCTGAAGTAGAATAATTTCTTGTAAAATAAAATCAACTATTTATTGTGCTTCGTCAAATCTATTTTATTTTATTATTAGGCACTCATAACAAGTCTAAGGACATATACAGATACTAGCTGTACCCGCGACTTCGTCCGTAAATTCTTCAGAAAAATAGCCTATGTCCGTCCTCATGATGCATACTATTACCTCTCAAAATTTTATCTAGATCGGTTAAGCCGTTTAGATGTGATTATGTAGCTAACAGACAGACAGAGTTACTTTCGCATTTATAATATTAGTATGGATATGGATAGTAACACGTTGATAATTTTGCTCGATCCCATGACCCAAAAAATGAGCACACAACATGGCTTAAAGAGGTTCTAATTCTAATTTAAAGTGGGGGTGATAAGACCTGCACTGACATCCCGCTTGGGGTGTATAGTGCATTTGCCCCTGACAGCCTACACAAACCAGCCGAGCTCCTTCAGATAACGGAGCACGGCTTTGGGTTGGGCTGATTAAACTGTTCTACCTCTATTTCGCCAGGTGTTGTATTATTGGAGACTTGTTGATTTTGTTCAAGGAGTCTCGACCTTAATCGTATGTCTTCTGTGGCCTTGCAATGCAGTAGTACATGCTCCACAGTCTCGTTTTCCTGTAGACAGCCTCGAGGAGCCACAGACAGCACTCTGTGCCGAGGCTTAAACAGGTTACAGTTACATTTTTTTCACCACCATAAATTACCATGAATGTTTCGATGTTTGAAGAACCTGCGCGGTCTACTCCACGAACTGTCCAACGAGGGCGCACGCCGCCAGTTCGAGTCGTTCCTGGAGCGACTCATCCTGCCGCTCATGGTGGAGTCGGCGCAGCGCGGAGACAGGTAATAAACATGCGGGATCTGACTTGCGCGTACATTATCTATACTTCTATACTAATATTATAAAGAGGAAAGATTTGATTGTTTGTTTGTTTGATCAGGCTCCTAAACTACTGAACCGATTTGAAAAATTCTTTCACCATTGGGAAGCTACACTATCCCCGGGTGACATAGGCTATATTATATTTTGTAGCGAGGCCGAAGGCCGAGCTTACACCCGTGTGAAGCCGGGACGGTCGACTAATAAATGATAAAGAAAGCCTTTCCAAGCTGGTGATATGAAAATTTTTGTAAATTTATATAATATTTATAAATGTGTGTCTGTCTGCAGTGGTAGGACTCTTTTGCAGAGTCCGCCTGGGGAAGTATCACACCTTTACCAGTTATTGGTCATTTGCCGGGTTATTTGCCAGGATTGAAGGGCAATGTTTCCAGCGAAATTACAGGGCACACAGAGATTTGACATGTTATATCTCGGGGTGACGAGAGCAGTACATTGCCATCCAGGGTTTTGAACTGTTGAAGTTAAAATTCTGAGTGGCGTTGAGCTGTTATGGGCAAGCGTGAAGAGCCATCAGGCGAGCGACTTCGCTCGTCTCGTCACTCAGTATCATTAAAAAATAAAAGTTCCCCCTTCAACTCATTTGTGTTACTTTTTTTGTGTTTTTGTTACAGATTTAAAAAAAAACTGCTTTACTGGCCTCCGACCAATTGTACAAAGCCGTACAGTTAAAATTGCGTTTGACGGTCTATCTACGTGACATTGGCGGAGTTGTGAGGCATCTTCACCTCACAATAGCCACAAATGAAGAGTTGAAGTTGAGATGTGTACTGTATTGTTGCAGGGAATGCCACGTGGTAGTGCTGCTGGACGATGACTCGGTGGAGTGGGACGAGCAGTACCCCCCGCAGATGGGGGACGAGTACAGCCAGACTGTGCTCTCCACCCCGCTCTACAGGTTCTTCAAGTATATTGAGAACAGGTTCGTTTACTAGTATTTTTAGGGTTCTGTAGCCCGACAAGGAACCCTTATAAATTCATTCTGTCCGTCCGTCCGAATTTTACAGAACCTTCTAACTTCTATATTTATTAAGATCAGTGCGTGAAAGTTTGCACAATTACAGTTGTAATATAGATCTCAATTTTAAAAGTATAAAAAAATGTATAATATTGCATTTTAGGGGTGGCTCTGGTACATGTGAAATGGGGATGATTATTATTTTTTTCATTGTAGGTGTTTGATTTGCGAAAAACAACAGCTTAGTAAAGAGGAACTGTATATTTTTACGAGATTTTCTCCTGGATTAACATGGGCTATTTATTATCCTGGAAAAAATAAACCAGACAAAAAAGGTGGCTATTAGTGTGATTTTACATGTGTGGTTTTAAGAGAACTATTAGTTGTGATACTTAATGTTTTTGATCGGATATTTTTCAATGATCATCATTATACTATCACACACACACACATCATCAGCCAATTAACGTCCACTGTTGGACAAGGCCTCCCTCATAGAGAGGGGTGTTGCTATAATCCCCACGCTTGGCAGGCGGCTTCGGTCATTATACTATCATTTCATCCTAAATAAATAGCAAACTAAAGCATGACGCGCCATTTCAATTCTATACTAATATAACATTCGCTTTGCGGGAAAGAGATAAAGCGCCCCCTCTTTACACCCCCCCCCTTATTAGCAAAAGTAAGCAATGCTTTTTTTCAGAGAGAAGGCCTGTGTCCCAACAGTTGGAATATGATAGGTCGATAATGATATACTTAATATTTTATTGCAAACATATGTAGGTACATGTTCATTAGAGTAATACATATGACCCTATTGGGGTATGGCAACACTCGGAATGGAACGATATATTTAAATTTCATCGAAATTATCGTTGAAAAATTCTTCCAAGTTGTAATAACATTGGGATTCTAAAATAACTTGTAATTTATTTGTGAAACTAACTTCTTTTTCTATATCTATTAATTCATTTGGCAATTTACTATTTTAAGGCCATTGTATCAGGGCCAGAGCTGTGTATTGCAAGGTTGGATTTTGATTCGACTAATTTATGCGTAAACTGTGGCCTAGTACTGCGCAATTTATCAGATACCTTTTTAAAATAATCTGGGAATCTTTTAACAAATTTACCTATTTCCAGAACATTTTTCATTCATTCATTCATTCATTCATTTTTTTTTCATTCATTTTTTTTTCATTTTTGACTGCCCCGGTGGCTCAGTTGGTAGTGAACCTATCTTCTGTGCTTGGGGGCGTGGGTTCGATTCCCATCTAGGACAAACATTTGTGTGATGAACATTTGTGTTTGTTCTATGTCTGGGTGTTAATATCTATTTAAGTATGTATTTAAAAATATATATGTACGTATATCAGTCTTTGGCAGCCATATTACAAGCTTTGCTTAGTTTGGGGTCAGATGACCGTGTGTGCAAAAATGTCCCAGATATTTATTATTTATTATTTATTAACATATATTGACACTAGAGATAGTATTTTAAATTTAATAAAATAAGACTTATGAAGATGTGGTATATTATAGTCGGGGGTATTATAATCGATATTAGCTAGAATGCGAATGCATTTTTTTTGGGCAATGAAAAGGTCATTCGCATCCACACTATTTCCCCAGAGTATAACTCCATACCTAAGTCAAGAGGCAGCATAAGCGTGGTACGCAGTTAGGGCAGTGCTTAGGTCTGTGGCTCGTCTAAGCTATCTTAGTGCGTAACAGAAGGTAGATAGTTTTGCTTTAATTTAATTTATATGACCGTATTTCACCAGAGACGTAGCCAAACAAGTGATGAAAGAACGCGGCCTGAAGAAGATCCGTCTCGGGGTGGAAGGGTACCCCACGTACAAGGAGAAGGTCCGCAACCGTCCCGGGGGGCGCGCGGAGGTGATCTACAACTACGTGCAGAGGCCCTTCATCCACATGTCCTGGGAGAAGGAGGAGGCCAAGAGTCGACACGTCGACTTCCAGTGCTTTAAGTCCAAGTCTGTCACCAACTTGGCAGAGGCCACCGCAGACCCTGTCATTGGTAACTTGTTTATATCTATACATATAATAAAAATGTAGAGATAAAAAAAAATGTAATTGCGAGATATAAAAAAAACCTCAGGGCGACCTAAAATAAGTACCTGAACACGTTAAGACAGTTTTTAGAATTTTTGTCTGTTTGTTTGTTTGTCCACGAACATCTCCTAAACCAATGGACGGGATTTAACCATCAATACGATATGAGGTTTTCACAAATATGCTTAGCTATGACCAGATTGAAAGTTTATATGAAAATTTAGCGTACGAAGTCGCGGGCAACAGCATTAGTCCCTTATAAAAAAATAATAGTAATAAATTAATAGTATTTTCAATAATAATTATCAACCGACCGGTCAACCTGCCGGCTTCCTTGTTTCCTGAAAGATATATAGATAGATAATATGAATATGAATAGATATAACCTGGACCTTTTGAAGGCGAGACTGAATAGGTATCTTTTAAGTCTGCGTGCTTCATCTTTGACCACATCGTCGCTTACCAACAGGCGAGTTGGTGGTCGAACGCGGACTTATTCGCGATAAAAAATTATCATTATAGAAAACCGATTTCATAAAAATGTTAGAACTTGACCAAATTGAATTGAATGGACCACAGGGGAAGCACCAGCTTTCAAATAAAAAAAGTTGCATCAAAATCGATTCACCCAGTTGAAAGTTTTGACGTAACAAACATAAAAAAACAGTTGAATCGAGAACCCCCTCCTTTTTGGAAGTCGGTAAAAAAACCCTACTTAAAAGCATTTTATTAGGATCAAAAATACAAATACACAATATTTTTAAACAATCTCTCTCACAAGTTTTTGTCTGTTCCAGAAGGGGGAATCCCCCCTCCGCCGGCGGATGACGTCGCCCCGCCTCCAGCCCCCCCGCCGGAAGAAGAGTGACCACAGTGTACTTAACTTAGACAAATTTAGGGAACAATGAACTTTAAACTACTAAATTGATTACGTGTCAATAGTAGATACAAAAAATGCGGCTTGTGGTGTTTATGGGGTCATTCAAGTATGACGTAGGCAGAATTTCAATTTTGAACCCCCCCTTATCAACAAAAGTAAGCTAAGCTCTTATCCCCCATTTCTATGTCCCACCTACGGTTCGATCCTCTGCCTTGCACTAATGACTTATTTATTTATTATCTTAGAGAAAGTAATGGTCTTAATTAACAGAGTTAGTAATTAGCAAGAGACAAATTGGCCATTTAAAACAACAAAAAAGGGTGGTGGGTGGGTTTAATGGGGTGGTTAAAATAGAGTTCGTTCGGCTAAAGGCAACAAGCTCAATTAAGGCCTGATCCAAGAGAATGTAATACTCCTACGGAGAAGAGACGGGACTCCTTAAGAAAAAAAAAAAAGAAAGAAAGTAAAGTATGAAACAAGCAGGATTATCTAATGCCAACATAATGTGACTGATGACAGCTTCATCATGACAACCCAACGACAATTCTACCAACATAACAAATCAAATAGGGATGTCTTGAGTTCTACTGCTTGTCTATCGATAGTTGACTCATAAATTTTTCTGATACACTAATATTTAGAAGTTAAACAACAATTTTTAAATCACATATGATATATTGCAAAAACCATTTACTAAAAATTAAATTTACGGTATTTTTGTAGTAATACATAAATACTTAGATATAGACTTGACAGTAATATATTATTAACATAGACATCCCGCTTGAGCAAAATAATAAAAAACCATATATTACATCAAAAAATATCCAGTAACTGTTTTAAACTTTCACGGTTTTTTATCAACATTATTATTCACATCATTTATTTTCATTCTTCAATTTAAGCCGCCAGCAGCGGGGCAGGGCCAGGGAGTGAGGAAGCATGTTACAATTTTCCTGAGTTGCGTTTTTTTCTTCTTAAAATCTTTTAGTTTAAAATGATTTCCACTCATGTATATTAATTGGTGCAGTTTTTCTATAGGTACATGTACTAAGTATTCATTAAGCGTTACTTTAACCCATTATTTACATCTGAAATTAATGATTGTATTATTATTATATAATTTAATATAAAGAACAGCAATTATCGATAACGATAGATTTCTAATCTTTAGCCAACACTATTGTTTACAAACCTGGAATTGGTTTTCCTAATTTTAGACCTAAATCTCAACTGAATCCTTTAATTACTGATAAAAGGCTTGAGAATAAAAACAAATATATATTGAGTTTACTTACTGATCTTCATTTAAGGGAAATTTAGCCATAAATTTACGTTTTTCGTTTTTTACCTGGCATGTATTTATATCACATATTTCACATGTAATTTTTTTACACATGCTGCTTTTTCAAGTAATGTAATGCGCACTGTATTTATACACGTGAAGGTGCTTGTCTCTATCTAAAACACAAAAATGCGAAAATAACAAGCATCTGCAAAAGCATGAAAACTTTACACAAACATACTTTACGCAGACTGACGGATCACGCTTTGACATGACATCTAGACGATATCTAGATGTCATGTCAAAGCGTAATCCGTCTATACAAGAGCAACACCAAAATCCAAAGTAGTGATACGGGTTTCTACACTTTTCGGATTTGGTCGGATAATAATTGAACAAGTCGCCATCTTGGTCGCCATTAATTAGCATGCACGATTCATGCATTATTTTTTTGTATTGAAGTTTCGTCAGCCTGGGCTTGATGCAGTCGCACCAGCCACGCCACCTTACCATATCTCCCTTCTTTATCTGATCTGAGGTTTTAGTGGGCCTGTCGAGTTATATATGTGTCTGGTACCATTACAGTATGGTCTTGTGTAGTGGGCTGTAGTAGTAAGAACCATTGTGACTGTGATGGTTAGTTTATGCCTTGATAAGAAATGGTTCTGATGACTTATCGTCACCATCCCTTAGGACCGGCGCTCACAGAAGGCGAGGCACGGTACGGCACGGCAAAGTATTATTTTCGTTGACAAACGATTTTTAACCTTATTTCAATTAAATAAGCACTGACATTCCCCTATTTCAACACGAATATGCCGAAACGTCTCACGTGATGCCGCGGCACGTCGCGTCATTCCTCGGGATCCAAAGGCACGTCACGACATGCCATGGCATGCCGCGACACGCAGATGCATCACGTGAGACGTATAGGTAACTTCATGTCGTTAAATGAGTGCTATAATTAAAACGAGGTTGAATCTAGCTTATGTCACGTGCGATACCACATGATCCTTATAGGCCACATTCAGTACGTCACTGTGCATTTAGTAACAAAGGTTCCCAAAGTGGTCCAGGCGGACCAATTCAGGTCCCCTGGAGACTCGACGGGGTCTACGTTGGCGTGACAAAAAAATGGGACTTAATATTTTTTGTCGACTTTTGGGAATATTGTCGAAATGTAGCTGCAGGGGTTCCACCGGAACCAGCTAAATTTTGAATGTGGTCTATGAGAAAGAAGTCTGGGAACCTCTGATCTCAGTTCAGCTCATATATCTTTATTTCAAATAGGTACACTAGGATCGAAACGTCACAAAATAAAAATTTAAAATAAGAAATAATTTACAAACCATTACATGTTATTTAGTACAAATCATAATAATCTAGTTGATTACAGAGATGCGACATACAGCATGAAACGAGATTAAGAAATTAACGAGATGCCTGAAGTGACGTACTCTTGAATGTAACATATAAGGGATAGCGAGGAAATATCTGTGACAATAAGGCGTCAGAACCTAAAAATTTATAAGCAGATATATATAAATCTATATTTTTAAAATATGTCTAAACAGTACCCTTAGTACAAGTTTTGATAGTTTTCGAAAACAATTTTCGTTTTCGTATTGTTCCATACATTTTAGTAAAGCGTTTCCAGCGGAAACGCAGAGGAACTAAAATCTGTAGTATCCACAGTATAGGTTGCTTCACAAATACGAAAAGTTTTCGAATAGCTTTTAGCCCAGCAATGTATGGAACAAAATAAAAACGAAAAAAGTTTTCGATAACTATCAAATTTTGTACTAAGGGTACAGGTATTTATTTGTTAAACTGTAATCAAAATAATAAAAAGGGTTTAAAAATGAAAATCAAAGATTTTTATGTAACAATCTATTTTTTTATTAAAACTAGCAGTGCCCTGACTTTACCCAGTGTCCTACAGGAACCATGACTTTAAATTTGAACAGGGATAAAAAGTAGATCAAATTGAGCATGACACGGATTATGCTGAATGTGAGGGAGTTGATAGGATGCTGGTACTATGTTTATCTCTCTTTAACACTAAAGAGAAGACAACAGCTGATGTTTCACTTACGATCACATCACACTTAAGAATTTGTGTGAAGTGTGTTAGTATGTTCGTTTCCATCACAGAAAAGATGTAAATAGAACGGAAATGAGAAGGAAACTGTCGCCAGGTATTGTGACAGATACTTGATTGAACATTCTTATTTATGTCATCGCGTCGAACTCCGCGTCACAGTTGCTATGGGTTTATATGGGTACAAGTGGCTACAGTAAATTTCTTACAAAAATGCCTTGACAGCCGTTCTAATTTAAACAATTTTTTTTTCTTTTCTGTGGATTTTACTACCAAAGCGCGGAATGTATCTGATTGGTATGAAGGTTAGCTTCAAGAGCGTACCGAGGATTATCATGAAGGGGGGGGGGGGGAGGTGAAAGTGCTAAAGGGGAAACTGTAGGCATCCCATAGAATGCCGCATTCCGTTGTGCTAAGTAGTTGAAACAAGGTTGAATCTAGCTTTCGTTGAAGCTAGAAAAAGTACAAATGCCACAAGATCCTTCGGCATGCCGAAACGTGCCGTCCCGTGCCTAGCCGTCTGTGTGCCGGGATGCCACAGGATCCTTCAGCATCCTTCGACATTCTACGGCATGCCGAAGCGTGCTGTTCCTCGCTTCGGCAACAGTGAGCGTCGGCCCTTACCCTGACTCCTAGGCATCTGCAGTACCTGGCGACGCCTTTTTGTCAGCGTATTAACACTAGGCTACTTATTATCCCGGATATACGGTTCCTGTAGACATCGAACTGCACATTACTTCAACTACCATAAAGAAAAACACTAACTAAATACCAGATTTTACTTATTTTTATTTCATGTTTAAATTTTACATTTTTATTCATCTGCCTGCAAAATTGTCAAGTCACGTCAAGCGAGCGAGATTCCGCGAGGATGCTGCGCTGCTCCTTACTGTGATACTCCGGGATACATCTGTGGGTCAGATAACACGTCTCACACGTTGGCTCTCTTTGTGTCTTTTATCGCATTTACAACGGGGAATGTTCTGAAGAACTGTTCGATCTGATGCCGGCATCGCGGTTTTATCATCGCACCAGCCGCCACCGCCTGAAAGTTCATCCACATATCATAGATCGGTGGAAGTCGCACACTGTACGTTTTACGCGTTCCTTTTTGCCTCACACCTGCAATATGTGGAATGTTCCTCCTACGGCATTTCCGAGTAGCTTTAATATGGGGTTCTTCAAAAGGGTTGTTAATAGAGTCTTTAAGGGTCGGCAACGTATCTATGATGCCCCTGGTGTAGCAGGTATCCATAGGCGACGGTGATCGCTTACCATCAGGCGGCCCGTCTGCTAGTTTGCCAACTTTGGCACAAAAAAACACGCTGTACTTCTGCATAAAAGTGAGAGTAAACGGGGGGGGTCTCTTGATCGTTACTAGATATGCTGCGATTAGTCACTACTAGCTGCGCCCCGTGGTTTCACCCGCGTGGTGATGAAAATCGGTGATGATGATGGTGAAAAGTAGACGAACCCCATATTGTAGCTTATGATGATGACTTTTTGTAAGTGTGAAGCGAGTGAAGAGCTTTGGTGCAAAGAAGCGTTATTGAACTTACTACAAAGTGTTGCTATGCGGGTTGGGGCTGCGGTGAGGGCGCGAGGCGCGGGGGCGAAGGCGCCGGTGCGGGGGCAGGCGCGGGCTCGCGGGTGCCTCGTCCGCGGTCCACCTTCACCTTGTCACCGTTCATTATGGCCTTTATGTCGTCTGCGTCTAATGTCTCATATCTGCAAACACACGAGTTTTTGTTTCCGTTGATGAGTTCTATTTGTGATCAGCGTTTTTATGAGATATTAAATGAAAATTAGGACACAAGCCTATTTAAGGACACGTCCGAGTCAGACTACTGTTTATATTCACTGTGACACTGTCCCCACAGATTAGACCATAAGTTAAGGAAGTAGTACGTACTTGAGCAGGGCTTCGGCCAGCGCCTTGTGCTCCTTGGCGTGCGTTTTGAGGATTGCCTTCGCGCGCTCGTAACTCTCTGATAAGATCTTCTTTATTTCTCCGTCCACCTGCAACCAACTCAGTGTGTCATTACCTTCTCTAAGGAATATGCGAGGCAAATTTTTATTTACATACTTATCTTTTTAACCGACTTCCAAAAAGGAGGAGGTTCTCAATTCGACTGTGTTTTTTATTTATATTTGTGACCTCAGAACCTTTAACTAGGTGAACCGATTTTGACGATTTTTTTTAATTTGAAGGCTGGTGTTTCCCGTGTGGTCCCATTTCAATTTGGTCCAGTTGTGACATTTTTATGAAGTCGGTTTTTTATATTGATAATAATTTTTATTTATTGTTTGTTTAGCAGCACCACGGACCCCGGGCTCCGCGACCTTTGTCAACTTATACAATTTATTATATCAACTATTGCTAATATAACATTCTCTTTAGCTTAAGAGGTGTCTGATTTTAAAAAAGTAACCATGATGTATAGAAGAGTATCTGACCAGTTCGTTGGTATAAGGTCCCAGTTGTTCAGGCTGCGCTAACGAGTTCTTCGGCTGCTCTAGTGCTCGGAGCCCCACCTGGAACAAACGTACATCTGTTACAGACTACCTAAGCTTGATTCACATCGCATCGATAAACATCGACGCTTAACGGCCTGGACATAAATATATAAAATGTGTTTTTTTTTGTACAATATAATTTTTTTTTTTTAACCACCTTTGAGGATATACTATTTAAATATTAAGGACCAAAATATGGAATGCAGCGACCTCTTTGATCTTTTTAGGGTTCCGTACCCAAAGGGTAAAAGGTGACCCTATTACTAAGACTCCGCTGTCCGTCTGTCACCAGGCTGTATCTCATGAACCGTGATAGTTAGACAGTTCAAATTTTCACAGATGATGTATTTATGTTGCCGCTATAACAACAAATATAAAAAAACAGAATAAAATAAATATTTAAGGAGGCTCCCATACAATTTTTTTTTTTTTGATATTGATAACGGCAACGGGTAGACGTTTAAAATATTCACAGAATATTTAGTTATATATTCACATAAATAATTAATAATGAAAACAAAACAAATATTTAAGGGGCTCTTATACAAGAAACGTGATTTTTTTCCTCTTTTTATAGATAATGGTATAAAAACAAATCCTTCATGCGCGAGTCCGACTCGCACTTGGCCAGTTATTTCTTGTTTTTTACCAAAAACAAATGCGTTTGACCACCACCTGGCCTGATGTTAAGATAAGATGTGGTCTACGATGGAGCACGTTTGCTTGAAGAAACCGAATCACTAGCGATTGTTGTTGAAGTTGTTCTTAATAATAGGTGGTATCCTTTCTGCATAACCCTATATGAAGTTACCTTTTCGCTCATGCCCCACTCGCGCACCATGTGACACGCTATCGACGTCGCCTGTTTCAAGTCTGATGACGCGCCTGGAAATAACAACAACAGATATGTTGACTAATTATTATTGTTCACTAGCTGCGCCCCGCGGTTTCACCCGCGTGGTGATGAAAATCGATGATGATGATGATGACGAAAAGTAGCCTATGTCTTAATCCAGGACATAAGCAATGTATTTTCCAAATTTCATTCAAATCCATCCAGCCATTGAGTCAAACATCCATCCATCCATCCAAACTTTCACATTTATAATATTAAGTGGGATTAGTGTGAATTACCTCATTAAAAAACTGATCATAAATAGAGCCTATCTACGAAACCAAAATTAAAATTTGTTCAAAAATAAATAACTTGAGTATTTTAATTCCATGCTAGACAGAGAGCGCACTATAACACGTTATGACGTCATGCTGTGCGCGTGCTATATACTGACACGCTTTGCGGGAAAGGGGGAAGCATTACTCTTTTACAAGGTTACGTCAACTGGTCAGCAATCTTAACTTTCAAGTAGACGTAACCTTGTAAAGAGGTAATGCTAGATCAAACATATTTATTTGTATGGGATATAATTTGCTAGACACTATACAAAGTTATGTCGTCAACATTGTATGAACTGTCAAAAAGCGATTAACATATTGACAGACTATAACAGACAGACTATAGAATACCCTCGCAATGTATAATAATGTGGCACGCTGGGTTTTACAATTGACAATTGACTTCCTTACGGCTTCTAACTTGATACAAAATTTAAGCTATGATGGCTGTAGTGTGCCATTGTGGCCTGCAATGGGCCATGATGGGTTGTGAACCTGACCTGATGTGATCTTTTCCGGTCCGAAGATGAGCTCCTCAGCCGCCCGGCCACCCATCATGGTGTCCATCATGGCCAGCAGTTGTTGCTTCGTGACGTGGTATCGCTCCTTGGCTGGTATGTAGGCGG
>OX421289.1:7500-15000 GCA_949125355.1 Agriopis leucophaearia | reverse complement strand
TTTGTGCTAACAGCGAACAAAAGTGGTCGGATGCTACCTCGGTCTTCATTACGCAGAATGGAGGTTCCGTCAGCTTCAAGCTGTTTATAAGTTCCAGGCCACCCTCGCCCGCTGTATAATTTGAGCACTTTGATTTCCAGCATTTACGTGCATCATCTTGCTGGATGTTGTGAGGGTTTGATGGGCCACTCCCGCATCCAAAATATATTGAGTGCCGGAAAGGCCCCCCAGACCCAGTCTTCGTCTGTTTCTTAGCAGTCTCCGTCCGCGCTAGTGCATCAGTACACTCAAGTGCCGCCCATCCGCCGATGTTAACAGGGGTGCCCGTCTCAGCAGTACGCCACGCTGGATCTTGCAATGGCGTCCCAGCGTTTGCGTACGGGGCACTCCCCGTCAAAGGCATTGTGGTTAACTTCGGTGTACTTCGCCGTCCTGCAGTTGCGGCAGGTTGCAGTCTCCCCGGTCAGGAATGCAGGACAGTCTGCCCGGAGATGTGGGCCGGCGCAGTGGCTGCACAGGTCAGCTGACTCTGTGCAAAGCCTACGCCCATGCCCATATCCCAGGCATCGTGTACACTGCACGAGCGGGGATTGATCCTGCACCACCGCGTACTGCAAGTCGACGTGTACGCGCTTTGCTTGGGTTAACCGTTGCCACAGCTTAGGCGACACTTGAAGCACGACACTATTTTCGTGCGGGTTTCTAGCACGCCGTCTATATTTTACCGCAGCTCTGAGGTCACTGTCTGT
Organism: Agriopis leucophaearia; assembly: GCA_949125355.1. Taxonomy (NCBI): domain Eukaryota; kingdom Metazoa; phylum Arthropoda; class Insecta; order Lepidoptera; family Geometridae; genus Agriopis; species Agriopis leucophaearia. The sequence continues at coordinate 14,251 of OX421289.1, read as the reverse complement.
CAGGTCACTAAGAAGGCTTGCGTTTTGCGACCTGAGGGACGCTAATATCTCTTCGTCCTTGTGGCAACTTAAAATGTTTTTGATAATTATCAAAGGATCTTTATTTTTTGCTTCTTCGATTTTTAGAGCCTTATTTTTAGATGTAATTTTATCAGTGACCTTTTTAATTTCGTCCCTAGTGCCACAACTCAGAATGACCTTTTGATTTTTAATCTTCTGGACCCGTGTGAGCTGGAATCCAGAAGTTTTGGCATCGAGAGCCTCCCTTATTTTCCCTAGGACCACTTCACTTGTATCAAAATCGTCCTCCGAGGACACAATGACGGAATGCTTCGGGCGAAGCTTTGTTGGTGTTACTGCGCCAGTAGGACCAGCCAGCACTTGAGCATACGAAGGAATAGCCTCCTGCAATGAGGATACCTTCCTTTCCGTCGTCTCACTGGTCTGGCGCAGTTCCCTCACTTCGCCCAGAAGTTTGCCGATGCTGTCAGCCTGCACATCATTGTGTCCTTCCGCGGCAAGCCCACGTTTCAGGGTCTCATTTAGGGACATCACCTTTTCGGTACTTTGCTCGATCAGGTCCATGTGCTTCCTCATCATCCTCTCCAGGGGGGAGCCTGTTAAAGATGATGAAGAGACACTCACCCCTTCCGCCTCATCCTTCTCCCGGTTCTTTTGCTTGGTGTTGGCGTCCTGACTACTTTCGGAATCAGCCTCCTTCACCAGCTGAAACAGACGCTCAACTGCCTCTGTGACCGCAAGTTTGATGTCTGTTTTGAGATTCCGGGAGTTAGAGAGGTTGAGCTTCACTTTAAGGAGGCACGCTTTTGCCTCCGCCACCCTCTCGGAAGGTTTAGATCTAAGTCCAGCTGGTTGGCTCTCTACCGACAGTCTGCGGGCTGCTACTGGCTTGTTCTTTGGGGCGCCCAATGTAAAGGTCTTGTTAGGAGGCGAAAGGCTGCTCCGGGAGTCTTTCCCGGACTCCCACTCACCAATACTCCTCCTAACATTTGGGTGCGGGAGAGCTCCACATGCTGTCCCCACAGCGGAACCGGCCGCCGTTGAGTCCTCGCCCAATTCCTGAGACGGCTTTGTCGGAGTCCTAAGGGTGGACATAATCCTGTCCTATGTCAAACGAAAAACAAATTCTCAAAAAATAAAATATAGAAAAGGAGTTGTTTTTCCAATATTTTGTCCTTCCCAGTGAAGTCTTCCTGTACAGAGTTAACGTCACTGGGTGGGTGGGCGGGCGAAATTTTTCGCGAATTTCGCTGTTTGGAGTGTGGGGCGAGGTGCGGGCACTCCACCCGATGTCACAACACGAATAAAAATTTTAAAATGTAAAAATTTGAAAAAGTTATTTAAGTTTTTCGAAAAAATTTTTGTTTTTGCTATGTCCAAACTTTTAATACTAATGTGTCTTTTTTATGTTGCAGGTCTGGTGAGGGCTCGTGGCTGCGCGTCCGGAAAGGTATCACACACCACGGTCAGAGGATATTTTTGCAAACAAAAATCGACAATGTATGGGGAAAAGTCTCCGGTATATCAACTTTTTACTACTATGGATGAACGTGTCTAAAATTTTTCGCGAATTTCGCTGTTTGGAGTGTGGGGCGAGGTGCGGGCACTCCACCCGATGTCACAACACGAATAAAAATTTTAAAATGTAAAAATTTGAAAAAGTTATTTAAGTTTTTCGAAAAAATTTTTGTTTTTGCTATGTCCAAACTTTTAATACTAATGTGTCTTTTTTATGTTGCAGGTCTGGTGAGGGCTCGTGGCTGCGCGTCCGGAAAGGTATCACACACCACGGTCAGAGGATATTTTTGCAAACAAAAATCGACAATGTATGGGGAAAAGTCTCCGGTATATCAACTTTTTACTACTATGGATGAACGTGTCTAAAATTTTTCGCGAATTTCGCTGTTTGGAGTGTGGGGCGAGGTGCGGGCACTCCACCCGATGTCACAACACGAATAAAAATTTTAAAATGTAAAAATTTGAAAAAGTTATTTAAGTTTTTCGAAAAAATTTTTGTTTTTGCTATGTCCAAACTTTTAATACTAATGTGTCTTTTTTATGTTGCAGGTCTGGTGAGGGCTCGTGGCTGCGCGTCCGGAAAGGTATCACACACCACGGTCAGAGGATATTTTTGCAAACAAAAATCGACGGGTTAGGTTAGGTTAGGTTAGGTTAGGTTAGGTTAGGTTAGGTTAGGTTAGGTTAGGTTAGGTTAGGTTAGGTTAGGTTAGGTTAGGTTAGGTTAGGTTAGGTTAGGTTAGGTTAGGTTAGGTTAGGTTAGGTTAGGTTAGGTTAGGTTAGGTTAGGTTAGGTTAGGTTAGGTTAGGTTAGGTTAGGTTAGGTTAGGTTAGGTTAGGTTAGGTTAGGTTAGGTTAGGTTAGGTTAGGTTAGGTTAGGTTAGGTTAGGTTAGGTTAGGTTAGGTTAGGTTAGGTTAGGTTAGGTTAGGTTAGGTTAGGTTAGGTTAGGTTAGGTTAGGTTAGGTTAGGTTAGGTTAGGTTAGGTTAGGTTAGGTTAGGTTAGGTTAGGTTAGGTTAGGTTAGGTTAGGTTAGGTTAGGTTAGGTTAGGTTAGGTTAGGTTAGGTTAGGTTAGGTTAGGTTAGGTTAGGTTAGGTTAGGTTAGGTTAGGTTAGGTTAGGTTAGGTTAGGTTAGGTTAGGTTAGGTTAGGTTAGGTTAGGTTAGGTTAGGTTAGGTTAGGTTAGGTTAGGTTAGGTTAGGTTAGGTTAGGTTAGGTTAGGTTAGGTTAGGTTAGGTTAGGTTAGGTTATTAGGTTAGGTTAGGTTAGGTTAGGTTAGGTTAGGTTAGGTTAGGTTAGGTTAGGTTAGGTTAGGTTAGGTTAGGTTAGGTTAGGTTAGGTTAGGTTAGGTTAGGTTAGGTTAGGTTAGGTTAGGTTAGGTTAGGTTAGGTTAGGTTAGGTTAGGTTAGGTTAGGTTAGGTTAGGTTAGGTTAGGTTAGGTTAGGTTAGGTTAGGTTAGGTTAGGTTAGGTTAGGTTAGGTTAGGTTAGGTTAGGTTAGGTTAGGTTAGGTTAGGTTAGGTTAGGTTAGGTTAGGTTAGGTTAGGTTAGGTTAGGTTAGGTTAGGTTAGGTTAGGTTAGGTTAGGTTAGGTTAGGTTAGGTTAGGTTAGGTTAGGTTAGGTTAGGTTAGGTTAGGTTAGGTTAGGTTAGGTTAGGTTAGGTTAGGTTAGGTTAGGTTAGGTTAGGTTAGGTTAGGTTAGGTTAGGTTAGGTTAGGTTAGGTTAGGTTAGGTTAGGTTAGGTTAGGTTAGGTTAGGTTAGGTTAGGTTAGGTTAGGTTAGGTTAGGTTAGGTTAGGTTAGGTTAGGTTAGGTTAGGTTAGGTTAGGTTAGGTTAGGTTAGGTTAGGTTAGGTTAGGTTAGGTTAGGTTAGGTTAGGTTAGGTTAGGTTAGGTTAGGTTAGGTTAGGTTAGGTTAGGTTAGGTTAGGTTAGGTTAGGTTAGGTTAGGTTAGGTTAGGTTAGGTTAGGTTAGGTTAGGTTAGGTTAGGTTAGGTTAGGTTAGGTTAGGTTAGGTTAGGTTAGGTTAGGTTAGGTTAGGTTAGGTTAGGTTAGGTTAGGTTAGGTTAGGTTAGGTTAGGTTAGGTTAGGTTAGGTTAGGTTAGGTTAGGTTAGGTTAGGTTAGGTTAGGTTAGGTTAGGTTAGGTTAGGTTAGGTTAGGTTAGGTTAGGTTAGGTTAGGTTAGGTTAGGTTAGGTTAGGTTAGGTTAGGTTAGGTTAGGTTAGGTTAGGTTAGGTTAGGTTAGGTTAGGTTAGGTTAGGTTAGGTTAGGTTAGGTTAGGTTAGGTTAGGTTAGGTTAGGTTAGGTTAGGTTAGGTTAGGTTAGGTTAGGTTAGGTTAGGTTAGGTTAGGTTAGGTTAGGTTAGGTTAGGTTAGGTTAGGTTAGGTTAGGTTAGGTTAGGTTAGGTTAGGTTAGGTTAGGTTAGGTTAGGTTAGGTTAGGTTAGGTTAGGTTAGGTTAGGTTAGGTTAGGTTAGGTTAGGTTAGGTTAGGTTAGGTTAGGTTAGGTTAGGTTAGGTTAGGTTAGGTTAGGTTAGGTTAGGTTAGGTTAGGTTAGGTTAGGTTAGGTTAGGTTAGGTTAGGTTAGGTTAGGTTAGGTTAGGTTAGGTTAGGTTAGGTTAGGTTAGGTTAGGTTAGGTTAGGTTAGGTTAGGTTAGGTTAGGTTAGGTTAGGTTAGGTTAGGTTAGGTTAGGTTAGGTTAGGTTAGGTTAGGTTAGGTTAGGTTAGGTTAGGTTAGGTTAGGTTAGGTTAGGTTAGGTTAGGTTAGGTTAGGTTAGGTTAGGTTAGGTTAGGTTAGGTTAGGTTAGGTTAGGTTAGGTTAGGTTAGGTTAGGTTAGGTTAGGTTAGGTTAGGTTAGGTTAGGTTAGGTTAGGTTAGGTTAGGTTAGGTTAGGTTAGGTTAGGTTAGGTTAGGTTAGGTTAGGTTAGGTTAGGTTAGGTTAGGTTAGGTTAGGTTAGGTTAGGTTAGGTTAGGTTAGGTTAGGTTAGGTTAGGTTAGGTTAGGTTAGGTTAGGTTAGGTTAGGTTAGGTTAGGTTAGGTTAGGTTAGGTTAGGTTAGGTTAGGTTAGGTTAGGTTAGGTTAGGTTAGGTTAGGTTAGGTTAGGTTAGGTTAGGTTAGGTTAGGTTAGGTTAGGTTAGGTTAGGTTAGGTTAGGTTAGGTTAGGTTAGGTTAGGTTAGGTTAGGTTAGGTTAGGTTAGGTTAGGTTAGGTTAGGTTAGGTTAGGTTAGGTTAGGTTAGGTTAGGTTAGGTTAGGTTAGGTTAGGTTAGGTTAGGTTAGGTTAGGTTAGGTTAGGTTAGGTTAGGTTAGGTTAGGTTAGGTTAGGTTAGGTTAGGTTAGGTTAGGTTAGGTTAGGTTAGGTTAGGTTAGGTTAGGTTAGGTTAGGTTAGGTTAGGTTAGGTTAGGTTAGGTTAGGTTAGGTTAGGTTAGGTTAGGTTAGGTTAGGTTAGGTTAGGTTAGGTTAGGTTAGGTTAGGTTAGGTTAGGTTAGGTTAGGTTAGGTTAGGTTAGGTTAGGTTAGGTTAGGTTAGGTTAGGTTAGGTTAGGTTAGGTTAGGTTAGGTTAGGTTAGGTTAGGTTAGGTTAGGTTAGGTTAGGTTAGGTTAGGTTAGGTTAGGTTAGGTTAGGTTAGGTTAGGTTAGGTTAGGTTAGGTTAGGTTAGGTTAGGTTAGGTTAGGTTAGGTTAGGTTAGGTTAGGTTAGGTTAGGTTAGGTTAGGTTAGGTTAGGTTAGGTTAGGTTAGGTTAGGTTAGGTTAGGTTAGGTTAGGTTAGGTTAGGTTAGGTTAGGTTAGGTTAGGTTAGGTTAGGTTAGGTTAGGTTAGGTTAGGTTAGGTTAGGTTAGGTTAGGTTAGGTTAGGTTAGGTTAGGTTAGGTTAGGTTAGGTTAGGTTAGGTTAGGTTAGGTTAGGTTAGGTTAGGTTAGGTTAGGTTAGGTTAGGTTAGGTTAGGTTAGGTTAGGTTAGGTTAGGTTAGGTTAGGTTAGGTTAGGTTAGGTTAGGTTAGGTTAGGTTAGGTTAGGTTAGGTTAGGTTAGGTTAGGTTAGGTTAGGTTAGGTTAGGTTAGGTTAGGTTAGGTTAGGTTAGGTTAGGTTAGGTTAGGTTAGGTTAGGTTAGGTTAGGTTAGGTTAGGTTAGGTTAGGTTAGGTTAGGTTAGGTTAGGTTAGGTTAGGTTAGGTTAGGTTAGGTTAGGTTAGGTTAGGTTAGGTTAGGTTAGGTTAGGTTAGGTTAGGTTAGGTTAGGTTAGGTTAGGTTAGGTTAGGTTAGGTTAGGTTAGGTTAGGTTAGGTTAGGTTAGGTTAGGTTAGGTTAGGTTAGGTTAGGTTAGGTTAGGTTAGGTTAGGTTAGGTTAGGTTAGGTTAGGTTAGGTTAGGTTAGGTTAGGTTAGGTTAGGTTAGGTTAGGTTAGGTTAGGTTAGGTTAGGTTAGGTTAGGTTAGGTTAGGTTAGGTTAGGTTAGGTTAGGTTAGGTTAGGTTAGGTTAGGTTAGGTTAGGTTAGGTTAGGTTAGGTTAGGTTAGGTTAGGTTAGGTTAGGTTAGGTTAGGTTAGGTTAGGTTAGGTTAGGTTAGGTTAGGTTAGGTTAGGTTAGGTTAGGTTAGGTTAGGTTAGGTTAGGTTAGGTTAGGTTAGGTTAGGTTAGGTTAGGTTAGGTTAGGTTAGGTTAGGTTAGGTTAGGTTAGGTTAGGTTAGGTTAGGTTAGGTTAGGTTAGGTTAGGTTAGGTTAGGTTAGGTTAGGTTAGGTTAGGTTAGGTTAGGTTAGGTTAGGTTAGGTTAGGTTAGGTTAGGTTAGGTTAGGTTAGGTTAGGTTAGGTTAGGTTAGGTTAGGTTAGGTTAGGTTAGGTTAGGTTAGGTTAGGTTAGGTTAGGTTAGGTTAGGTTAGGTTAGGTTAGGTTAGGTTAGGTTAGGTTAGGTTAGGTTAGGTTAGGTTAGGTTAGGTTAGGTTAGGTTAGGTTAGGTTAGGTTAGGTTAGGTTAGGTTAGGTTAGGTTAGGTTAGGTTAGGTTAGGTTAGGTTAGGTTAGGTTAGGTTAGGTTAGGTTAGGTTAGGTTAGGTTAGGTTAGGTTAGGTTAGGTTAGGTTAGGTTAGGTTAGGTTAGGTTAGGTTAGGTTAGGTTAGGTTAGGTTAGGTTAGGTTAGGTTAGGTTAGGTTAGGTTAGGTTAGGTTAGGTTAGGTTAGGTTAGGTTAGGTTAGGTTAGGTTAGGTTAGGTTAGGTTAGGTTAGGTTAGGTTAGGTTAGG